>JAJHSJ010000009.1:31947093-32147093 GCA_021015155.1 Magnolia officinalis
GAGCAACAAATGCGTGCAATAGCCCTGGCAGCCCTAAATGGATAATACCAGACCTTGATTGTATGAGTTGAATCTTGATTCACTACTGCTTTATCTATCTGTAATTGATTGTGTTTGGGGCTATGATTATAGTCCAGACAATCGGTACCAGAGTTGAATTCGTGGCTGTGATTCATTTGCCACGTGTGATGTGTTCGACGAACTCGAGTCGTACTTCGGTTAGCGATAGTGGTTGGCCACACGAAGTGCTCATGCGCTTCATATCGTTCAACTTGATGTGCGCTCGAGCTAGCCGAGCTCGTCAAGTAACCCGATCTGTCTTATGTATGTTCACCATGTTTGGACGCTACTGCTTGAACCTAGGGTACCAAACTCACCAGTGGAATCCCTTTTAACCATGGTACCTCGATCCGCTAAGACTCATGAGCCGGGCATGGTGGTATGGGACACCGTGGTCGAGCTGTCGGCCTACGCTGGGGCCACGTGCCTCCCCGTAGTGACCAGTGAGCAACCAGACTCGTGAGCCGATTATGGTGGTATGGGACACTATATTCGTGCTGTCGGCCTACATTGATAAGGTGATGGGGGAGCGGTGCAACCTTTGTGCGTAACAGCCCTGGCAGCCCTTTGTAGTGACCTCGAGCATACTCTGAAATCGCAGTGAGCCTTAGGGTTTGCCGCGGTATATAGAGTATGAACTAGGCCTGTTTCTGTATTGTGATGAATCATTTAAGAGGTGATGGGGGAGTGGTGTAACCTTTGTGCGTAACAGCCATGGCAGCCTTTGCAGTGACCTAGAAAACACACCATCGTCTGATATTAACTAGGACTGACGACCCTAGAATGGATCATGTTTGGGAATGATACAAGGGAGGTACCTTAGTTTCCCAATCCTGCTGTTTGAAATGGAATAATTAAAAACTCGGTAATCATGCTCATCATGCATTGCATGTGCCTGGAAGATGTGGAGCACTGAGTGATGAAAGCATGCCGCGAACGTGAGATGGTGTCGCATGAGAGAGTATGTCGGTGAGGGCACACATCATGACTGCATCCATACTTGCATTAATAAGAGTAGTTAGGAGTGTTTGATTGTACTGCTTTATCATTACTGCTTGACTGAGTCGATAACATGTTAACCTATGCTTTATTGTTCCACTGAGTTAGCTACTCACTCCCACGTTACGGGACGGTGTTGTACACACCAACCAGATTTGTTGAGTTCAGGTGATGGCGATGCTTTTGAAGTAGAGCCGGACTACTATGATGTTGAGGAGGAGCTCTCCTACATGTAACTCTCTGACAGGTCTATGAAGACCTGGTATTGTATTGACGGGGCTATGGTACTTGGAATAAAAGACATTACACTTACACGTTTGGTATATTTTAGAAATGTACTTGAATTTTATTAACCTGGTAATATTATCACACTCTGGAGACTCACCACAGTTTTTATATATTTTATATATCTATCACAGTCTTCCGCTTGCTAATTCACTGTCTCTGGATTATGATATTCTGTTTTGACTTAATCTCACTCATGTTCATTGCACTAATATAGTCAACATTCAAACATCATTATCTATGTTGCATAAGTGATGTTGTGGAAACTCGAGAGTTGAGTTACTACTCGACCCTCGATTTTTCGGGATGTTACAATGGGCGCCAGGTGTAAGGCCCGTATCCTATTCCGTACTGTTCCGTAGGCTTCCGCGGTCAAATTCCGGTGACTCACGATCTATAACCGGCATCTGCGCGCGATCTTGAGACGGATCCTGTCGGTCTGAGTTGGCTCGACTAAAGACTTGTACCAGTGCGACCGCGGGGTCGCTGCTGTTCCGATGCCACGTCTTGCACACCGATGCGATACCCTGTCCAGGAGATGTGGGCCCGCGTTCAGTTCGAGGAAAACGTCGCACATTGCAAATCCCAAGAGAATCTCTACCAAATGTTAAATCAATCTCATCACTCAATAAATGTACACCTCCCGTCACAACCCATACCCCTCTCTCACCCAAGTCAACACAACCCATACCTAGTCAAGTACACACATCACTCACATCCATCATTCTCTCTCTCTCTCCTTACATCTCATCTTCTCTCTCTCTCTCACTTCCCCATTTCCAAGCAAGCCTACCTCCAAACATTTGCCATGGGAGAGGAGATGCTATGTGTGACCCACCTTCCTACCATCCAATCCCACCCTCCAAGCCTCATCTTAACCGTTGGATCACACCCTTTGGAGCTATACAAGGCGTTGATGGAAGAAGGAAGAAGAGATCTTTAGGTGGGTGTCTCTCTCTCTTTCCCTCTCTTTTTCATTTATTTTGTGTGTGAAAATGTGATTGTGTGGCCCACTTAATGAGTTGTGAGATGTCCAAACTATTCATCAAATGGACCTCACTTTGATGTGTGTATTACCCACATCATCTAACCATTTGGGTGGCCCACCTAGACAGCATGTCTGTTGGTGGGGCCCACCTTAAATGTATGTTTTAGGCACCGTCCAGCGTCCAAGGACACTGGACGTTGCAAACGTGAAGTGGAAGCTGACAGTGGGTGTTCTAGCGTCAAAAAAAGGGGGTTTTGGGTGGGCCGCTCATGCGGACCCCAACTTGATATATGTTTCTAATCCAAGCCGTCCATTCCGTTTACTAGCTCATTTTAGGCATTGAGCCGAAAAATGAAGCCAATCTGACTTGCTGGCAGGCCATAGCGTGGAAAACAGTGTTTTTCACCGTTAAAATACATTCTGATGTTTCTGTACCCAAAATATATCTAATATTGGGCTTGTTTGGCTTATCTTAAGTCGTAACAACCAATGGTTGGGCAGGATTCACTGGGTGTAGACCCCACCTAGGAAAAATATCAAAAATACAGGTTTTAAAATAAATAAATAAATAAATAATGGCAGCAGCAGTTGCTGCTGCTGTTTACCGTCAGAGGACGCTAGCCGCGTCCTGGCACGTAGGCGAGACGGCCAGGGACGTGGGTCCCATGCGTGGCCCCACCGTGATGTGTTTCGAACATCAACACCGTACATATGTTGGTTCCCCTTTGGGACAATGGGTCCCCCAAAAATCGGCCCTATCCGAAGCTCAGGTGGCCCACATCATAGAAAACAGTGGGATTGAGTGTCAGCCATTGAAACTTTTTTTGGGTCACAGAATTTTTGGATCATCGTGAAATTTGTTTTTCCTAGTCATATGGGTCCGTGTGACCTTTTCAACGGATTGGATGGAAAGTAAACATTATGGTGGGCCCCACATGGGACCCACAGTGATGTACGTGTTTTATTTACACTGTCCACTGCCGTGGACGGTGTACACCACATATATGTGTTTTAGCTGAGCCGTCCTTCGGTGCAGGGCCCACCTGCATACGTCCAGGGACGTTTGTTGTTTTTTAAAATAAAAAATAAAAGTATATCTGGTGGGGCCACTGCACGTGGACCCCACCCCTGAATATGTGTTTTATTGCCATGCCGTCCATCCAGACCATCAGGCCCTGGACGGTCCAGGTGGACCACACGTGTGATGTATGTGTTATATTGCCATGCCATCCATCCAGGACTGTCAGGCCCTGGACGGTCCAGATAGCCACACGCATGGTGTGTGTTTTCTCCACACCGTCCATCCAAGGTGGGATACCACCTGATGTAGGTATTTTGTACAAATACCATCCATCCAGGAGAGGAAATGAAATAGATTCAAATCTCAGGAGTATTGTCCATATCAGGGGCCCCACCTGTTGGGCACGGTGGAGCATCCACACCATCCCAAAACCGAGGTAGATTCAACACTAGGCCATGTACGTGGGGCCTATCTTGCTGTATGAATTCCACATCCTAACCGTTCATCTGCTGGACCTACTGTGATATATATGCTTTACATCCAAACCGTCCATTGCTGGTGGGACACACCTGGACGTGGGCCTGGCATGATGTGCGTGCACCGTCTAATAGCTGGACGGTGGGTACCAAATGATGCATGTGGTGTACCTACCGTCCATCTATGTGGACCCCACCCGTGGCACGGCTGCTATCCTGGTAGGACGTCAAGAAGCCCTGATGGTCCCACATGATACATGCGTTGCATCCAGCTGTTCATCATTGATGCTAAGGACGTCAACAAGTTTTGTGGGTCCCATGCATGGTGTATATGTTGTTGATCTACACTGTCCACACGCGTGGACCACGCCCTGATGTATTTGATCCAGCTCGTCCATCTGGGCAATGTTACGTGGGCCCACCTTGACAATTTTGTGGCCCATTTGTCAAGCCAACTTTGATGTATTTCGTGGCCCATTTGTCCGGCCCATTATGATGTATTTTATGGCCCACTTGTGAGACCCACTTTGATGTATTTTGTAGCCCATCTATGAGGCCCGATGTGTTGTATATGAGACACATTTATAGGGCCCACATGTGATGTATTTGAGGCCCATGTGCAGGGCCCACTTGATGTATATGAGACCCCTGTATAGAGCCCACATGCTGTGTATTTGAGGCCCATGAGCGAGGCCCACCTGTTAGGTATTTGTGGCCTTTGTCGAGGCCCAATATGATGTTTTTATGGCCCACGTATATGGGACCCACCTTGATATACATAAGGCCCATGTGATGTGACCCATTTGATGTATCTAAGGCCCATGTGCAGGGCCCACCCATTGTGATATATTTTCGACCCATGGGCAGGGCCCATTATGATGAATTCGTGGCTTATGGGCAAGGCCATTGTAATATGTATTAGGCCCATAATACATGACCCACGTATTCGAGACCCATGTGTAGGCCCACATGTCATGTATTTGAGGCCTATGAGCAGGGCCCACCGGTTGTGTATATGTGGCCCTTGAGTAAGGCCCATTGTGTTGTATATTAGGCCGTTGTGTGAGGCCATGGGCCCACTATATGTTTGGCCCTATGTAGACCACTCCTTGGGAGCAAGTTGGTTGGATGTCCACATTGTGACATTCCCTTAGGCCTTATTAGGCCCATTCTCGTCATTCCCTTAGTGGGTTAACCCGAATAAGTGAGCCCCATTCGCCATAGACGGATGTCTCCGTGCTATCGGATTTGATATAACCACGGTCGAGGCTGATTCCGATTTTGTCGATTCTGACTCCAATTGTCATGACCGATTTGCCGACTTTGATTATCGATCGGTTCTGATTGACGTGACCGATTACCGATCGAGGCCAATTATCATGACCGATTACTGATCGTCGCCGATTGGAGATTCTGCATGTCGTGGCCGATTGACCGATTGCCGATCGAGGCCGATTATCATGACTGATTACCGATCGTGGCCGAATATCGATTCTGCTTGTCGTGGCTAATTGACCGATTACCGATCGAGGCCGATTATCGTGACTGATTACCGGTCATGGCCGATTACCGATTTCGATTTGTCGAGCCCGATTTCCGAATTGTTGAGATCGATTGTCGAGACCTATATGATGTATATGCATCCCGTAGTTGAGGCCCATTGAGATGTGTTTCCAGCCCATATTATGCGGCCCATAGCGATGTGCATTAGGCCCATGTGATGCGATCCACTTGATGTATATTGAGGCGCACGGGTCGTAGCCAATTATGATGTATTTGAGGACCATGGGTCGTGGCCCATGGTGATGTATATTAAGCCCATGTATTCGACCCACTATGATGTATATTAGACCGTATGATGAGGCCCATGGGATACAGCCGATTGAGATTGTATATGACCATTTAATGCAGCCCATTGGATTTATATGAGGCCCATTGTTGCGGCCCAGTTGATGCGACCCACTTGATGTATATGAGGCCCATATGATGGAGCCCATTGAAATGTATTTCTGGCCCATGTGATGCGGCCCACTGGATGTATGTGGCCCTTGTGTGAGGCCATCACGATATGTAAGGCTCTATGTGGGCCCTTCCTTGGAAGCAATGTTGGTTAAATGTCCACACTGTAGAGGTCGATGGTCGATGCCGGTTATTGATACCAATGATGAGTATTTGACAGCATAACATCATGATACATGCCCTACGCATCATCTGCATGTTGGTTATGAGATGTGGTTGATCATTACATATGTCATTGAGCTGTTATTATGAGACTCCCTGATAGGCGAAGGTTATCTCAAATGAGCGCACGGCATGCGCAGGATTGATGCATGACTGAATTGTATGACTCATGCATCTTGTATTATGATTACTGTAATCCCTAGCGACATTAGGGTCGTAGCCTCCACAGGCATATCGTGGATGGCCAGAGGGGACATAGGAAATGTTTGGTTCTAGCATATGGGCGCCATAAATGTCCCTGGGTGAAAATCCCTAAACCTCCGTGGCCAGGAGATGCCCTAACATCGAGACCGAGTGGATACATGAGCGCCCGAGTGCCGAATACCAGGAGGCCGCGTCTCCCACTGTGTCGTGGTCTGTTGAGAGGGGGTGTGGCCTTACCCGCCTGAGGGTAGGGGGCATTGCTAGGCTGAGTTTGACCAGCTCATGAATGGGTCCGCTATCGACGTGCCGAGTAGGTATTGGCTGACTACTGGCCAGGCGGATAGTGAGGTCTCTTCCACTTGCATGGTTGCGCGTCCAGTGGGCGGCGATTGCATGTAGAGTATACTAGACCCCGGTGATGATCTCAGAGATGAAACGTACTGATATGTGGACTTATTGAGCAGGAGTTGCATACTCATTCATTCATTCATTCACTATCCACTCGAGCTGGTGGTGCGCAACTATTTGTTACGTGTACCTTCGCATGGCCAGGATTTTGGTTGGGCGCGCGACTAACCTGAGATCAGGAGTTTACCACACTGAGTCTGACTATCCAAATTTAGGTATGGGACTAGTTTGGATAGAAGTCCCTTGTGATGGACCCCATAGCCTGCGATACTACGTATTATCATCCCGACTTTACACTCCAGCATGGTAATTCCATTTGCACCGCATATTGCATTACATCCACGGCATATGGTATTTTGGGTTACTGTGATTCTGCATTTATATGGTCTAGATACGATTGACTCTATTCGTGGATTCATCAGGAATTACACGCTACATCGCATCCTCAGCATTTGATAATTTGCTCTTTATGACTCCTCATTTGCATAGTGTTCTATATTGCATATTCTGATATTGATTGACTCATGGACTTGTCTGTATTTCCGCTTACTCTGTTATCATATAATTTATGATCTTGCCAGTATTTCTGTTTACTCTGATAATTCCTGCTCTTGTTAGTGTTTCTGCTTACTCTAGTAATTCATGATCTTGTTAGTAATTTTGCTTATTCCGATGTTGTACGATTTATGGAATACCAGTATTTTTGGGACTGTATGATGATGGCATTATATTGAATACTTGGCACTTACCTTGTGCACACACTTACACCACCCTCTAAGCTTTCTATAAGCTTATGCACGATAGATGCGTGCAGGTGATGTTAGGTTGTAATGGTGTTGAGCTTGGAGCGTACAACGATCTTCTGGAGCTTGATTTTTTTTTTTAATGTATTTCCTTCCAACATTGTACTCAACTGATTATATTAGTGGATATGTGATGATGATGTTGCCTTTGTGAATTGGGTAATCTTGTGGTTGTGCTTATTACGAGTTAAATGTACACAAAAAAATTCTCTTTGTAGGATCCCAGTATCGGAATCTGGCGTATGGACGCTAGGAGCCGAGAATGGGGTACTACAGAGGCTGTCGACACCGGATTCCGCGATCGGGATTCCTGTGAATCCGATTTTCGGGTTTGGGGTGTGACACCAGGAGCCGAGAATAGGGTACTATGGAGACCGTTGACACCGAATTTGGCGATTGGGAATTTTGTGAGCCCGGTTTTCGAGTTTAAGGAGTGACAGATTAAATTAATATTAGAGAAAACTATAAATCTAGAACATAAGGATTGATATTTAAGGCTAACTAATACGTTGTGGTATTATAGGAATGCTTTTAAAAATCCTATTGGAATGTCTCCCTATAGACTTGTTTTGGGGAAAGCTTGTCACCTATCAGTGGAATTTGAATGTTAGGCATACTAAATCATAAAGAAGTTCAATTTCAACATTGACAAAGCTAGCACATTGCGAATACTCCAAGTTGTAGAGTTGGAAAAACTTAGGAAAGACGCATATGATAATGCAATCATTTATAAGGAGAGGATGAAAGTGTTCCATGAAAAGAACATTTTCAAGAAAACATTTGAGCTAAATAAAAAAGTTCTCCTTTATAATTCTCGTCTCCATCTCTTTCCTGAAAAATTGTGATCCAGATGGACTGACTCATTCATACTAAAAACTGTTTATCCTTATAGGGTTCAATTTCCTTACTCTACTCCCAACGGACGCACTCAACCCATGAGTGTACCTGATTTCACCATCATAAGTTTTAAATAATGTTAACCTTTAATCTTTACAATCCCACACAAGAAAGGCTCCTTCAAGAGACTTTATGTGGTTTTTTATAAGCTCGCCACAAACCTCAGTCCTACACAAGAACCTCCTAATGTACACTCATGTCTGAGGTTCCCACAAGAGATTTTAGGTAGCTTTCTATAGGCTAAGACACTACAGAAGAGCTAAGGTTCTACACAAGAACATAGGTTTTAGGCTCTACACAAGAGCCAAGGTCCTACACAAAACCTTCAAATTACAGTTTTACCACTAAAAGCGAAGCTTGAATATATGGATAATGTCCCAGAGGGGGGGGGGGGGGGGGGGGGGGGGGGGGGGGGAATAGGACCTTTTTAAATTTAATTGGATAATTAGCATGCACTTACCTCTAAACACTTATGTAGAGTAATACAAAAAGGAAGAAGTATAACAGTAAAGTCTACTTAACGCAGGGATGAAAACGATGAGGTCGATCATAATCTTCCTCAAGGATAACTACTCCGAAGCCACAGAGCTTCTCTGGACTCCTCACAGAGACTTCTCAAATCCATAAGGAAGAAAGCAAGAAAAATATAAATAAATTCTATAAAATTCGTAATTTGATTGATGAATGAAATAAACGAGTTCACAACCCTTTAAATAGGGATTGTAAGCCATGGCAAAGTTTCGGAATCAAACTACAACTAAAACTCCTAAAATTCGCAACTTATTATAAATGGTAAACTTACTATTTATAGACAGTCTTGATTTCCACTAGTGCGCAAGGTTTTCCGCCAAAAATACTAAGTGTCCTATTTGGCTTCACCACACTATTCTCCTAATCCTTCTAAGCACTTTTTACGTTGGGCGCAACTCCGAAAGCCCAACGGATGAAGAGTTATAATCAAACTAAAACTTACTATTTATAGTAAAAATGGAATTAAAATAGGGTAACGATCGTCGATCTAATGGTATCTCACAAATTCGGAGTGAGCAACCTAGTGTAGCAAGGTTGGGCGGCTAAAGTAGCTCGTCATACCCTAAAATCATATATGGTACGTCCGATAGCTCTTGCATTTCTAAACGTTATCTTTATATTTCAACAACTGAACGAGAAGTTGTTTAGGACAGGATCGGATGCGCTCACCCAGCGAGAAAGAAAGGCCCTGAGAAAGAAATAAGAGGAAGAAGACTTCGTATTTAGTCACTATCAGGGGCACACTGGATTGTTAGATACTCCGATTTAAGGTTTGACGGTCCGGATCATTCTGTTGTTAACCGGGCCTTTTCTGATCCATCTTGGCCATGAAACTGTCCGCAACACGCTCTACATCACTACTCAAGTCAGAACATCATTCAAGTATTCTGTTAAACATGTTCGCTACAGTTAGTGATTCATGTATATAGTTAAACAAAATATAATAGATGGGAATTAAAACCACTTAGCTTATTATACAAGATGTATAGTGGTTCGACTATGTGCATACTCCACTCCCAGATCACGCACTCTCTCCTAGAGTGTGCTAAATTTCACTATTCAGATGGTTTTAAATGAGGTTCACCATAAACCTTCACAACCTATACAAGGTTTACATGATTTTCATCTGCTGATGGCCTACACAAGGTCTTACGAAGTAATACACAATGACAATGAACGTACTCTCCCATCAGAGGCCTACAAAAGGACTTGTCGATTTTGGTATTTTAAACTCTGAAATGCAATCTTATATAAGGAATGATTTCCTCTGCAAACAACCTGAAGATGTAAATGAGGTCCATGAGGTAAACTTGATTGACACACTTATGGAGGAGGATCTCATATTGATTACGATATTCGACCCCTTAAAAGCCTATATTGCTCACTTTATGAATTATGATGATCACATGATTTTAGATATAGTGAGTGCTTTATTAAATTCTGAACTGGTGCTTAAAACTGACCGGTGGAGCAGCTTTAAAAATTTTCCCTTATAGACTCAAAGCCTCGACCATCTAGCATCAAGCTACCGAAGCTTGACCTAAAACCATTGCCATCTAAGTTGAAATATGTCTATTTAGTTCAAGGAGACACATATCCAATGGTGATTTCTTTCCACTCAAATAATCAGCAAGAGAGCAAGTAGATTACTACTCTTAAGAACCACAAAATTGTCATAGGATGGACTACTGAGGATCTCAAGGGAATCGACCCCCTAATTTGCACTCACTGAATACACCTTGAAGAAAATGACAAAACAATAAGGCAACCACAATGCCGATTAAATCCTAACATAAGTGATGTGGTTAAGAATGAGGTGTTGAAACTATTGGATGTGGGTATCATCTATCATATATCCAATAGTTAGTGGGTGAGTCCAACTTAGGTGGTGCCTAAGAAATTCAGGATAACCATCATAGCCAATGCCAACAAGAGTTACCATTGGTTGGAGAATATGCATTGACTACAGGAAGCTGAATATCGTCACGAGGAAAGACCTGTAACATCCCAGATGTTACCCTTTTAGCCTAGGTTCATCATGTTGTTAAATATATCTATCTCCTTAATTAATGAAAATTTTAACTTATTTGGTGAATAACTCTTTATCTGTAATGATTTAGATATGAGTTCTTTTATAAGAATTTCTTAGAAACGTACTTATAACCATATAATAGATTTCCTAAAACTGTAAGCATCATTGATCAATCGACAATCGTGTGCGTATACAAAATCGTGTGCGTCGTCGATCCAAGCATCATCGATCAAGAAGTCCTCGATCGATTGAGACTCATATGTTCGATCGCTTGAACATGTTCAAAAGTACCAAAAACTTTGTAATTATTTTTGAATATTGTCGATCGATCGACCTGACAGTTCAATCGAACAAGATTGTCTAAAACTATCTAGAGACCAATTTATATATATAATTTGGAGTGCTCTCAATCAATCGATCAGGAAATCAAACCCTGTTTAATGTACTGATTAAAGAAATCTGACAACATGGATCATCTTTTTTTCCATGGCACGTGTCATAAACACAACATAATGGCCAGAAGGATGCGGCTTTGTATGAAAGTATTTGGTACAAACATCCAATGCGGCACATATGCGCTAACAGTCCTGGACCATTCATCAGTCGAACCAACCCAAAACATACTGTCTCAAAAATCAAGCAGGTCTACCATGGATGCATTCTTATAAACAGTATCGGAGGTTGTACATGATCTCTTAAGGTGAAACTTAAAGGGAAAGATGTCAGGAGATTGTCACCAGAGCTGATACTGATATTTGTTGTCATATAGAAAACACTAACACCCCGTTTGGCAGACCCATAAAAATTAGCTGATCGCATTTTGAGTTAACAGTACTTATGTATTAGATATCTTAATCTCTAAGACACAATCACTGTTAACATGAATTCATTATGTTTTGGAGATTAATATCTATAATACATAATTACCGCTATCGAAAATGAGATCAACTCATTTTCAGGTATCTACCCAACACGACCTAAAGCTTATTCTGAGAATTTTGCTGCACTATGTCCCCAACTACTGCAAGATATGTGGGATTATAGTAGTTGAATCTAGGCCATGTTTGTGGGATTATAGTAGTTGAATCTAGGCCATGTTTGAATGATTCCAACCGTTTATATGATGGCCCTAACCATGGATAAGGGATATCCAAGAAGACTCTCGGATAAACTTTTTTTTTCCTTTGAAAATAAAATGTATCCTAAGCATTATTTTGTGGGTCATGAATAGAAACTTTAGAATCTGCTTATCTAAAAGATTTTCAAGGTAATCATCTTCAACTGTGTAACTCATTGGATGAATAGATTGGATCATCTGACATGACCCAAGATCGAATGGTTCTTATCCTAACTATTCATCTAAGACATACTGTAGCAATGTGTTGTAGCTGATCTCTTCTTTTGGTGGATTTAACACAGATGATCTGATTCTTCTCTAACCATTTCTAACATGTTCTTGAACTAATCAGTTTTTGTAAAGAAAGTGCTCTGGATTTTATGTTAGGTTGATTGACTTATAGTTGAGGATGTCAATAGAAGTTACATTACAAAATCACAGAGGTGCGTTTGTCTTTCTCATTCATGCTTTCATCCCTATGTGTAATTCACTTGAATAGAAGATCCAAACTCTATAAACATTGCTTAAAAAGTAAAAAAAAAAAAAAAAAAAAAAAAAAAAAAAAAAAAAAAAAAAAATACTCAATAAAATTTCAAGCCAAAGTCATTGATCATCAACATATCTTGTAATCTCTCACCTACCGATAACGGAAGGGAACCGCCGAATTGGGACTACTTTGGATCCTCGAGCTTCTAACCTCTTTACAAACTCGATCTAGCATGCCCAAGAAATCCCTCACAATTACAAAAATCCGAAGTGGGTTTGCTTCATCCTTGCTCACATCTCCATGAAAATATTCTGTAATTTCTCTTACATGCAAAAAGACTCGATATTCATCTTCCTTTAACTCCTTGATATCCTTTTCAGCGTGATTGAGGAAGGATTTCATTGAATGGATGAAAATCCTATTCTTGTTGTCTGTCAACAGATCCTTCTGTATTAGATTTTGCATCTTAACCATTCCATCAGAGAGGTTTGAGACAGAGCTCGCCAAAACATCCAAGTCAATCGTGGCTGTTTTCTTCACGTTGTCAAGTTCGGTGCTTAGGCCCGAAACAAGATCCAAACCCATAATTTTGTAATCTTCTTCCCATTCTTCTGCACTCTTGTTTCTATTTCTATTTTTATGATTTCCATTCTCCATGGCATTCTCAGACAGTTCAATACCTTCTGAGCGGATCATTTCTTGAACGACGAAATGCAGAAGTGTTGTCTTCCCATCGGTTCCTTTTACATCAGCAAGTTTAAGCAACGTATCAAGTTTGAATGCTCTAGCACCTCCTCGGATTGTTCCAACATTCATGCGATTTCCCGTTTTGAGCACAGCTTCTAGCAATTTCAAGAACAGACGGCTGGATCTCAATTCCTTACATGCCTCCTGAGGAACATTAACACATGATTAGCATTGAATGTTTCGGTTAGGCTATATTTGAAACATTGCATTTTCATGCAATCAAGATTCTTGTAGGCCCCACACCTGCCACAGCAGCTTTTGCTTCTCACTCTATGAAGAAAATCCCTCAAAATTGAGAAGTTTCATATTTACTCAAACCTTTCAATCTTGGGGAGTTGCAACGGAAAACGGAGAAGCAAAAAAAAATGGTGCTATGGTCACTGGACCCACCAAAATCTTGTTAGGTGAAAATCAAGATTTTCAAATCTACTGTCCAAATATAGCCTTAATTATCATAACAGAAAATTTAGGAAGGCTGACATGTAAATGGCAAATACAAATACCCCACACATGCCAAAACTGGAACATATGGGTTCACAATCAATGTGGCCCACTTGAAGATTGGACCATCCTGATTTTCGGACTTGGTGACATCCACTACAAGTCTCATCTAATGGACAACCCAGATCATGCACATGTGTGCCACATTGGCATGTTTGGGGTGCTTTTGTTTGTCATTTGCAGAGGAGCATCCACAAATAGCATTTCTCAAGAAAATTTATTGTTAGTTGTTACTTCTAGCATTGCAAAGGACTTCCTGAGATGAAACACTTCATCTTCAAAAGTATCCCTGTAAAGCATGGCCTCAATTCTCTGAAAGGCGAATGGAATGTTTATGATCGCCTTCACAAATTTCTCCGCTGTTCCAAGTTCATTGACATTTCCTTGATAGTTCGACAGCTTGTCTTCTTCTTCCTTTGTAGGCATCATTTTCACCAATGCCTCTAATTGCTGTGCGCGTAGACCATCTCCTGATTAAACGAAAGCAATGGTATTATATGGTGAGGATGATATATGGAGATGTATGGTTCTCAACAAGCAGATTCTCTACCTTGCATCAGAGCATGACAGACTTGCTCGGAAGTTGCATTCAAGGCCTTGGAGAGTATGGTTATGTTCTGTAATCTCTTAGGATCTAGAACATGCTTGCTTGGAGATGGACTCTTGCTCTTTGCTTCCTCGTTCTTCATCGAGTTTTGCAGGTTGTAACCGAAGAGGGACTCAATCATTTCCTCATCCAACCTGTTGATCAGATTGAGAGCTATTCAGTCACTTCAGACCTAAAGAAAATGGACCTTCCATAAAAGAAATGAGGTGAAGATCAAGGGGAAATGCGCATCTGATCGAGCATTTTCTTGGCCCACCCACATTTTTGTGATCCAAATCATTCATATGGTGAGCATAGTGGTGGATGGAATACCCCCAAAGATCTCCATCATTGACGATCCTAACCATCCAATTTAGCTTCGCTTAAATGTGGACCTCTGGTTGTATCAGTCCATTTTCAGCTGATGATGATAAAGGAGATATTAGGGATGGCCCATCCATTATGGATTGCAACATATCAATGGCTTAGGTTGCTGAAATATAGGCCAGTCCCCATTTGTAAAAGCTGCAATCTCTTTTAATCCAGCAACATATAATACCTAAAAATTGATTTACCAGAATCGAATTACTGATGATAACAGCAGAAAGAAAGTCATCTTACTCAAATGAGCTTGATCTCAGCTTGTCCCACACCATCGAACGATCAGGGGCAGCCCTGACTTTGTCCCAGTGCAGTGGCTTCAATTTTGGCAGAGGAGCTCCATCTTTGCCAACTGCTATAAATTGCTTGCCTTGGAAAGGTGGTGGTGGGGGGGGCTGTCTTGAGTTGCATCCATTTAGAAACGGAGGTTGTAGGAGAGGTGGGGGTGGCGGCAGCTGGCTCGAGCTATGTCCCTTCAGAAATGGTGGTGGTAGGAGGGGTGGGGGTGGTGGGGGCCGGTTCACGTTACATCCCTTTAGAAGAGGAGGTTGTAGAAGTGATAATGGTGGACATGGCGGCTTTGGAATGCTTCCAGGAACTACCACTTGTGTTGCTGAAGATTGGGAAGGTTTCTGGAGAGGCGTAGAGAGTGGCACAGAAGGTGGATGAGATGCCAGTTGGATTTCCTTAGAACTAGAGTCTGAATTCAAAGGATGAACAGATCTACTTGGACTCGAAAGTACATTTATTGGATTGATTCTAGGAGAACATGGCATCCCTAATGGCATTTGTGTGACAGAACAGGACGTAGAAAGTGAAGGAGAAGGCTGTTCATTTGAAGGAACTGGAGGACTCAGATCTGGTGCAGAAGGTGAGGCTGGCACCCATGAATTATTTGCATTGTCAGGTGAAGACCTTGACATGCTTGACAGAAATGAGGCCATTGTTTGTGTCTGATTCGAACTGTAGGAAGGAGAGGAAGGAGACGACTGTAGACTTAAATGATGAAGAGGAGATGTGTCTGGTGTGATTGGCCTAGTTGGAGATCTCAGTGTAGAAATAGTAGCTTCAGCTGTAGAATTATGATCCGGCGAGGGAGATCTCTTTGATAAATACGATGGAGAGGAAGTAACTGATGGGTTACTGAAATTAGCCTCTGAAGCATTGGAAAATCGGGCATTTGACGAATGGGAATCGCAGACTGAATGAAAGGACTCATCGTCTGTCAACAAAGGTTGAAGAGGAAGGATTTCATCAACTGAATTACAAATAACATGGTCCAATTCAAACTTTGTTGGATCTCCACTAGACTCACCTGCCTCATGTAATGGAGAGTCTGTTGGGATTTCATTCGATGGAACATTTACAGTTTGGCAAGTCCGTTTACTACAAGAAACTCCCTCTGGGAAAGTTCCTAAAGAGTTCAGGTAAAAAAGCTCCGGGCCCGGATCGAAACTAACCTTGTTGGTGGAAGTTGAAGCATTCACAATCTTGTGTCTGCCCGATACACCGCCAATGCCTGTAACCAGCATTGTTCTCCCAGATCTCTTTGGCCGACTTCTTCCATGTCTCCAACAAAGCAGAATGACGACCACAGCAACAATTACGGAGGTTGATCCAACAGACACAACCACTGCAATTACAATTCTCCTCACTCTACCCTCACTTTGTTTTCTTCCCTGAACCGCGGAATTGTGTGGTGGTGGAGGGAGAATCAGCTTCAAATGGGGTGATGGAGCAAGGTGGGGTATGTGTGTTGGAAACAATGGAGCAGGAGCAGGTGTTAAAGCTTCGAAAGGTGCTGGAGCAGGCGAAAACCATTGCTCTTCATGGCCACGTAATGGTCTTCTGTAGTAGTAGCTCTTCAGTCCAAGCAAGAACCTAAATTTCTCCAACACCAACATGCCCATTTCTCCACTCTCATCCTCTCCAGACACCACCTCCATCTTGTTTTCCTTCCCATCGCCATCCATATCTACCAAGACATTATCATCATCAGTCTTATGGGGCTTGTATTTAAGAGTCCAAGCACCAGGCATGAGATGGAGATTGGAAAAGAGGAAGATGGAGATGAAGATGAAGAGGAGAAGGAAGAGGACATGAGAAACAGAACCCATATCTTTTTCATCACAAAGTCAATCATCTTTATGCTTATAAACCAACCTTCTTCATCTGCCGTTATTGTTTTTGGATTGAGCAGATCCAATCCAAGCAAAAGCTTTAATGCTACTCCAAGGAAAGCCTGAAAATGTCAGTTGCAGTTGGATTCAGAGAGGGGCCTCTTTCCTTCTTTTAACTATGCAACCATTACTCTCTTCACTCCAAACAATTACTCTTTTGTATTCTCTGCTTTTTACTCTTCCATTTTCTATCTTCATTATATTTTCTGATTTTCCATCACTCACACTAACAACATTTCTTTCTGCAATTTCAATGACATTTTATGGGATTGCATTAATTGAGAGAAAAACATTCATATTCATGCAGGAACTATGAAATGCCCGTGTGATGCGTGTAACGTAAATGAAACTATCCAAATTGAGGACCCTACATAGATGGCCCTTAATATAATATTAAACTGATCAGATTTCCGAACAGCATGATTGGTGGACATTTAGTGGACGGTCGAAATGAAAATTATCTATTGGTCGAACTCGAGAAACAGATGCCCTTTAATAAATACGAGGATCATTCAATGAGTATAGGATGCAATTGGACAATGACTCGTGAATGAATGCCCCCAAGCAAATGGCAAAAATTAATCAAAATGGACCTTTCAAACTGTAGACCCCACTACCCAATTGCACCTTAATGAGAGAATCCTAGCGGTCAGATCGGTGAGAATTCGCAATGTTTGACCATCTTTCTTTTTTAACCGTTAATTTGATGTAAAACAATGAAGTAGTTAACATTTCCTGATTACTGGTTTTTTTTTTTTTTTAAAGCTGTGCTAAAGTCCTTATTGGGACCCAAAATTTTCATGGCATGGACACCTTGTAATAATATGGGATTTTGACCATATTAGCATTAAGGTATAGTAAAAATCTCTAAATGGAGGGGAAGTTTCAAATATTTCGAGGGTCACATGACATGTTTTTTAATTATTATTTTTTTGAAAAATTGCCCTTGTCCTTGGAACTTGGTGTGTATAGATTTTTTTATTTATTTTTTTTTCTTCTTTCTTTGTAGTTTTCTCGGGGCTTCTTTTTCCTTTTCAAAAATGTTGTCTAATAACCTACCATCATTCCTTTTGACTGCATTTTTTGGCATACGTTCATCGTTACCAAATTCTCCAGCATATGACAAGCCACTGATAGACGGAAGACATTTTAAATGAATTCTTTATTTATTTATTTTTTAGAATATCATGTTCTTACAGATGAAAGTCACTTTTAGTTGTGGATAGAGAGGGATAGTTGTATTTATTATTGTCATGGAAAGAAGCAATTGTTAAAAGAGATTTGAGATAGATAAGGATGATTGTGGTTATCATGTAGAGGACAACAAAGGGCATGTAATTTGGATTTTGTAATGCGTTACCATGTAAGACAATGAGCATATATCAATTTTCAAGGTTGAGATTGTGTGTTAAGGGTTTGGGTTATGTTGTCATATCTTAAGGGTCAAGGTTGTCACGTGTTAAGGGTCTGGGTCGTGGTTGTCATGTGTTAAGCGTCTGAGTCGTGGTCATCATGTGCTAAGGGTCGAGGTTGTCAATATATAAGGGTCAAGGTCATGGTTGCAATGTGGTAAGGGTCGAGGTCGTGGTTATAATGTGTGAAGGGTCGAGGTTGTCATGTTATAGGGTCAAGTTCGTGGTTGTAATGTGTTAAGGGTTAAGGTTGTCATGTTATAAGAGTCAAGGTCATGGTTGCAATGTGATAAGAGTCAAGGTTGTCATATTATAAGAGTCAAGGTCGTGGTAGTAATATGGTAAGAGTCGAGGTCATTGTTGTAATGTATCAAGGGTAGAGGTTGTCATATTATAGGGTCAAGTTCGTGGTTTCAACGTGTTAAGGCCGGAGGTTGTTATATTATAAGGGTCGAGGTAGTGGCTGTAATGTAAGTATCGGTTGAGGTTTTCATGTGTTAAGGGTTGTGGGCCCTGTTGTGGGTTATATGTCGAATCCACTCCATCCATTGGATTTAGAATTTAATTTAATGTCATGAGCAAAACACAAAAAAAAAAATAATAATAATAATAATCAATAAATAAATAAATAAATAATGAGTTACATCCAAAAATCCTATGCCCCAAAATTATTTTTTTTTCAATGGTAGGTTTTCAATCTCACTACTTTCTATGGTGTAGTCCACATTAGCCTTTGATATGCCTCATTTTTGGGCTCATGCCCTAAAATGATCTTTCAAAATGGATGAATGATGTGGATAAAAAAATATATACATCACAATAGGCCCACGAGACCATCCATCTCTACATAGGTCCGGTTATCAATCCACGGCACGTCACATTACATTGATGATGATTTCGAGAGAAGCTTTTTGGAGGCAGTTTCTACCAACGTAAGCTATGTTGGGCCCACTGTGATGTTTGTGGGAAATCCACTCCATCTATTCATTTTGGAAGATCATGCCTAGATACGAGATAAAAAAATTGGACAAATTTAAAACTCAATAGACCACACGACTAGAAATAATGAAAAGGAATTGCCTACTATTTAATCATTTTTAGGCTCCATCGTGATGTTTATATGCAATTTAAATTGTTCATAAAGTGACCCAAATATTCATAAACTCCTTACCACGGGGATGGATTAAAAGAATAAAAATATTAGCATGATCCAAAGCTTATGCAACCCCATGAATGTTTCAACCGTGAGCATAAGATCTCCAATGTTTTCTGTTGCCTGGCCCACTTGAGCTTAATTCTACCTAATTTTTGGGTTCTTGTCATAAAATAATTTGACAAAATATGTTAGCGGTGTATATTTCTCACAAACATCATAGTGGGCCCCACAATGTTTACCTTTCACACGTGAGTCAAAAGCGAAAGGCAGCCAAGGATAATTTTGTCCCAACCTTTTTTTTCAATGTGTCGGGTAACTATGCAGTACATTTAAAAAATAAATAAAAAAATCCTTCTAATATTTGGGGCACGTGGGAGTACCACAACGCATTTTTGGTCACAATCTCTAATAATAACTTTCCCCTGATAAATTATATAATAGGTGTCCCATCGCTTTCAACATAATTGGTGGTTTTCAATTCGAACAAATGGGACTCATTGTTCAGTAATCCAAACCATTGATATGTTAATTTTGATCCACATACATGGAAGTATGTCCAATTAATGCCACCAAAAAGGCAATCTTAACCTTTAGATATATGATAATACAGATAACTAGAAGGCAAAGAAGAGAAATACAGTAATCATCCACATTCAACTGTAAAATGTTCAAAGATTGCTCTATGGGAGCTGTCAAAATATTAGAAGTATGGCTCATCCATGGTGGATTGAACAGACCAATGGTCTGGATTACTGAAACATACGGCCTACTTGTCAGTATAGAAACTCCCATATAATGTGGGAAGCTGAGGATATATTGTAGGAGCGGACCCGGCTTTTTTTTTTTTTTTTTTTTTTTTATGTTTTACACACGCACACACACTCCACCCACTCACGCTAGTGGAATTTCACCACCTATGGGTATTCGAAGCCTTGACGGGAGTTAAACTCCCGAGAGTCTACCGCCCGAGAAAGACTAAGGACCGGATAACATCCTGGTTCCTAGTCTCGGGCCCATCTTGATCTATGTGTTGTATATCCACGTCGTCCATCAGTTTGAAACTCAAGCGCGTTTTAAGCATGATCCCAAAAATTAAACAGATCCAAATCTTAGTAGACCACAGTGGTCATTGAACACCAACCGTTAGAAACTTCCTAGATCCCAACGTAATTTTTATTTGCCATCCAACCTGAAGGGAAAACACAAATATCAGCTTGATCCAAAACTTTCGTGGCCCATAAGAAGTTTTTAATGGTCAATCACCATTGTTTCATGTGGTGTGTTTCACCTGAGATTTGGCTCTGCTTCATACTTGGGAACGTGCCATAAAATGGTCTGGAAAAACTGATGGACGGCGTGGATTTACAATAAATACATCAAAGTGGGCCCCACGGTCAGGGAAACACCCACTACGGTGTTGCCTGGGTAAACAATGATCCGCTCCCGGGTAGTTGCATCGGTTTCATTTAATTCCTGTCCGGAGCAGAAAGGTTAAGGATGGTTTTCGTTTCCATCTCTCACGCGGGCAAATGTTAAAAAAGGTGATGGATGAAAGGATTAAAGAGCCGGCATTAATGGAATGTTGGTGGATATGCGTGAGATCCAGGCCATTCATCTCGTGGGGCCATCGTAAATACTCCCTGCCATGGATTCAGGAATCTATATGCTGCATCTTAGGGGTGCTACATGTGTAAGTTTTGATAATAAAAAATAATAATTCTAGTCGTCCATTTTCTCATGCATGTAAGGCACACTTGAACAGTGAACTGCCTGATTTTTTGCTCCACGCACTCAGGCAATGTACCTAGCTACCTGATGAATGGTCCAGATCTGAGACACGATACCACACGTTGGCATGTGTCCCGTGAGTCGCACCTTCACCCGTTTTTCAGACACTAATAGCGCTGACATCTTCCTTGACGCGATCACCGTTACTTTCTGCAATTTGAACAGTGATTTGGATTGAATGATCGGGATTGTAGGAGAGCTTTGGGAAGAGAAGGTCACCAAAAAGTGAAGCCGGGGTGGGGCCCAATGTGTTGGACTTGCTTGAATCTCAAGAGGGTGACAGTGTAAGTTACTCCCAACTCCCATCATTAGAGAGAGAGAGAGAGAGAGAGAGAGAGAGGAGGTGGAGGTGGGCCATCGCAACCTTCTCGTGATCACGCATTAAAATAATAGATCAAAAGCGTAAAGATGAAATGAAGGTCGAGGATCGTGTTCTCCCATGATTATTGATTGAGACTAGTTGTCTCTTTTCCTCAGTTATAGCTTTTCCCTCTCAATAAGCAGTGTTGATTTGGATTGCTTTCCCATGAGATTCTTCTCAGTTGCATGGATTGGTTTTATTAGAGCCTTTGGACGTTTGGTTGGCTACTGTTAGCATGAGGTTTGGAATTCGTTGCTGTGGTTTCCTTCTCATACCTAACGAGAGAGAGAGAGAGAGAGTTCTCTCGTTCACGCCATGACGAGAGTGTCTACGTCAATGGCATTGGTTAACTTAGCCGTTACTTGGCTTGGTTGAAAATATGTATGGAGTGGGCCACTCCCTACACCCTCCCCTTATTTTTTGTAGACGCAACATTTGTGTTACTTTTATTAGCATAAGATATCAGTTTATGGTGTATTAATAAAAGTTGAAAGAATGGTAAAATCTCCTAGAAAGGATGGATTACCTTTCGATGCATGGAAGATGGATGAGATTGGGACCTTATATAATTCCAAAAATCGACGGTCCGTGCACAACAATCAAACTGTTTTGAAAATCTCAGCTTTAATCAGTGCCGTACAAATGGGCAATAAAAGGTGTAAAAAAAAAAAAAAAAAAAAAAAAAAAAAAAAAAAAAAAACATCAATGGATCGTACTCAGTGAGGAAAGTCCATTTATTACATGTTTAAGAAGTTTCTGTCAAGGTAACTTGTGATCGGTGCTACCTTTTTTATTGTCCTTGCACCGAACTTGTCTACAAGTTTCCACGCATGACGACTATAGTTAATGTTTCACTCCTTAGGCTTGTTTGGATACAAAGAACCGAGGGAAGGTAAGTAACATAATAATAATAATAATTGTCCTAAGTAGGAGAACTATTACAACCTAAATTTTAATTTTGTACTCGTTATATCCTAATTTTTTTACCTCCGCTGGAAAAGTCAATCGGAGAGTGATATGTAGTATTATATGAGACATATGAGGTGTATAAAAAGATTTTATGAGATATTAAGAGTATTTTTTGCGAAGTCATAACTGGCATCATTTTAATGATGCACGTCATCACATGACTGATGAAGTAGTTTTGTCGAGACAGTGAGAAGCGAAATGTGGTCGAAGAGGAATCCATAATCGAGAGGAATAGAACTTGGCCGAGAGAAGAGGAATAGTCATAACAATAGAAGGATCTACATGGTGACGCCTCTCGCACTACAAGAAATTGGCCTTTTACCGACGAACTTATTTCCGACGAAATAAATTTCGTCGGTACACATGACTTTCTCCGACGAAATCTTATTTCGTCAGCAAAAGATTCCCACCACAACCAATATGTTTCCGCCACCATTTACAATGACGGCGTGGAAACTTTTCCCAACGACATTATGTATCGTTGGTGAAAATTATTTTCCTGACGATTATTTCATCAGTAAATGTAATTTTTCCCAACGAACCAAATAGTTCGTCGGCAAAAGATCCCTTGGTGTCCTTTCCGATGTCAGAGAGACTATTTTTACCGACGTTATAAAATATCGTCGGTGAAGGAACTTTTTACCAACGAAATATACACATCGTCGGACAAAATGAATGGTGGACATATTTTTTCACTTTGTGTGGTTGATCATGTATGTTGATTTGTAATTTTTATTTTTGGTGTAGCTAATAAGTATATTTAAAAACATATGTATGGAGTGGATGGGGTTGATAGAGCACAGGTGGGCCCAAATATTTTTGAAGCCTTTTACCAACAAATTGTGAAAAGTATTACTAACGAAAAGTTTCATCAGTAATAATGATATATTTTAACTCGAACTAACTTCAGCGCCCATCTCTCTCTCTCTCTCTCTCTCTCTCTCTCTCTCTCTCTCTCTCTCTCTCTCTCTCTCTCTCTCTCTCTCTCTCTCTCTCTCTTCTTACCCTACCCCCCTCTCCTGCCCGAACGAGCGCTGCTGCCTGCCCGATGCCCCTATTCTGGTCACCCTAAACCCTAACTCGTTGATGTCTGCCCGAGGCCCGATTGTCTCCCTCTCCGTCTCTCTCGTCTCAAATCTCTCTTACGTTGGTCAAAATTGTATTTTATTTCACTCTTATGATTCCAGTCTTTTTGAAGTGGGGGTAAATCAATTTTCCTTTGGATGCCCGTAAATAGTTTAAGGCTTGTTTGAATGCCTGTAAGTTGGGTTAGTGGGAAGTGACTTACAGGGAAGTCACTTGCAGGTGCTGTTTGGGGGACACCACTTATATAGACTCAGGGATTGATTATTCAATTTGTGATTTGACATTCGTTGGATTTAAGAGACCTGACTATTCAATTTCAAAGGTTCTGATCTCTTCAATCCAACTGTTAATGCTATATATTTGAGAGACGATAAGCAATATATTGAGTTTGATCAGGTGGGCCATGTTTCCATGTTCCCTTAGGTCTGGTGGACCCCAACATGAATAGTTGATTGCCTGACAAGCCACCTAATTGGAAGATACTAGCTAGCGGATGGCCAGTCAGCCAGCTAGTTGGTGTCAAAGCGCTGTGGGACCCACCATGGTGTATATGTTTTATCCATGCCGTCCATCCATTTTTCTAGCTCACTTTACGGCATTAGCCAAAACATGAGGCAGATACAAATCTCAAGTGGACCACACCACAAAAAACTGTGGGGATTGAACACTCATTTTGAAAACATTTTTGGGCCACAAGTTTTGGCTCAAGCTGATATTTGTGTTTTCCATTCATCCAAGTCCGTGTGACATTATCAACAGGTGGATGCCAAATAAACATTACAGTAGGCCTTACAAATATTTTAATGGTGGACGTTCACCTAAAGTAAACTGGTAAAATGGATGGATGGCATGCATTAAACACATACAACATGGTGGGCCCACAGCGGATTGACACCAGCTAGCTAGCTGGTGTTGGGGTCAGCCAAACCGCGTTCGACCCTAGGCTCCTAGCGTACGATCACTGCCAGGGTTGTCAATGGGCTAGGCTCAGACTTAAAATTCTGAATTTTAAATAGGCCTGGCCTAAAGATCCGGCCAGAAACAGTTCAAAATACGTGACCTAGCCAGGCCCGGCCCACTAACAACCCTAATTGATGCACTCTTTTCCTTGAATTTGATATTTATTTTTATTTATTTATTTATTTAAAGGGTTAGCCCTAAACACATACAACATAGTGGGCCCTAGTAAGGTTTTAATAGTGGGAGTTTTCGTAAGACTCGTATCCTAACCTACACCGTTCCATAGGCCTCCGCGTCCTCTTGGTCCAATTCCGGCGACCCGCGATCTGTTGTCGGCATTTGCACGCGATCCTGAGTCATGCCCATATATCAGAGTTGGCTCAACTTGAAACTTGTACCCTTGTGACCGCGTCGTCGTCGCGGTTCCAACGCCGCGTATTATACGACGAGGCGATACTTGGGCCAGGAGATGTGGGCCCGTGATCAGTTTGAGGAAAAATGTCGCGCGTTGCAAAACCCAAAAGAACATCACATCAATCAATCAAGTACACATCACTCCCATCACTCACACTCATCCCCAAGTACAACCACCCTCCTCAAAGTCAACTCGCTCTCTTACAACCAAGTACACCCATCCATCACTCACCATCCCTCTCTCCCATCACTTCTCTCCCTCTCTCTCTCTCTCTCATTCTCTCTCTCCATTTTCAAGCAACCCCAAGGAGAGGAGAAACTCCAACGTCCAAGCTCCATGAGAGAACTTTGTGGCACCCACCTTCCTACCTCCCATCTCCACCATCCAAGCTTCATCTCGACCATTAAATTGCACCCCTTAGAGCTCTAAATCGCATTGGCAGAGCAAGGAAGAGGAGATCAATGGTGGGTGATTTTATTTATTGATTTTGATGATTTGAGGGCCCACATATGGTGGGACCTATTTTGATGTATGCATTGTATAGGGAGGGCCCATAGTGGCGGGGTCCCTCCCCTTCTCCCCTATCTTTCTCACGTCTCTCTCTCTAGTGATGATGTGGCCCACCTGATCAGTAAATCGATGTCATCCAGCCGTCCATCTGGATGTGCTGGGTAGGGCCGACTCGGATGTATGGGTTTTATCCACACCGTCCATTACACGGACGTGGGCCACCTTGATGCATATGTCGTATATCCCCACCGTCCATCAGAAGGCAGGACCCACCATGATGTGTTTCATTCCCGCTGTTCATCAGAAGGTGTGACCCACCGTGATGTTTGTATTAGAATCCACACCGTCTAGTGTCCAGGGTCTGGACGCTGGCTTGTTTGTAAAAAAAAATAATAATAATAATAAATAAATAATATAATATAATATAATATAATATATATGATATATATATATATATTACGTATATCTGGTGGGCCCCACATGGGACCTGCCTTGATTGAAACAGATTGGCTGGAGGTACCTACACCAACTGAATAGCTGATGTATTCACATCAGCTGACGGTCTGATCACAGACGTGATCCAGACCGTTTGTCCCTTTAAATGGTGGGCCATGCTTGTGGACCCTACCATGATGCATGCGTTATATCTCACCGTCCATCAACTGGATGGTGGGCCCCTGCAGCGTGGCTACTAGCTGGAAGACGTCGGCAAGTTCTGTGGGTCCCATTTAATGTATGTGATCCCCAAGCCGTCCACTTGTTTTGCTATGTGGGCCACATCGTGATGTATTTGTTTCATCCATACCGTCCAGATGTTTGGATAGTGCTGGACAATGTTTGGACAATGCTAGATAATGTTTGGACAGTGTTGATTTCACTGGACAATGTTTGGATGGTGTTGATTTACATGGGAAATGTTTGGACAGTGCTAATCATCATTAGTGGGCCATGTGCCTGATGGAATAATAGTGTACAGTGATACACATGTTACACCTACAACTATTGAAATGATTTTTTGGTGTGGTCCAAGCCCACTTGAGGCCCATTGGTGCGGCCCATCCATGAGGCCCATCATGATGTATATTTGAGGCTCATGTGATATGGCTCACCTGCCTTATATTTGAGGCCCATATGATGGGGCCCACCTGCTTGAATCTGAGGCCTATGGGCAAGGCCCAATGTAATTTATGGCTCATTTGATGAGGCCCGATTGTTATATATGAAGCCCATTTGATGCGGCCCATGGTGATATATATGAGGTCCATTGTGATGTATTTGAGGCCTAGGTAGTATGGCCCAATGTGATGTATTTATGGCCCATTGATGAGGCCCAATGTGATGTATTTATGGCTCATTTGATGAGGCCCGATGTGTTGTATATGAAGCCCGTTTGATGCGGCCCATGGTGATATATATGAGGTCCATTGTGATATATTTGAGGCCTAGGTAGTATGGCCCAATGTGATGTATTTATGGCCCATTGATGAGGCCCAATGTGATGTAATTATGGCTCATTTGATGAGGCCCGATGTGTTGTATATGAAGCCATTTGATGCGGCCCATGGTGATATATATGAGGTCCATTATGATTTATGAGAGGCCCATCGTGATGTGTATTAGGCCGATGAGTGAGGCCCATGGCGATGTATATGTGAGGCCCTTGTGTGAGGCCATGGGCCACTATATGTTTGGCCCTATGTGGGCCACTCCTTGGGAGCAATGTTGGTTAAATGTCCACATTGATGGGCAACGATGGTTAAATGTCCACATTGTGACCTTCCCTTAGGCCCCTTTGTTAGACCAATTATCGATACCTGTTATCGATACTGATTATGAGTATATGACAGCATAACATCATAATACATGCCCATACACATCATCTACATGTTTGTTATGAGATGTGGTTGATCATTGCATATATCGTTGGGCTTGTTATTATGAGACTCCCTGATAAGCGGAGAGTGTCTCACATGAGTGCACGATATGCGTGGGATTGATGCATAACTAGATTGTATGACTCATGCATCTTACATTGTGTGTTGTAATTACTGTACACCCTAGCGACATCAGGGCCGTAGCCTCCATAGACATGTCGTGGATGGCCAGATGGGACACCGAAAATCTGTTACTAGCATCGGGCCACCATAGATGGCCCTAGGTGAAAATCTCTAAACTCTCTTAGTACCAGAGGACGCCCCAACGTTGAGACCGAGTGGATATATATGAGCGCATGAGGGTCGTATACCAGTAGGTCGCATCTCTCATTATGTTGTGGTCGGTTTGGAGAAGGTGTGGCCTTACCGCCTGAGGGATTAGGCAATGCTAGGCTGAGTCTGACCAGCTTGAGGAATGGGTTCGTTATCGACGAGCTGGGCCCGATATTGGCAGACGGATAGTGAGGTCTCTTTTACTTACCCAATTGTGCACTTGATGGGGCAGCAGGTGGCGTAGAGTGTAGTAGACCCCGATGATGATCCCAGAGATGTACAGTATTGATTTGTGGAGCATGAGTTGCATACTCAGCATTATATTCATTCATTCACTATCCACTCGGGCTGGTGGTGCGCAACTAATTGTTATGTGTACTTTTGCAATGGACAGGATTTCGATTGAGACACGCGATTAACCTGAGATCAGGAGTTTACCACATTGAGTCTATCTATCCAAATTTAGGTATGAGACTGGTTTGGATAGAAGTCCTTTGTGATAGGCCCCATAGCCTGCGATACCACGTACTATCATCCCTACTTCACACTCCAGTTTGGTCATTTCATTCGCACCACATATTGCATATTGCATTACATCTTTGACATATTATTATGTTTCTGCATTTATATGACCTAGATGAGGCTGATGGTATTCGTAACTCTTCCAAATTGCATATTATATTGTATCTTCTATATATGATATCTGGTTCATTATGTTTCCCCATTACATAACCGATTTACATGACATTGGCTTGTTATGTCTTTTCATCGCATATCCTGGATGAGGTTGATGATATATTTATGAACTAATTAGCATGTTTTCGCATTACTCTGATATTGCATTTTATGGATTGCCAACATTTTCGTTTCTCTAATAACTATATGCTTAGCACGTGCATTGTACACACTTTCACCACCCTCTAAGCTTTCTATAATCTTATGCATGATAGATGCGTGTAGGTGGCATTAGCTCGCAGCAGCGTTGAGCTTGGAGCATGCAACGGACTTTTAGAGCTTTGATTTTTGACATATGTATTTTCCTTTCAGCATTGTATTCAAATGTTTATATTAGTGGATATGTGATGATGATATTGTCTTTGTGATTTGGGTAAACTTGTGGTTATGCTTGTTACGAGATAAATGTACGTTGGAAAAATCCTCCTTGTAGGATCCCAGGATCGGAACCTGGTGTATGGGCGCTGGGAGCCGAGAATGGGGTACGACGGGGCTGTCGGCACCGGATTCGACGATCGGGAATTTTGTGAGCCCGGTTTCCGAGTTTGGGGCGTGGCAATTTCAATCCCCTTTATTTCCTGTTGTGTAGCCCACTTGAATTTTAAATGCGCTTCATTTTGGGATCACATCCTAAAAATAACTAAAAAAAAAAAAAGAACTGATGGATGGAGTGGATATTGTCACGTAGGTTCTCCTTCCTGTAACAGATGTTCAAGTTCTTGTCCCATATCTTTCCTTTACTGCATTTACTAACGACTACTTTCAGTTTACACATATTGAGCCATGACTTACTGATCCTGACTATTGATAAGATGAATCTCACTATAGATGGGGGCAATGCCTCTACACTCCCCTAGATGTGACGATCGTAACCCTTTCACTGGTTGCATTTGAAAACAGATGATTTGGGAAAGAAGTAGAGCAATGGTCCACATTCAACTGAAAATGACAAAAGATGTTCGAATTTAGGACAGTTTTGGAGCATGGTCCATTAGGTTGGCTCCATCAAACCAACAGTTTGGATCGTAGAACCTACAACCTTAAAACCAAAGGATACTTTGCATATTCCTAGACTGAAGATCCACCATTTTCTGAACCATGCATTCAAAGTGAAGCCTGTGATTTGGACATTGTTGATTTGGTGGGGCTCAACAAGGATGGAAGATCTTAACCCCTGACATTTACTGCATCATGTCTCTTTTGTTTGGCCTTCCTGAATTCTTCTTTCAATTTTAGCATGCCCATCACCCACATGATTGAAGAGGCTATTGAATTAAACAGTCCAGTTTAAATGGATCCTTCTGTTAGGGAATTAATGCCATCCATTTGCATGCACCTTTTTTAAAAAAAAAAAATTTACGTCGGATGTAACAATCTGTAAATTTAAAATGGGTGTATGTAAATCAATGAGAGTGTGCATAAACATCAATTCCCTAGATAGAACGATCCATCTAAACTGCACTGTTTGATTTGAACTACTTGTATGCTGCATATGCAATTTCATAGTAATTTCTCAGTATTAAACACTAATTCCCTAGATAGAATGATTCATCTACACTGAACTGTTTGATTTGAACTACTTGTATGCTGTATATGCAATTTGTAAGTAATTTCTCAGTATTAAACATCAATTCCCTAGATAGAATGATCCATCTAAACTGGACTGTTTGATTTGAACTACCTATATGTAGTTAATGCACATTCTAAGTAATTTCTAAGTACCTGAAATGTGTGTTGGACCTACTTGAAAATCTAGACAGATAGACTATTGAAGTGTACCACTGCAACTCAGAGCACTGAAACTTATAGTGATCTAAAAGCACTGTAGCATCTCTCAATAATCTGTTTGACAAATGCTTTAGGGATAAAATTACTGTCAATGGGTCGTGTTTGAGCCCGCCAAAATCAAAATTTTGAATAGGACTGGGTCATCAGGCCCAACTCAAACAATTTAAAATCTATGAAAAAGCCAACCCCAAGCCCGTAAATTAGACATCCAATTCCCAACAATCATATAATTAACTAATTGTATTACATTGCTTCTTCGTTTTTCTCATTATTGTGCATTGTTTATAGTTAGCTTAATATGTATTGCATTCTTTTTCTTAAATTATTATTGTGACTTGTTAGTTTATAGTTGTGACTTGTGAGGCAATTTTTTCTCAAAAGTCAGGCAGTTTTACTCCTTAGTGGGCCACAATATGCAAAGTGAACTAACAATCAAATGGATGTTTTCTATCCATCCATTTGTTTTATATGCTTTAGCCCACCTGAGTTTTGAAAGAGCATGACCCACCTGATGGAGCATACCCATGTTGAGTGGGGGTCCCTAGAAGGTGGGAACCGCTGTTATGATCATGATGAAGCTGTCTATTTCCTATGGACAACAATATGTGTGGCCTGGCCATTTGGACAGGCCCGTGTTTATGTATTAGTTCAAAATTGATGGAGCAGACCCGGATGTACATCGGAGCTATCCGGATGTTAAGCGGGGGTCCCTGGAAGGTGGGAACCGCTGTTATGATCATGATGAAGCTGTCCATTTCCTATGGACAACAATATGTGTGGCCTGGCCATTTGGACAGGCTCGTATTTATGTATTAGCTCAAAATTGATGAAGCATATCCTAGTATAACCCTAAACCTAAACATACACCTAAACCTATTCTCAAATCCATAAACATAAACCTACACATAAACCTAAACCTATAACCTTAACCTAAACCTAAACCTAAACTTGAAAACCTAAGCCGAAACCTGATCCCGAACCCAAACCCGAACCCGAATCCGAATCCGAATCCCTAAACCCTAAACCTAAACCTAAACCTAAACCTAAACCTATTTCAAATCCCTAAACCTAAACCTACACCTAAACCTAAACCTATAACCGTAACCTAAACCTAAACCTAAACTTAATTCACTTAACTTAAACCTACACCTAAACCCAAACCGATAACCCTAACTTAAACCTATATGTATTTGTGCATGGATGAATGGCTAAAGGAAACAAGTTCCTCCCTTAATTTGCCTCTCTTTCTGCAATGGCCTACTAAAGTTTTGAATTAAGTTGAAAGTTGGGTTTCAGGGGTTTCATGGGTGCCACATCACATGGACCAGATTTTGGGCCTATGACACACACACACACACACACACACACACACACACACACACACATATATATATATATATATATATGAGTGATGCTCACACACAACTAGTTGGACATTACATTTTCGTCCAACTAGCTGTGCATTTAATGAAAACTTTCTTCTTAATTAATGTAAATGCTTCCATTGCATGCTAATTAATGTAAACATAAACCTATTCTCAAATCCTTAAACCTAAACCTAAACCTGATCCCGGTCATGATGAAGCTGTCCATTTCCTATGGACAACAATATGGGTGGCCTGGCCATTTGGACAGGACTGTGTTTGTGTGGAGCAGACCCGGATGTGCGTCGGAGCTCCGTGAGTTGGTTGAGTCTCCAAGACCTAAACCCTAAACCCTAAACCCTAAACCTAAAACTAAAACACAACAGCTTGAGGAAGACGGTGATCGACCTCATCACGTACATCCCTACGTCACCTGTCATATCAAACACAACATCTTTACCTTATTGGACTTCAAATCATTTTTTTCAATTGTTAAAGCTTGATTGGAGATATAGTGCTAAATTCCAACCTGGTAACGCGCGGATAAAGAGGAATGTCTTCTTTGAATGTAGATTGGAAGAAATTTACAAAATTCATGCTTACCGCCTCTTGGAGTTAAGAATTGAGTTTCCCACCTTGATTGATTCAATTCTATTGGTTCTTTTGTGAGCACTCGCCAAGCTATGGAAATGGAACTGTGTTGCTATCCCCCCTCCGATAGCCACTTTTCTCTTGATCTCTGCTTCCAATATATCTCCTCCCTTCTCAAGAGATCAGAAAGGGACAGCCGCTACCACCCTCCTCTGCAACTCGGCTCTACTACCCAAAATTGGCCTCTTCGAGGATACCTAGATCAATTAACTGGTCAGGCAAGACTTGTTGGAGCCATAAACATTCCCGAAAGACTTCGGAATCACCGGCCTTAAGCTTGCTCTTTAAGGCTTTGAGTTTCACACGGAAGCATGAAATTGCATTCCTTCCCACTAATGACATCATCCAACTATCCTTAACCACCCTCAGAAAATTAGCGAGATTGAACCACATACGTTCAAGGTGGAACACCCTTGGGCTCCATGATTCCAAAGACGAAGCTAACCAAATGGCCTATGGTCAGAAACACCCTAGGAGAGTGCTTGCGGTGATTCCTCTAAGAAAAGACTCCCCTAAGTCCCAAGTTCCACTGAAGAAGAATATATCCAGCCTATCCATCAGTATATCCCCCTCCAATCACCATCATCATCGTCATCTAAACCTTATCCTAATTAATTGAGGTTCATGACAGAAGTTATGGCATGAGTTTGACACTTGCTGCCAACCCAACACAACCCTCCTCCTTTATCTGAGCTTGGGACTGGTAATGAGAGAATAAAACACCCACAGGTGCAATGTAATGGACTATTACATACGTTGATTACTATCAAGCACTATCTAATAGTCAATTACATAGTTTGATTACATTCAACGAATTATCCTCCTTCAATAAGCATGGATTCACACCCATTCTATGAATATATCACAAACAATTAAAAGAACGGAAACGGGTCCCTACATTTTAGACATTTAATAGATGCAAAATCTAAATTTTGGAGCTACACAATCATCATACTTATACCTTGAAGCAGTGACGGAAACAACAACTATTATGGACCTTCTTCACAAGTCTATAAGAAAATTTCAGAACCCACTTTTACACTGAGCCAATATTTTATTTGTTGCAGATGGTGTATTTGATTAAAAAGGAAAGTTAAGGGTGCTAGAGAACAACAGTGCCCACACGTATAATGCCCCATAGGACTAGTAATCAAATGTGTATTTATTTAAAACAACAGAATGAGCATAAAATGATTGTGCTGGCAAAGAACAGTGGTAGACCCATTAGAACTTGTCTCAATGTAACCAGACACGTCTTAACTTATTATTCTGTAAATTAGACATGCCTGCTAGACTGGCACTATCAATGCTAAATCACTTAATGGACTGCAGCCTCAGGGTTTTCGGCTTTAGCTAATCTAATCCCTCCCAACTGCAGCATCTAACCTACTAACTACTAATGACACAATCCCAAGTGAACTGCACACTTTCTAAGTATCTCAGGTTAAGCAGAAGCACCCATGAAACTTTACCATGTAAAGGAAAAATTAGTGAATTTGGTGACTGTTGAAATAGAAGTAAAATAGAAGTTATGTACCCACAAAGTTCCGTGCAAGATAGCTCGTGCATACTTCTGGAATAAAGCCAATTGCTGCAACCTTGTCCCACACTACAACGGCTAGGACTTTTACTGGCCCTCAAAAGTGCCGGTAAAAGCCATGAAAAGCGCCGGCATATGTGGGTATGTCGGAAATAGTATTGGCGGCACTAGGTGAGTTTTAGCGGCGCTTAGAGTGCTGCTAAATTAGTTTCTGAACACTTTTTCTCATGAAAAAGCGCCGTAAAATTTCTACACAAGCTTCGATAAAGGCTTTGTATAGATTTGAGAGGCCCAAGCATGCCAGTAATTTTTTTTTATATATATAATTCAATCGAAAGCTATATTTTTTTAATATTTGAAATATAAAAATGATGTCATACAAATAAAACTGAATATTAAACAAATTTTATATTACTAGACAATAAAAAAAATATTATATTTATTACAATAAATTGAAAATGGTTTTGAATATAAATAAATAAATAACAGCAACCAGCTCTTCGACTCTAGCAAGGTTTGTGAGTCCATCTTTTATCTTACTTGGGGTGAGGTAATCTTCTAACGTCATATTGCCTTCATGTACCAGCTAGGTACTTCCAACACACTAATACTCTATCATCTACTGTTTCTGAAATACGCAATGACCTGGCTGAGCACCGAGTTCGATGACATGTAACTTCGAAATAATTTGATCGGCATTCATGGTCTTTGAAGCGAAGCAAATAAGAGTAGAAGGATTCTCATTTCCAGCAACCTGCATGGGGACAAGTGATAATATTAAAAGTATATAACAGCGAGCGAGCCTGTAGTAATCGTGAACCAAGTGAAAGAGGTTGTTCAGATGTATATTTTTAAATGTAAAGGGATATTTGTGAAACTCACTTTAAACGTTGCAAAGGCTACAACATGTGCTTCTAAAGCTTGACTACGTTGTTGGTTTACGGAAAACAGTTGCATGTTCCCCTTAACAAGTTGTGGCCTCTGGACATACAAATATTCCACAGAATAATCATAAGTGCCGCTTCAACAACATAGCTTACAGATCACAAAGAGCAACATAAAAAAACAAATACAAACTTTCCTGAATGGAATGGATATTAGATTGTAAGAACAAATACAAAGAACAACTGAGAGAGAAATCTTTTCCTCCTACAGCATTCTCAACAGGAATACATAAATAACACATTCTTCCCAGAAATACCTCAGGTGCACCAGGAGCAATGCCAATCAAAACAAGCCATTTCTCGGAAGGACCACAGCGGTAATTGATGATTTGATTGTTTAACAAATTTGCCGTTCGCTCAAACATTTTCACAGGCTCAGTGTCACCTGCAAGTTACAGTGGCATGGATTGTAACCTCTTTGCACAGAAAATTCTAAAGGACATGTTTTCAAAGAGATAACAAAACTGGAGCGTCCTTCTAAAAACTGAGTGTTTTTCTACATTATGGATCCAACACTCAAACGATTTGCATTTTGATATCCTTCTAAAAACTTAACAAATAATTGTGTAGATCTCAACATATTTACTTACACATACTTCATATTTATATGCATTTGAACATATCTAGTTATATCTTCCTATCTTGAAATCACTGTTGCCAGAAGCCTGAGTTTTGCCTTTCCTTCTGTAATTTCTACTCTTGTGAAGGAACTAAGCACAAAGCATGAAGGGTCGTGGGAAGGAGTTGGGGTCCAGTGGTGAGGAAACATCTGGCTCAAAATTTTAGCACATGTAGAATCCTAGGAAGTAGGAATGGTAGTGTGAGTCTAAAGTGCAAGTTCGAAGAGGAAGTGACACCTTGGTAAAATGTCGATGCAACTAAGAGAGGAATGCCATGCTCAATCATTGACAAGGAAAAACTCACCTACCTAGGTGATGATTGGTCAGGCACCCCTCCAGTCATTTCCAGCTCCTAAAATTAACCCTGAGAAGGGGCCTCCATGGTTGCTTGACCAATCATTGCACAGTTAAGTTTTTCTAGTCTGCAACTGCAGATAGAACTCATTCTAAAATAAACAAGAAACATAATTTCTAATTATCTTGTATCAGAATAGAATGAGATACCTCTCCAGATGTATGCAGAAAAGCCCAAATGAAAACCAAAAAAAATATGACTACTTATCAGGTTATTTTTTTATTGATAATGGGAGTATGCTTGAGCCATTTTCATGAAACTTGCAGTTTAAGCCATTGTTACATGGTACGTAACAACAAAACAAAGGAAATGGAGCATATTGTACATGGACCAAAAGAGTAACAAATTAGATCACATTCCCACATTTTGAGCATCAATCTGCTAAATGGAGTATCATAGGACAAAAATTGCCAACTATCAATCCAACTCTACATCCACAGCTTTCATAAAACCTTCTACTCAACGCTCACCATCACAGTTAAGATGCATGACATATCTGTCACTACTCACAACCCTAAGTCACTATGTAACGACCTGTAAATTTCCGTACATTGGGTCGAGTACCACCTCGACCAGAAATCACGTAGGATTAAATCCCTTAGAAATTTAACAAAGTTAACTAAGTACTAAACTCGGTTAGCCATGAAATCCATTGGGATCGCTTTAAATACGATCTGCAAGACCCAAAACTTGCAGAATTAATGACTCTAGGTTACCCTAAAGTCTAGAACCAAACTCATTACCCGTTTGCTCTTGGGACTGAAACGAAACTTCGTATGAGATCTAGATCGCACATCGGGAGTCCGATTAACACAAAGTTAAGGAACCAAGACCGCCCCACTGGGCTTGACAATCATCTCAAAAATCAGATGATTCCGATGTCCCACGGCCATTCTTTTCGATCCGGAGCGAGGGAGTGTGAAAAACACTATTCCCATCCAAATAAAAATATCTGGAATAGTGATCTGGCATCTTTTGGTTGTGCGTCAATATTAAGCAACCTGACCGTCGGAATCAGACCAAATTACACCCTCGGATTAAGAAAAATTTCAGGAACATTTACATGTACTCAGAATTTCTGATCGTGGTCCACTGACCGTTGAACTGAAAGTGGTCCGCCACGTGCGATCTGGGAATCCGATCGAGTCGAAAACGTATTCCCACGTAGATCCGTAGATGGTGAGCTTAAGTCTGACGTTTGGCTCAAGGAGGGCCACCAGAACATACCTTTTGAGCTTGGAAAGTGGCGAACTGCCTACATATGCAGCCACCCTTGAACCTGAGTCTATTTTGGACATGATTTTGGATATAAAAGGGGCTTAGAACAGCCCCTCTCACAGCCATACGAATTTGGGAGCAAACCCTTAGAGAGAGAGAGAAAAAAGAGAGAGAAGGGCTTGAAGTTCGAAGCCGATCTTCCCCCTGCTGCTTCCACTCATCACACGGCCTACACCGCCTTATTCCAGGTGTTTTCTCGGCGGTGTCCATCCCATTTGAAGGTAAGAAACCCTAACCCTAGGTCTGATTTGAAGTTGGATAGTGGTAGGTTATGCAAAAGCTAATCGGTTCCGCTCTTTAGGCTAGGAAACTCCCGTATACGGAAGCTCCAACACCCTTGCTGATTTGTTGGAATTCCAAGGGCTGAGGTGAGGACTTTAAGTGTATAAGTTACATTTTTCAACGCTTTCAATGTCAGATAATGATAGATTCATGATCTGCATGTAAATGCACATGTACAAAGTGCTTTCTGTTTCCTGTTTCGATTAACGTTGTAGAATATGGAATTTCACATACTCTAGATATACGTAGAAATACCGTATACGTATTTTTTTTTGGAAAAATGTTTGACATGTTTATTTAATGTATGATTATATAATGTATGGATAAAATACTAGTTTGGCGAAGGGAATCGCCAAAATACATGCTCCCTTGTAAATGTCAAGTATGTTGAAATTGTGTATTCTAGAAATACCGCGTATGTGTAAATTTTGGAGATAGAATTGTCATGATTATTTGTTGTATGAATACGGTATACGCGGATAAAATAACCGCTTGGCGAAAGAAAAGCCCTAATACGCGACTTGCTAACATACGTCATGTATGTTGGAATGGCGTACTCTAAGTGTTTGTGTAATGGCTTGTGTGTGTAAATGCTTGTGTATTAGTGCCTTAGAGAGGTGCTGATATGGAATTCCCGACTCCCTTAGAGACATGTAGGATCCCCTCCACGCGGTGGTCCACTATAACCACTCACTTGTGGCGTGTATGTAATTGTATCCCTATGTGGATAAGTGCTTTACTACATGCTTCACAACATGCTTTACAACATGCTTTACTTCATGCTTTACTTCATGCTTTTTAACCTGCCTGCTAACATGCCTGTATTGCTTGTTTATCATGCTTTACTCCACATGCTATTGATGAAAACTGTTTGAGTTTGGGACTATGTCTGTAGTCCAAACATTCGGTACCAGACTTGCGATTGTGGCTGAGATTCATGTCGTCACAAAGGATGTGTCTGGCGAACCCGAGTCGTACTTCGGTTGGCGATAGTGGTTGGCCACACGGAGTGCTTTTGCGCTCCATATCGCCCAACTTGTGGTGCGCTCGAGCTAGTCAGGCTCGTCAAGTAAACCGAAATGTACTTATGTGTTCACCATGTTTGGTCGCAACTGCTTGAACCTAGGGTACCAAACTTACCAGTGGCGATCCCGTTTAACCATGGTACCTAGATCCGCTAAGTCGCATGAGCCGGGCATGGTGGTATGGGACACCGTGGTCGAGCTGTCGGCCTACGCTGGGGCCATGTGCCTCCCCGTAGTGACCATTGCGCAACCAAACTCGTGAGCTGAATACGGTGGTATGGGACACTGTATTCGAGCTGTCGATACTTACGGCGAGAGCCGGGTACGGTGAGACCTGTGCTCGTGCTGACGGGAGACGAGTCCTCTGTAGTATCATCGAGTACACTCCAAGGGTCTGTGATTGGCGACGAGTCTTTCACAGCAACTAGAGTGTGAGTTGAGCCGAGTACGGTGAGACCTGTACTCGAGCTGACGGCCAGCAATTTAGCCGCATACGGTGAGATCTGTATCCGCACTGACGGGTGACGAGCCCTTTGCGATGCCTTCACTACGCTTCTCAAACCATAATATCGTATGAGATTATCTAGGATTGACGACCCTAGAATGGATCATGTTTGGGAAATGATACAAGGGAGGTACCTTAGTTTCCCAATACTGCTGTTTGAAATGGACTAATAAAAACTTGGTAATCATGAGCATCATCGCACCGCATGTGCTTTGTAGATGTGGCGCACTGAGGGAGTTAGCATTCGCGAACGTAAGATGATGTCGCTTGAGGGTGGTTTGGCAAGGGCATATAGCATCATGTCATATCATTTTTGCACTTAACAATAGTTAGAAATGTTTGATTTGTACTGCTTTATCATTACTGCTTGATTGATTTGATAACATGTTAACTTATGCTTTATTGTTCCACTGAGTTAGCTACTCACTCCCACGTTACGGGACGGTGTTTGCAACACCCACCAGACTCTGTCGCAGGTGTAGATGGCGCCTTGGTTCAGGAGCCGGAGCCCGACTTTGATGAGGATCAGGAGGAGTTCTCCTTTATGCAGTATTCTGACGGCTTTGCTTAGGCCGGCTGCATCGCGGGATTTTCAGGGCCTCTCTTGAGGATTGTATTTTGGTTTTTGACTTAGAAACAATACATGTATATTGGTACTCAGTTAGTACTCATACTCTGGAGTTAGAAAATTTTGTTACTTTACATACCTTGAATATAAAATTTCAGTCTTCCGCTTGCCTTTATCCAATTGAACTGGAGTATGAATTACTGTTTTGGTATAATCTCATTCATGTTTATTGCGCTAACTCAGACAACATTTAATCAGCATTGTGTATGTTGCATAAGTGATGCGCTGAAACTCGGGAGTTGAGTTCATACTCGACCCCCGAATTTCAGGGCGTTACACACTAGTAGGGAGCGAAGTGCAGCGTCAATGTGGGAGTGGCACCTATATAGAGTGTTCCTACAACCAAGGTCCGCGAAGCAACTAGGTCACAAGGACCACTGATGCTAAGTTGTGAAAGTGATTCGGCATAGTTAGAAATTATGGTTGTTATGGGAAAAATATTTCCATGCCTGACAGTTATTCATCAGTATGTGTAAATTATTGGATAAGACATGATAAGACAAAAGGTCTGATTAATGTCCAGTTTGACATGATCCACGTATATAATAATGTCAAAATACCAACAAATGATATTTTGGTTTTATTTCTTGTAGATAAATGATCTGATTTTTTATGAATACCATTACAAGAGCACATCCTAAAAGTCAAGAGAACCTTGAATCCATTTAAACAATTAGAGAAGTTGTAAAAGGATGAACAAAGGTGGTATTAGGTGAACTCAGTACTTCAATTAGTTACCATACAAATCCTGCGCAGCCACTGAGTGAACACTTAATTTTTTATTTTAAAAAAAAAAAAAAAAACCATGCATTCCACTTATTAAAACTAACCTTGAATCTGAATAAGGACTAGTGGGGGTGTCAATGGGCACGGCTTGGGCCTGGAAAAATCAACATTTTGAATAGGCCCGGCCCAAACGGTTAGAAATCTGGGCCGAAGCCAACCCCAGGCTTGACCTGTTGACAACCCTAAGGACCAGACTCCCCTTCCTCTGTGTGTGTGTGCACTTTTTTTTTTTTTCTCTTTTTTTTTTTTTTTTTTTTTTTTCTGTTCTTATATATATATATATATATATATATATATATATATATATATATATATATATATATACCAAGACATCCTAATCCAAGAGAAAATTTGTCAAAAGATATCATCTCATTTGTGCAATTTACTGATTAATTAATTGGATTGAGAGAGACTAGCCTAGGAAACACGTGCATGCACGACATCTCATGCGTACACATTGAGAGAGATTTAATGCTCTGGCAGAGCATGATGGTTGATCGGATGCATAATAGTCAACTTAAAATTAATAAATCATCCAAATAGTGGGTCCCACTTAGATTGCTTCTTAAATTAATTGCACCGGTTTGATTTTCAAAATAGATTATTGGTGAACGTTTATTGAACGTCCAAATTGGAATAGTTAATGCAGTGAATTCTAAAAATAAATTCCTATTAAGCAGATGTTAGGATTATTCCATCATAATTATTTTGGCTGGTCCTGCAATTTGGACGGTTCAGTTTGAGTAGTTTATGCCACTTACAGAAATTCTACAAACCCGCATATCAACCATCACATCACGTTAGCGTATCAAATAACTCCTATACAAGATTAAAATGTAGTGGTACAATACAAATATTACCGTTTATATAGCATTACAGTTGGTGGAATTAACTCCAATTTTACAGGATAATGATTATGTCTGAAAATATGATGGTATTTTAACTGTCCAATTCTATGCATCCAATTTTTTCTTGGAAAAAAACACCGTATCAAGTGAAACGTGAGTTTGGCAGACCATAGAATTATACTCAATAGACCAGATCTCACAAACAATGCCGGTCACCTTTTTACATATGCAACTCCATTGTCATCACAGGTCATGTGATCCAAATCCAAAACCATCAAGACAAGGATTGCAAATCAAAGATGATGAAGATGCCCACTCAACTACCTCGTACTGTTTCTCAGTTCTCATCTCCTTATTGGGCTGCTAGCATTCAGTGGAATCTTTAATTTACACAGTTCTTTTTCTTCATAAGGCTTATGGTAGTCTCTATTATTTTCAGAAGCACCACCCGAAGGAGCAGTGGTTCTGGTTTTGCTTTCAGGTTGGATGAGCGTGCTGAAAAAAGGAAAGAGGTGAGTTCGACGTAATTTATTAAATATGAATTTTCAGATTTTATTATTTTATTAATGGACTAGTTTCAATTTGAACGATAATTAGAGGCATTCTTTTGTTCGAGTTCTTCTCAAAGCTAGAAGAGAAGATCATGCAAAGGAAGTTGAGAAAAGTAACCTGCAGGCAAATTCAAAGGTTCTGAAAACACACTACAACAAAATAGGCCTTTCCCGGCGGTCAAAACCGCCGGCAAAGGTCCTAAAAACTGCCAGTAAAGGGTTCAGTGGCGGTCTGGCAATTGCCGGCAAAGGCTCAGTCGGTAAAGGTGTTGCCGACGGCCTGCACCTTTTACTGGCGGTTTTACAGGCCGCCCCTAAATTATCATTAGCTACGAATAAAATCCGTAGCCATAGAACCTATGGTTACTGACAATCCGTATCCATTACAATTTTTGTTGTTTCAATTTTTCCTGCCCACTCTCACCACCGGGAAAAAAAAAAAAAAAAACGATTACAGGTAGATCAGTAATGTGCACAAATATAAATGTATAAAGCACACAAGAACTTAATTCAAAATCTTTTTTTGTATAGAATAATTGTAAGCAATCCTTAGTTTTCATCTGATGAACTGCTAGAACCTAGTGTGTTAAAGCAAAAGAAAAAGTGTAAAAAGATCTCTCTATACCACCTTATTTACAATGTTGCAGGTGAAAGAACTACTCTAATAATACAACCCAGGCCCACTTAATCCTGTCTCAAAGCATACGGAAAAAAAAAAAAAAGAAAAAAAGAACTCCTTGGTTTTCCTTCTTTGTAGCCTCCTTTCCCTTTGCTGCCTTCATTTTAAGGAAAATTTTTCCTATAAGAATAAAAATATAAATTTGCAGCAGTCAATAAAATAGCAGAGCCCAAACAAGAACTCCAATTTGGGGATAACTTCCCAGACTTCCTGTCCTCAACAAACAAATTGAGATGTGCCAAGTCTACTTTGCCTCTTATTTAATGTTTTCTTCTCTTTTTTTTGCAATTTTCTTTAGCCTGATTAATAACATTCAACAATTATGAGAGATTAGGGCTTTTTTTTTTTTTGATTTTATAGGGCGGACCCTTTGCCCGCAGCCGGTAAAACTGGCCGCGGGTAAAGGGTTGGGCCATCGGTCGGCTTCGGCCCCTTTTGTTGTAGTGTGAGCCGTGCATTTTATTCATAACTTTGTACCAAACATCAATGCTAACATCCTACTGTTCAGATCATCTGTGTCATGTTAATGAAAGAAACCATGCAACACTGGCATACCTCTTGTAACATTTTATCAAGAACGGGAAGAGCTTCTGATTCAATAAAATCGATCTTCTTCTCGACACCAGCCTTCTAAATGAATGGCAATCCTATCTCAAAGCTTTTTCTATCAACATCAATGGCAGTGATCTAACAAAGAGTAAGAGAAATTAATTCCATCAAATATCCAAAATTTCAAGAAAGAAGAAGAAAAATGAAGAAAACAAATGAACAGGAGTATTATTAAACCTTTCCATCTTCTGGCAATGCGAGTGTAGTACAAAGGAGCGAATAGCCCGTAAACACGCCAATCTCTATCGTCCTCTTCGCATTCATGAGCTTTAGCAATAGACGAAGGAACTGGCCCTGTCCGGCAGGGATGCTCATTGATCCCATGTTGCACAAACGTCAATGATCCAAGAACATGTATCTACTTACTGTCAAAGGATATGTTGGGACTTTAGCAACTGATCTAGGTCATTTTTAAGCTTTCAAAACCGTTTATATATATATATATATATATATCAAATTTAGGAGTGAGAATGGCTGAGTAATTCCATGATTAGCAGTTGGGTGTGCTCTACTTGAACAGGCATCTATACATGTGATTATGCTGAATTGCCACTTAGAACTTCTCACTCGCAGGCGTCTATACATTTGCTACTAGTCCGTTCCACCGCATGCACACCGATGACTATTATTTGTAGCCGTACATGCCTCCACATGTGAAAAAGCACCCACACTTGATAGATCTGGTCTGTATTGTGTGCTGTTACAAGTCCAGGAAACTGTGGGAAAGGAGAATGATCTGTTACAAGTCAGGAGTAAGCTAAGTATCTAAGCATATCCATGACAATAGCAAACAATAAAAGATCTGTTGCAAATTCCCAATCTGCTTTCTGCAAAACATATGCATCTCTTCCTATAAAGATCAGGAAATACATACAACAGATGATTTTGGAGTCTCTGCGTCTTAATAGATAGATGATAAAGGTAAATTCATCTTTTAATTGGAGAAAGGAATATTGGAGAAAACCTTTGACAAATTCAGGTTCAAAGACATCCCACTGGCCAAAGGGAAAGCCAACTCCCCATCGATTGCTTCCGGGGAACCAATATATGATCCGCCTAACCAACTTGCCTGAACAAGTTTGATAAGAGAAACTGTGAAATATGAACGACATGTTAAAGACTTCAGAGAGCTTAATAGCGTCGGCAATGAAAGGAACCAAGAAAAGTTGCACTAACGAGATCATGGAGTTTTGTTTCAAAGAAAGCAACATCACTTTCAACCCCTACACGGTCGTCTAGTGAAATTATAGAAAGCTCATCTTCATCTGCAACAAACTCAAGGGTTAACCAGCCATCAACAGAATAGTTGCAGCCAAAAAAGAAAGGGTAGAGAGTTCATGGAGACAGATTTTTCTGAAGTTCAAATACCTGAAATTTCAATTTCAGCTTTACTTGAATCAATAAGAACCTTCCCACTATCAAATGGATTGGGCAACAGTACGTAGCAATAGAGAAAATCTTTCTTATCAAAAAGTACAAAAAAAAAGATGAAAAGATTAACACCAGTCTAAACAGCTAACATACCTTGGTTAATGTCAATGATCTCCTTGTTACCAATGATTGCCATTGTTTCCAAGGGACTCGTTTCTTCTGTCGATCTTTGGTGAGCTGTGTAGCAGTAAAAGGCATCAGCACCAGTATTTCGGAGTCCTTCAACAGGTTCAGGCCCTCGATGATATTGAGGTTCACCACCTGTGAGCGGAGGTTCTCTGCTTTGCTCCTTAATGACCTTGTTTAGTTTATGATAGCAGTAGGCCTGAATCAAGTTTCAGACCTTGTTTAGTTTAGTTTAGTTTTATTAATATTATCATTATCATTTTGGAAGGTAGTTTCATGGCAAGTTGATTCAGATGATCAATTATCTTGCTGATCTGATCTTATAACTAGCTGGTTCATTTACATCAATTGTATGGCTAAAGTGAAAAATAATCAAATTCATCTAGCAATCATAATAGGGGAAAAAAATCACATTAAACTCACTTGATCAATGAGGAGCTTCCAGTTTGATGAGCCTCAGCAATGGCCGGTGTTCACTTACCTGGAATGCACCAGACAGTTGGATTGGTTGGGATCAGAACTCATCACTGAAACAGGACGGGTTTTGGCTGCAACTAGGGCATACAGAGTTTAAGATCATAAAGAAATGATTGTCATTGGAATGGAGTACAGATGAAATGACCTGAAGCCCAAGCGCCCACTTTCTTTCTTCAGACGGAAACTGCAACCGTGGAGATATTTCATTCGGATTCATATACTCATTTTGTTGTATACTGTGCACAGGGACTGAAGTTGTGGGACCACCGCAGTTCGAACTAGAATAAATGCTTCCCTGGAGAAACATTGATTGAGAAGAAATGATTCGTGAAACAGACTCAAAACACTTGAAGATTATATATCCAACAAAGATTAAAATGCCAACTACCTAATCTCGTGACTGCAATTCAAGACATTGTAGTTGCAACATTAGCAAAAGGGAACAAAGCTGTCGAGACGACAAGTGATGCAATTTGCAGGCCAAGGACCAGATGGTTAGAATGGTCAAAATGGGGTGACGTTTTTGGGCTCATGGCCCATCCATGTCTAGATCACCAAACCATGTGCCCTTCTTGTAGAGACTCAAAAGGCCTGAGGATACTTTAAATATCCTTGGGTTCGAGCATTGAATCATTCTTCTAAAGATATTGCCAACTACTTGAATGTCAACTAAGCATTTTGTAACTGCATTTTCAGATTTTGAAATTGTAATGATATCAGAATTTAATGGAAACTGTCACAACAGTAGCAAGAACATCAATCTAAAACTTAATTTGCAAGCTTTGACAAGAAAATTGAAGTTAATTTGCAGGCACACAGGCCACCACATTGACAACAACAAAATTGAAGTTAATTTGCAGGCACACAGGCCACCACATTGACAACAACAAAAATTTCCAGCAATGCTTCAAAGCAATGAATTACAAAATTCTCATTGATCATTTACATCTATAAAAACTCTCATTGATAGGTGAGCCACTAGGGCACGTTTGGATGATAAGTTACTTATGCCTCAAGTTCCTACTTATGTATCTCTTCTATGAGGAATTTCATCAAATTTCTGGTAGGCATCTCCAATTGCTCCACAAACATAATAAAATGAAGAATAGAATAACAAAACATTTCATCCGATCCTTTTATAAAAAATATGGATTTGGAAACATACAATTTGTATAAATTCGGTGTAACAGTACCATATATTCCTTGTGATCATTAATCACATTTGTAGAAAATCTTCAAGCAGTAGCTACTACAGTCGAAGTTCGAACTCCGATGTTGAAAGCTCAAAATAACACAGAAAAATGCCCCAAATCTGGATATCTTCACTAGCATTCGTTCAAAATACACGGCGGTAATAAGATAAAGGAAGAACAGAGGAACATACCTTTAAAAGAAGCAACGAGGGATCTGAAATCTGCAAGCATTTCCTTCAACGAACTGCACAAGGATGCTGCCGGTCCGCCATTAAAGCCGCAGAGAGCTTCGCTACACAGAAACTCCTTGAATCTCTAAGTTTCTCTCACAAATCCCAATTTAAAACCTCTGGATTCTCCATTTCGGCCAAAACCAATGCAAAAGGAGCTCAAAATCTGCAGATTTCTCCCAAAATCCCCTGTAACTCTTCTCGTAATCGAACGACAGAGCTTTCTGATTTTTTCGGGAGATCGAGAGGGAGCGGCAGAGAGAGGGAGGGAAAGCGAGAGCGAGAGGGAGGGAAAACGAGAGCGAGAGGGAGAGCGCGCGAGAGGAAAGGAGAGGGAGAGCGAGAGGAGAGGGAGAGAGTCGGCGACGTGTGAGAGATGGTTCTAGGGCTTGTTTTTTTTTTATATATATATATATATATACATATACAGGGACCTTTGCTTGCGGCCGTTAAAACCGGCAGCCGGCAAAGGGTAGCCCCATCAGTCGGCTAAGGCACAATTTCTTGTAGTGACACATTTTTATGAATGACAATGCTTTTGTTGTGTTGGAAAGGTGATATGGTGGACCAAGATCAGGTCCGTTCTTACTGATTGGACCATTTTGGGTTATAAATGGACGGTTTAAAAGAATACCAATAACGACTATGCATGTGTTGCCTTAAACACCTTCCATCAATTGGAAGGATTTGACAAAATATGAAAATATAGTCTGATAACAGTGTAGAGTTGAAGTTCAATTCAAAGGAATTGGTTAGCAGACTATTAAAAATTTATGGAATGTGAGATCATTCACAATACCATGAGATAAAAGTACAAGAATAAATAGACAAGCAGATTTTCTTATGCAAATACAACTAAACATATTTATGCAAATACTTGTTGTGATGTAACTATCCAAGTTACCATCTTATGAGTATTCTGACGCATAAATGCATGTGCAAACATAGAACAGGTGAGGAATATCGCCGAGCTTACTTGATTGTTGTAGTCTTGGACTTCAAGGCATTGCTGTAAAAACCATGAACTTCCTCTGGAGCTGAAAAGCTTGCCAAGCAAGATTCTAGGGGCACCCTTGGTTGTATGTTTTCATGATTAGAAGCTTTGCTAGATTTCAGAGGCTCTACTTATCAAGTCAGTGCAAATAGGGAATGACAAAAACACAATGTCTAATCAATGCTTCTATTACGTACACTTCCTTTCCCTCCAAAGCCTTTTCTGATTTTAACTTTTGAAAGGCTTCTAGCTGTTTTAAATTCTCAAATTACAAGATTATCAGAAAAAAAAGTCAAGGTAAATTACCAAAGAAAAAGAAAATAAAAAAGGAAAAAAGAAAAGATGAGAAAAGTTGTACAAATGGAAGTGAACATGGATTCTGTGTTAGAACGATGGCACTCCAGAAGGATTAGTTAGGCTTGAACCCAGATACCTGATGAGAGCTTCACATTAACAATTCCTTCATGTTTTTGCTTTTCAAAGAAAGTGGGAGCACACACCACCTGTCATTGTATCTATAAAGCTGAAATAAACACTTAAGCTAGGGAGCACAGGAACATATAGTAGAACATGCTCTATGCAATGTAATGTAAGGACACAACGAAAAAACCAGGGTCTCCAACAAAAGAACAGGGCAAGCTGTAGACATTGGAAATTCGGCGTCTACACTGATTTGTAAATTATAGATTAATGGTGGGGTGACTGGGCTGATTTATTGATGTTGGAGTCGCCACTAGCCGAATAATCTCAAAATCCAGCAGTCAGCTAGAACTACAGAATATATAAGGTCGGAAAATCTGAAGACTTTCCTACCTTAGAGTGACCCCTGATCTGCGATCCGGGATTCTGGGTAAGGGACCTTGGTTACAAAGAGGGAAGGTGTTAGGCACCCTCTCTGCCCGTACAAATGTACGGTCTCTACTTAGTGTGGTAAAATAATCTCAAGGGATGATGATGTGCTGTGGTCATGATGAGACTAGTCACACGTGGATTTCTGATGTAGCAAGATCCGAGATCTTGGCAGGCCACAGAGCATATGTCCGATAATGTGTCTAGAGGGCGGATGTAATGATGCTTATGCAAAGAGGTAAGAAAAATGAACTAGATCACTAGGAATTTCTGATGTGACAAGATCCAATGTATGTCAAATCACAGAGCATACATCCACTAGAGATCTAGAGAAGCAGGGGGGTTGAGAAGGGAGTAGATGTCATGATGAGTGCTTGTAGGATGATGGATCTTTGGCTTGATTCTTGAGTAGGCTAAAACATGACCCGGACCATGACCATCTTGGGTTAGGCTTATGGGTTGGAAGAGTTGAGTTGAGGGCTAGGGGGGTGGCTTGGAAAAATCTGGATTTGGAGGGCTTGGGAGCTCCTTCCCTTTCCCTCACTCTCTTCCTCACTCACTCTTTCTCTCTCACTCTCTCTCTCACTCTCTCCCTCTCTCCTTCTCTCTTTCTCTCTTAGTTCTCCCCTTGAAATGAGAAGAGGAGAGGGCTATTTATAGCCTTCTCCAATGGCATTCTGGTAATTTTGGGCTTTGGGAGGGGTAAATGTTTATGTGGCAATAGGTGATTAGTTGGAGAGAGAGAGATGCCACGTGGCGTGCTCTCATTGGCTGATGGGGTTGGTAAAAGGGTAAAGTAGATCGAATTGAGGGGTAATTTCAGGAGAAAGTTGAGTTTCGGACGCTGTGACAGTTGTCCACACGCGGGCCGCGAGCGGCAGCAGCCGAATTACCGTAGGAGGTAATTGAATTACCACCCACGGTAATCAGAATGCCGCCCGCGGCAGTCAGACTGCCGCCCGGGCTGCGCTCGAGCCGGGTTTGCACGTGCGGGCTTCGTAGGTCTTTTTTTCGGGTTCCGGTGGCTCAGATTGGAGTATTTGGGTTCGTTTAAAGGGTTCTGGCCATGGTATGGGGTATAGATGGGGCTGTACATGAATTTGGATGGTTTGGATCACAGTTTGAGTTTAGGGACAGAGAGTTTAAGGGCTTTTAGATTAGGGTTTGGTTTAGTGTTGGGATTAGGGTTTGGATATGATCATGGTTCGTGGAAAGTGTTAGCTTTCTCAAGATGTTAGCCTGGGTGGGGTGTCTACACAAGCATAAGGAAAGTTTGAAACCCTTGCTCTTGGAAATACACTGGCATGGAGCTATGAAGCAAAACTGACAGTAACACACGACAAACACATGACAAAAGCAACAGGTGTCCACATTTAAAATTTCCTACAAACAGGAAAAATTGCAAAATCATGTCATCATAAAAAGCCACCTAAAGAATCCATTAATAAACCCTCGACTCTGTTAGCATTAATGGGCGGAACACGCTAAATTCAAATCAGAGTCAGTCAATTGTCATCGACAACATAGGAAAGAAAATCAAGAGGAGAGATTGATCATTTGGTCCCAACAAATGTAAGAAACAATCACATGAATTCAATTAACATAATTTAGGGAAATCTCAATCAAATGAATAATTTAAAAAATAATTTTCTGAAATCTAAATCCTAGTTCTAGATCTAGTAAATCTCCACCATAACCAGTCAAAATACCTTGCAAAGTGCAGAAAACAGATCCAAAACCCTAGGAAACAAGAGAGTACCTGGCCGGGGAAGAGATGAAGGGCAGGGACTACTGCCTGCACCAGATCTGGAGATGATGCAAGTAAGAGAGAGAGAGAGAGAGAGAGAGGCGCAAGATCTGGAGATGATGCAAGTGAGAGGGATCGGGAGAGGGAGAGAGAGGCGCGGGGTCCGAGAGCTAAATGATTCGAGCTAGGTTTGTAGAGAGAGAGAGAGAGAGAGAGAGAGAGAGAGAGAGAGAGAGTCAGGGATAGGAAGTAGGAGAGAGTCGCGCTGGGGCCAATAGGGTTTTTTTTTCATATATATATGGTAAGATATCTGTCGGGTAGGGTATTACATAGCACCGATAAAAGAGGATCATAAATGCCGATTATACCTCTTTTTGTTGTAGTGCCAACTCCAGCTATTAGAATAGAAGCCTCGGTTGATATTACAAGAAAAGTAAACATTTCATGCTTTCTCTTATGGTGTTTTCCTGGGAATGATCTGAAAATCATACAAGATCCTCACCGTGCTTCGAACCAAAGTTCCAGATATCAATTAGAGCTTCTAATGACATTTGGACGGAACAGGTCCCTCTTGCAGAGATGCTGCGATGGAACCAATCCTCACACTCCAATAAGAGAGTCTCCACCCCCAAAAAATAGAGCCCCCTAAAAATGGAAATGAGAATTGTTAAATAGTACAATATGATGCAAAATGCATGAATGGGCAACTGATAAAGTAGTTTACAGTTGCATGAAAATTATCCAGCATAAAAAATTAAAATTAAAAGTAAAAAGAAAAAAATAGATCCAATGCAGCAGCACATCCATGGAATATTTTTGCACTATTGCTTCTTCTTTTTTCTTCTTCTTCGTCTTCTTTTTTTATTTTTTATTTTTAATAATTGAAATGAACCTTTTACTCTATTGCATCCAAAGGAACAAAGAACTTGTGTCCGGAGGTGGCTGATCCTGATTAGATACCTGGGCCCTAACAATGATTCGATCAATCTGTGGGCCCCACATGAGTGGCCAATCAATACTACACACGCGATGCAGTCAAACCATGGTTCACAAGTCCATAGGTTTTTATATTTAATTAGTTGATTAAGTTAGAGTTAGAAATGACTTGTTGAAAAAGTTTCTCTTTAGAATTTTCGTCACTTATTATATGGGCAAATTTTTAGGTTTCAAACGATGTCGAAATGACACGAAATTGGTCTCATTTGAAAAGCTATTGAGTAAGCTTTCAAATAAGACATAATCATGTAATTCTGATATCCTTCATATGAGCTATGACCGATTTACAAAGGTTGTGACAGGATTTAAGGATATTTTAGTCATTTTTAATATTTTATCTAAATAGATGGTTCAGATTGATGGGGATTTCTCCTCATGGGTTGACCGGTCGAGAGCTTCACTCGACCGATCGAGGGTGCTGGCTAACCAGTCGACGATTGGCTCAACTCAAACTCCAGTGAGTTTGGTTTGAATTTTTCCGTGGTGCTCAACCAGTAGAGGGAGGTGCTCGACCGGTCGAGTGTGCTACTCAACCGGTCGAGGACTCTGTTCGACCAGTCGAGGTTACGCAGATTCATGTCCAGATTTTGTGCGGACTGCGTAAATTTGAGGCAGTTTTCAAAGAGGTGCAGAAGCAAGTTGCCTAAACTATAAATAGGGGTCCCTGGGGCTCTTCTAGGGTATTGAGAAGGGTATTCTAAGGGTTTTCACGACCAAGGCGAGAGAGAGAGAGAGAGAGAGAGAGAGAGAGAAAGGGAGACAGAGGAAGCTTGTGGAAGGGAGAATTCGCAGTCGACGTCTCAACGCTTCTACGTCCTCGTGATCGGCGATATCTTTCCATTTTTCTTTTATTCTCTTATTGTTCATTTGCTCCTGTGTGAGTGAAGAAGGTTTGATCCAAGCGAGGTGTGCTTGTGATCGGTTGTAACGTTCTACTTCATAATGGATTGTTGCTCTGGACTAGGTCCCGTGGTTTTTACCTCTTTGAGGGTTTTCCACGTAAAAATCTCTTGTGCCGTGTGGTTTATGCTTTGATTTATTTCATTGCTTTATTATCCCATAATTTTGGTGTTTTTGGGAGGCTAGATCTTAAGGTTTTGTGCAACAGGCCCCAACACGGATTAGAAGTAATGGATGTTTAGGAATATATTACTATTTCTTTTGCTTTGAGAAAAATATTAAAATAAATAAATAAATAAATATAACATGTTAAAGACTCTTTTATGAATAGATGAGAGTGAAAAATAAAAAATAAAAATAAAAACTGAAGCCTTTATTCAGCCGTATTTAGGCCATGCAGAACATAGTAACCCAAAATGCCATATGTCGTGGATGTAATGCAATATACGGTGCGAATGGAATAACCATGCTGGAGTGTGAAGTCGAGGATGATGGTACATAGTATCGCAGGCTATGGGGTCCATCACAAGGGACTTCTATCCAAACCAGTCTCATACCTAATTTGGATAGTCAGACTCAATGTGGTAAACTCCAGATCTCAGGTTGGTCGCGCCGCCCCAACAGAAATCTTGGCCATTGAGAAGGTACACATATCAATTAGTTGCGCACCACTAGCCCGAGTGGATAGTGAATGAATGAATGAATGAGTAAAATGCTGAGTATGCAACTCTTGCTCAATAAGTCCACATATCAATATTGTACATCTCTAGGATCATCACTGGGGTCTAGTACACTCTACATGCAATCGCCGCCCAATGGACGCGCAACCATGCAAGTGGAAGAGACCTCACTATTTGCCTGGCCAGTAGTCAACCAATATCTACCCGGCATGTCGAAAGCGGACTCATTTACGAGCTGGTCAAACTCAGTGTAGCTATGCCCACTACCCTCGGGCAGGTAAAGCCACACCCCTCCCAACCGACACCCCCTCCCAACCGACCACGACATAGTGAGAGATGCGGCCTACTGGTATTCTGCACTCAGGCCCTCATGTATCCACTCGGTCTCGACATTGAGGCATCTCCTGCCCTCGGAGGTTTAGGGATTTTCACTCAGGGACATCTATGGTGCCCCGATGCTAGTAACAGATTTTCGATGTCCCATCTAACCATCCACAACATGCCTGTGGAGGCTACGACCCTGATGTCGTTAGGGCATACAGTAATCACTACACACAATGCAAGATGCATGAGTCATGCATCAATCCTGCACATATCATGCGCTCACATAAGATAATCTCCGCCTATCAAGGAGTCTCATAACAACCTGCCCAATGACATATGCAATGGTCAACCACATCTCATAACAAACATGTAGATGATGGTATGGGCATGTATCATGATGTTATGTTGTCACATACTCATAATCGGTATCAACAACCAGCACCGATGATTAGCCTCGATAATCAACATCGGCCTCGACAATCGGAATTGACCTCGATGAGAATGGTCTAACAAGGCCTAAGTGAAGGTCACAATGTGGACATTCAACCATCATTGCCCATCAATGTGGACATTTAACCAACATCGCTCCGCAGTAGCCCACATAAACATCATTACATGCATTATAGTGAAATTACACATTACATCGGTCTGCACATTCACCGCATTGGGCCTCACTCAAGGGCCACGTATACACCATATCGGGCCTCGCCATACGAGCCACAAATACATCACAATGAGTCTTATCAAATGGGCCACAATACATCCCAATGGGCCACATACCTGAGCCTCAAATACATCACAACGGGCCACATATCTGGGCCTAATACACATCACAATGGGCCGCATGATGTAACACCCTGGTTCTCGTAACCCGAGGACGATCGTTCGAGTATGAGAACCCGAGTATTACACTACGAAGTAAACAACTTTACATCTAATCATTAGAAAATTTCATGATGTAAAATAAGACAACTACCATGTACAATTAAAACATCAAGAGTAACAAAAGGAAGTTTAATACATGTAAATGGAAGCCAAAATGAAATCTCATAGTAAGGAACTATTATTACAATTCAAGCAAAACACAAAGTTTGACATATAGAAGCAAGTAAATCCTAAGACATAAATCGAGCTCCAGTGGCTCAACCACATCAGCATAAAGGTCCTCCTTGATGAACTCCTATTCTCTGAAATCTTGTCATAAGGTCTTCATCTGTCATCAATCCTACATCTATTTGGTGCAACTGCACGATCGGGTGAGTGAAAACTCAGTGAGAATTTCCCACAAGGATTCGTGCATATCATGTCATTCCAAAATAGTTCAAACCAATCATATTCAATCACAATGAGGATAAGATAAACTCGAATGTATGGATGTATGAATGTATGTCCATGCACAAATCTGGGGATGCACATCTAGCTGTCAAAAGAAAAGACCGCCCGTGGTAGATTAACTTCCTGGAAAAGACCATGTCAAAAGAAAAGGCCGCCCGTGGTAGAGTAACTACCTAGAAAAGGCTATGTCAAAAGAAAAGGCCGCCCGCGGTAGATTAACTACCTGGAAAAGGCCATGTAAGTGAGTGCGCCCAAGGATGTCTGACCTCCTGAAAAAATACATGGGGTACACCCGAGGAGGTTCTAAAATCCCAAAAAAGACTCATGTAATGAGAGCGGCCCATAGTGGTATGAATGCACATAGTCTGAGGGTTTAACTAAAGTAATAAAACTCTTAGAAACTTAACAGAACATGACTTATATTGAGCACCCGGTAAAGCTCATATGTCATGCGTGGATGTCATGCACCATGATACTCATGTAAACTCCATATGATTACAAGGTTACTTTCATAGACGTTGTCAAAGATCACATGATATTAAACGTGCAAGCATGATTTCAATCATAAATTCATTTACATTTCTCTAGGTCCGAATGAGGTCTCACCAATAGGATATATCAGGTGAAATTAGATTTATGACAAGTTCATTCTACATCGTATAATAGGTGGCATTCTACTCTTAGTTCTCAATGTACAACATGTGGAATGGGATGAGACAAGGCATCAAGATTCATATCATTCTTGAGCAGAACCATGACCAATTTGAGCAATTGTTAGAATAACTTAAAAATTGATAGATCATCTAGTTACTACATATAAGACATAAGTACTTGAAATTTACATTTTAACTCATGTTCAACACCACACAATAGGAAGAGGAGAATCAAATCATTTAGTTGTATCATGCTAGAATTTTAATAGATTCAAGTTATGACGAACCTAGCATGAATAAAGAGTTATTGGCGCAAACTAACTATTGGAATGGGAACAAGATTTCCTACTTCTTAATGCAACTAGTAGAATTATACGTGTACATAAGTGATCGCAATATGTCATGAGGAGTGTAATACAATTCTTATAAGAAGGATTAGAGCAACAAAACCATTCTACCTAATTATCAACCTCTACACAATCTTTATACTATTAGACTTAAACTAGCTTAGAATTCCATAAAATGAACAAACCATGTGGGATATCCCACACCTTGATCGAGAGTTTCTCTCGATTTGAATCTTCTTGTGAGGTGAGTCTATGAACTCTTGATTTGAATTTGATTAAAGGAAGGTGTCTTTCAAGTGTATCAATTGTAAACAGCCCCTGAATGAAATATTATGGAATCTCAGTGAGTCAGTACCGAGTTGACTTGGCTGGGGTTCTCATCTAATAACTAGTTGAGTCCAACTCAAGGGTTTTGTTAGTATTAGGGTTAGGTTGAAGGTCTATTGAACCCAATGCTACTCAGACTTATGCACTACGGTTGGAGTCAGCTTTACTCAGTTGTAAAATTGACCGAGTCAGCTCGACTATGAGCATTGAATTGACTAAGTCGAGTCTTCCTTTGATCAGTGTCGTGGACCCAGATGAACGTTTTTATGATCGGTTTGCTGCGCTGATCATTGTGCAAGGCTGGCCGATTGTAGTTGCAAGTCTGCATTGGGTTTTTGTACTCGGACGTTGATCAGAATCACCCCGCCCGTGATTGGGTTGAGCCGTCTATGAAAACGGCCGGTCGGGTGGGCGGAAGTCATCAAATGCAGAGGAACAACCAAGATTACCTGGGGCCAGGGTCAATGTTGGATGTAAGAAAGGGGTTTAGATGAGGTGTGCGTCCCTCCGAGCCTGTCGAAATCAGGAAACTCATCACTGGAATGACTCTGGTTACTGGTAGAAACCTCTGAATCGGACAACGACTAGAAACTCGTTCTAGTTGCTGCTTCCGCTCTCAAACTCCCTCGATTTCCCACTTCCTATCTTCTCTCTAATCCTTCCCTTCCCTCAAAATCTCACCTCACGCTCTCTGTTGCCTCTACTGCAGGCGGGTCACGCAGCTGAGTCGTGTTGCAACTGGTTATACAACTCGCTCCAGCGGCGCCAGGCACTCCAGCAATCTCTCTTTCATTTCTCTATTGTAACTTTCCTTAGGAGCCGCCCTAAAATGCGGCTACTTATAGCCGTTCTCATTTCCAGACCCTTCCACTGCTAATCCCAAAGATTAGCTTACGGTTAAAATAGAGTACTATGCGAAAACACCTACCATCAAGGTCTCTTGTACCACTGATTTCTCCCTGATTAGTTTGCATAAACATAATCCACTTGTGCTGATGAGTTCCTGGATGTTGGCCCACCTAAAGGCTAGTTTTGATCAAGGTTTGATGGCCCACTGCTAATGCTCGGTTTTCACAGCCGATCGAGGAAGATGACTCACCATCCATGGAATATTTCAAACGAGGGGTTTATCTCGTGATCTGAGGCATCTGGATGGCTTGGATAGGACCACCGATCATTGTAGGACCCATCAGGTGAACAGCCTTTAGGATTTTCAAAAGGGAATAGGTCTCACTCATGGCGGTGGTGGCTCTCTTTTTGCAAAGAAGCCCTAAATCACGGAGATGGATGGACAGCTAGGATTGTTTTGGAATGAAAGGTTGAGATGTGGTGGAAGCACATGGATTTGCTAATAATGCCACGAACGCAAGGTTTCTGTTTTTGAAAATAGTCCGTGTGTAGTCTCTGTTTGCTCCTGAGATTGCTCGTATGTTTGGATACGCTTATGCCTGGAAGTTCTGGGTTTCATTCAAAATCTCATGATGAATAGGATGGATGGTTTAGATCGTTGATCTGGGGTCAGATGGTGGGTCCAAATTCAAATCGGTTGATGGCGGGAAAACGAAGGAAAAGAGGAGGAAAATCCTCCTTTTTGGATTTCCAGCGGGTCAACACGGTTAAACCGTGTTGACGGGTTTGGTGTGTTGCAGGAGCATCGTTCCTGATGCACACAACGCTTGCGTGGGGCCCACCATGATGTATGTTTCAAATCCACTCCATTCATTTGCTTTAGAGGACTTATTAGGGACCTCGGACTCGAGATCCAACAAATCTAAAGCTAAGGTGGGCCATAACAATGGGCTTATGGTCTCACAATGTTAATTTCCATTAATCTAACGGTCCGATTAGTTTCAATATGGACATAGACGGTCGAAGGGGCCTTAGGAATTTGTCTGGATGTCCTGAATGCTTCATGGCCCCAGTTGGATGGTTAGATGGTCCACCGCATGGTTAATTTGGTTTATAAAGCTAATCTAACGACAAGTCTCGTGATTTAATGGATAGTTTCTAAAGTCTAATGGTTGACTTGTTTTAAGTTGTTGAGTAATTGTCTAATTGTATTGATTACCATGGTTGTAAAGATTTACAATTCAATTTGAAGGGGAATTGTTGCTATTTTTATAATTAGATGACCCTATATCTAAAGTGAATGGATGATCTTGAATTGAATGGTTGAATTGTTTCAGAATAGGTCTCTAATCTGCTTTGAGTGGGAGTTCATAGTAAATTTAGAGGCCACATGACCTAATGGTGGGGATCGAGTTTAAGAATTGCTAGGTTGAGGGTTGTGGGCCCGATGAGCGGTGAATCTGACGGTTCATGCCTTAATATTAATCATGGAAGATTAGATTTATCTATCAAAGAAGTTAAAACCCTAAAATAGATTTATCTAAAAATATGATGGTCCATCTAGAGTGTTAACAGGTGGATGTCTTGATCCATGGCCGAAGACAATTCCAACACTCCAATTTAGGCTAGGATGAAGATGAATGCATAAACAAACAAGATTTGAGTTTGTGAGTTTAGTATACTTAGTAACACCCGAGCACTGAAAGGTACGGGGTTTTACAATCTACCCCCCTTTAAAAAAAAATGTCATCCTTGAGATTAGGTAATATGCATCCTAACGATTAACATGACAGGTAGTAAAATCACATTGACTCCCCTATGTTCCAATTATGCTACCACATTTATAGATTTAAGCAACCTATATCTAGATTTCCCAATGCAACTCTTATACTTATATTCTAGTGGAGTAATGTATATAAGTTCTAGAGATTTGAGATCTTTCTACCATCTACCACAAGTAGGGACTTATTTAAATACCTAATGACATCACAATTTCCTATAGTATTTATCTGGATTACAAGTTCATTTAGGTGACAACTAACTATAATATGATAGTTCTCCATTTTCTAAATACAATTTAATTTTCTGTTTTCATGTTCGAGTTTAACACAAGCGGATGGTTGTAATAGGTTAGAGCCTGATACGTCAATCCTTTGTTTACACAGGACAATAGAATTGCTAGTATCAGCATCCAATCCTAGTAAATCTCGATCTTCTGCTTAATCAAGGCATTGAGATCATTGAGGTTTTCTAGGATTAAAATTTGGATCAAACCACATATGCTTTGCTTAAAATATGATCCCATCAGTTCATGTCCTGATTATCCTAGACACTTACGAATATCATGAAATTTTCTATTTTCATAATAAGAGTGTTCGGAATCTAGGTAAAACAGTCCCAAATGGCCAATACATTTTTACTACGCACTCTGATCACCTAATGTACCACTTGAAATTTCGATATTCAAGTTTGTACGTGGTTTTTTTTTTTTTTCAAATCTAGTCCTAATATGCTTAGTCTAGGGTTAGAGGTTTACCTAAAACTCTATAATTTCTCCTCTAATTAATTCTATGTGTTGGATTTTAGAAGAAATATTGTTTCTAACTAAAGAGACGTATTAGGGATTTCAGATTACAATTCGTGGTACGATCTCTTAAGTTTAGGGAGTGTTTATGTTTGATGTAATGTACAATACGATGGATAAGGAATTTTCTACAATGCCAAGGTTCGTTTCAATCACTAAGTATTTTTGACAATGTCATTTCATATAAGGAAAATTATGGGAAAGATTCAAATTCTAAATTTCAAAAAGTTCGTGGGAAGTCAAGTTCAAGAAATATTTTTCTTAACCTCAGATATATCATATTTGGAATTTATTTTCCTACGACACTTAGGTGGTTTCCAATTTTAAGCAACTATTCTAGTAATATACATGGGATTCAAAGTTCTTGTCCTTATGTTCAAATGACTCGTCCTAAAAAGTTCAAAGGAGGCTAAGGTTCCAATTTTCCATGGAGTTTATCATGAATTTGAATGACGTTTCAAATAAATTTTCTAAGGGGACCTAGTATTTGGTTTCTGAGTTCAGGCAATCAATAGTTCATAATGGGAATCTAGATTTAATTTCTACATCCAAACAACTAAACTTGAACTTTCCTACGGGGCTTAAAGTTTTGTGTCTCTATGTTCACAATCTTCATAGGTAATTCCAATCAAGTTTGAATGGCTACCCTAATGAGTTCAAGGGAACTTAAATCTAGGTTTCTATATTCTCAGACTCTCTCTAAATCTAGAGGATTTCTATATAAGTTTGAGTGGTTAGCCAAACAATTTTTTTTTTTTTGAAGGGAACCTAAGTTTGGTTGCTAAGTTCCAATAACTAAATCTAAAATTTTCAAAGGAACCTAAAATTTTGCCTCTCTATTTTCAAAATTGTTCCTAACTTTAAGGGAATTCTAAATGAATTCAAACGGCTATCTTATCAATTCCACAAGAAACTTAAGTTTGGGTATCTACATTCTCAAACTTTCCTAAGTCTAAGGGAGATTCACCTAGGTTCCAACATCTAATTCCAACATCCTAAATTAAAACATTTAAGTTGGGTATAAGTTTGTTTTCCCAAAGGCAAGGTTTGTCTAGACTCTCTCTCACTCTGATACCATCTTGTAACACCCTGGTTCTCGAAACCCGAGGATGATCGCTTGAGTATCAGAACCCGAGTATTACACTATGAAGTAAACAATTTTACATCTAATAATTAGAAAATTTCATGACGTAAAACAAGGCAACTACCATGTACAAGTAAAACATCAAGAGTAACAAAAGGAAGTTTAATACATGCAAATGGAAGCCAAAATGAAATCCCATTGTAGGGAATTATTATTACAATTCAAGCAGAACACAAAGTTTGACATATGGAAGCAAGTAAATCCTAAGACGTAAATCGAGCTCCAATGACTCAACCACATCAGCATAAAGGTCCTCCTTGCCGAACTCCTACTCAGTCGCCTCTGAAATCCTGTCATAAGGGTCTTCATCTATCATCAATCCTGCATCTATTTGGTGCAACTGTACGATTGGGTGAGTGAAAACTCAGTGGGAATTTCCCACAAGGATTCGTGCATATCATGTCATTCCAAAATAGTTCAAACCAATCATATTCAATCATAATGAGGATAAGATAAACTTGAATGTATGGATGTATGAATGTATGTCCAAGCACAGATCTGGGGATGCACATCTAGCTGTCAAAAGAAAAGATCGCCCGCGGTAGATTAAGTACCTGGAAGAGGCCATGTCAAAAGAAAAGGCCGCCCGCGGTAGATTAACTACCTGGAAAAGGCCATGTAAGTGAATGCGCCCAAGGATGTCCGACCTCCTGGAAAAATACACGGGGTATGCCCGAGGAGGTTCTAAAATCCCGAAAAAGCCTCATGTAATGAGAGCGGCCCATAGTGTTACGAATGCACATAGTCTGAGGGTTTAACTAAAGTAATAAAACTCTTAGTAACTTAACAGAACGTGACTTATATCGAGCACCCGATAAAGCTCATATGTCATGCGTGGATGTCATGCACCATGATACTCATGTAAACTCCATATGATTAACAATGTTGCTTTCATAGATGTTGTCAAAGATCACATGATATTAAACATGCAAGCATGATTTCAATCATAAATTCATTTACATTTCTCTAGGTCCGAATGAGGTCTCACCAATAGGATATATCAGGTGAAATTAGATTTATGACAAGTTCATTCTACATCGTATAATAACTGGCATTCTACTCTTAGTTCTCAATGTACAACATGTGGAATGGGATGAAACAAGGCATCAAGATTCATATCATTCTTGAGTAGAACCATGCCCAATTTGAGCAAATGTTAGAATAACTTAAAAATCTCCAGATCATCTAGTTACTACATATGGGACACGAGTACTAGAAATTTACATTTTAACTCATGTTCAACACCACCCAATAGGAAGAGGAGAATCAAATCATTTAGTTGTATCATGCTAGAATTTTAATCGATTTAAGTTATGACGAACCTAGCATGCATAAAGAGTTATTGGCGTAAACTAACTATTGGAATGGGAACAAGATTTCCTACTTCTTAATGCAACTAGTAGAATTATACGTGTACATAAGTGATCGCAGTATGGCATAAGGAGTGTAATACAATTCTTATAAGAAGGATTAGAGCAACAAAACCATTCTACCTAATTATTAACCTCTACACAATCTTTATACTACTAGACTTAAACTAGCTTAGAATTCCATAAAATGAACAAATCATGTGGGATATCCCTCACCTTGATCGAGGATTTCTCTCGATTTGAATCATCCTGTGAAGCGAGTCTATGAACTCCTGATTTGAAATTGATTGAAGGAAGATGTCTTTCAAGTGTATCAGTTGTAAACAGCCCCTGAATGAAATATTATGAAATCTCAGTGAGTCAGTACCGAGTTGACTCGGTTGGGGTTCTCATCTAATAACTAGTTGAGTCCAACTCAAGGGTTTCATTAGTATTAGGGTTAAGTTGAAGGTCTATTGAACCCAATGTTACTCAGACTTATGCACTACAGTTGGAGTCAGCTTTACTCAGTTAGAAAACTAACCGAGTCAGCTCGACTATGAGCATTGAGTTGACTCAATCGAGACTTCCTTTGATCAGTGACGTGCAACCAGACGAACGTTTCTATGATCAGTTTGCTGCACTGATCATTGTGCAAGGTTGGGCAATCATAGCTTCAAGTCTGCATTGGGTTTTTGCACTCAGACGTTGATCAGAATCACCCCACCCGTGATTGGGTTAAGCCGTCTGTGAAAACGGCCGATCGGGTGGGCGGAAGTCATCAAATGCAGAGGGACAACCGAGATTACCTGGGGCCAGGGTCGATGTTGGATGTAAGAAAGGGGTTTGGATGAGGTGTGCATCTCTCCGAGCCTGTCGAAATCAGGAAACTCGTCACTAGAATGACTCTGGTTGCAGGTAGAAGCCTCCGAGTCGGACAGCGACTGGAAACTCGTTCCAGTTGCTGCTTCCGTTCTCAAACTCCCTCGATTTCCCACTTCCTATCTTCTCTCTAATCCTTCCCTTCCCTCAAAATCTCACCTCACGCTCTCTGTTGCCTCTAATGCAGGCGGGTCACGTAGCTAAGTCGGGTTGCAACTGGTTATGCAACTCGCTCCAGCAACGCGAAGCACTCCAGCAAGCTCTCTTTCTATTCTCTGCTGCAGCTTTCCTTGGGAGTCACCCTAAAACGCGACTACTTATAGCCGTTCTCATTTCCAGACCTTTCCACTACCAATCCCAAAGATTAGCTTGCGGTTAAAACAGAGCAGGCAAAAACACCTACCATCAGGGTCACTCGTACCACTGATTTCTCCCTCATTAATTTGCATAGACATAATCCTCTTGTGTTGAAGAGTTCCTGGGATGTTGGCCCACCTAAAGGTCAGTTTTGATCAAGGTTTGATGGCCCACTGCTGATGCGCAATTTTCACAGCCGATCGAGGAAGATGACTCACCATCCATGGCATATTTCGAACGAGGGGTTTATCTCGTGATCTGAGGCATCTTGATGGCTTGGATAGGACCACCGATCATTGTGGGACCCATCAGGTGGATGGTCTTTAGGATTTTCAAAAGGGAATAGGTCTCACTCATGGCGGCGGTGGTTCTCTTTTTGCAAAGAAGCCCTAAAGCGCGGAGATGGGTGGATGACTAGGATTGTTTTAGAATGAAAGGTTGAGATGTGGTGGAAGCATGTGGATTTGCCAGTAATGCCACTAGCGCAAGGTTTTTGTTTTTGGAAACAGTCCGTGTGTAGTCTTTGTTTGCTCCTGAGATTGCTCGTATGTTTGGGTACGCTTACGCCTGGAAGTTCTGGGTTTCATTCGAAATCTCATGATGAATAGGATGGATGGTGATCGTTGATCTTTGGTCAGATGGTGGGTCCAAATTCAAATCGGTTGACGGTGGGAAAATGAAGGAAAAGAGGAGGAAAATCCTCCTTTTCAGATTTTCAGCGGGTCAACACGATTAAACCGTGCTGACCGGTTTGGTGTGTTGCATGAGCATCATTCCTGGTGCACACAACGCTTGCGTGGGGCCCACCGTGATGTATGTTTCGAATCCACTCCATTCATTTGCTTTAGAGGACTTATTAGGGACCTCAGACTCGAGATCCAACAAATCTAAAGCTAAGGTGGGCCATAACAATGGGCTGATGGTCTCACAGTTTTAATTTCCATTAATCTAACGGTCCGATTAGTTTCAATATGGACATAGACGGTCGAAGGGGCCTTAGGAATTTGTCCGGATGTCCTGAATGCTTCATGGCCCTAGTTGGATGGTTATATGGTCCACCGCATGGTTAATTTGGTTTATAAAGCTAATCTAACGATAGGTCTTAGGATTTAATGGACAGTTTCTAAAGTCTAATTGTTAAATTGTTTTAAGTTGTTGAGTAATTGTCTAATTGTATTGATTACCACGGTTGTAAAGATTTACAATTCAATTTAAAGGGGAATTGTTGCTATTTCTATAATTAGAGACCCTATATCTAAAGTGAATGGATGATCTTGAATTGAATGGTTGAATTGTTTCAGAATAGGTCTCCAACCTACTTTGAGTGGGAGTTCATAGTAAATTTAGAGGCCACATGACCTAATGGTGGGGATTGAGTTTAAGAATTGTTAGGTTGAGGGTTGTGGGCCCGATGAGCGGTGAATCTAACGGTTCATGCCTTAATATTAATCATGGAAGATTAGATTTATCTATCAAAGAAGCTAAAACCCTAAAATAGATTTATCTAAAAATGCGATGGTGCATCTAGAGTGTTAACAAGTGGATGTCTTGATCCATGGGCGAAGACAATTCCAACACTCCAATTTAGGCTAGGATGAAGATGAATGCATAAACAAACTAGATTTGAGTTGGTGAGTTTAGTATACGTAGTAACACCCAAGCACTGAAAGGTACAGGGTGTTACACATGACATGGGCCTAATACACATCAAAATGGGCCGCATGCCATGGGACTAACATATATCACAATGGGCCGATCAATGGGCCGCACCAATGGGCCTCAAGTGAGAACTTGGATTAGACCAAAAATCATTTCAATAGTTGCATGTGTAACATGTGTATTATTGTACACTATCATTCTATAGGGCACATGGCTCACTAATGATGATCAGCACTGTACAAACATTATCCAACACTGTCCAGCACAATCTAGATGGTGTGGATAAACGCATACCATAGTGGGTCCCACTTAGATGTGGGTTGACCAGGAGGTGGGCCGACCACTAGGCCTCCCACAAACATCACAATGGACTTAGGAAAGCTTCAAAGGTGGGCGTCAGCCCCACTAGTTCCTGCTGGACGATGGACTTGACTGAGCATTGGATCTGCCTCTTTTCCAGGCCCACGACCCAAATAATCAGTCCATATGGACGATGTGTTTACAACACATACATCAGGCCCACCGTCCCAAACCTCTAGACGGCAAGGATGTAACACGTACATCAAAGGTGGGTCCTGCCATCAATGGATGGTGTGGATATCACATAGACCCACAAAACTTACTAACGTCGATACACAGCCATACACCTGGTGTGTGGAGAACCAGCCAATCCACTTCATCTGGTGGGTCCCACGTACATGGCCCACCAGATATATAGAATATATATATATATATATATATATATATATATATATATCATATATTATATTGATATTATTATTATTATTTATTATACATATGCAGTGGTCCCCACATGTCAAGCGTCTAGACCTGAAAATACAAAATATACATCATTGTGGGGGCCTGATTTGGACGGTCTGATGGCACATCAGGTGGGTCCCACATGATGGACTATCCTGATGAAGCATATACATCATGCTGGTGGACCCATCTAACTTACTGACGTCTGCACAACAACAGCTAGGTGCTGCTCATCCAACAGATGGACAGAGTATATAAAACACATACATCTTGGTGTGGCCATCGTCCATATCTGCTGGACGGTGCAGATATAACAAATAAATCATTGGGGGGGGAGGGGTGGATCTCCACCGTCCAAATCTGCTGGACGATGCAGATATAATAAATACATCATGGTGGGTCCACATCAGCATGGCCCACCACTGAATCAAACTGATACTTGTGATTCCCTTCATCCAGGGCCTACCAAAAATCCAGCAGCAAGGTGGGCCACGTTCCAACACCAGAATAGAGAGAGAGAGAGAGAGAGAAATAGTGAAAAAGAGAGATCGGTGGAAATGGGAGGGACCCTGTAACACCCTGAAATTCGGGGGTCGAGAATGAACTCAACACCCGAGTCCCAGCGCATCACTTATGCAACATACACGATGCCGGTTAAATGTTGTCTGAGTTAGCGCAATAAACATGAATGTGATTAAACCAAAACAGTAATTCATACTCCAGTTCAATTGCATTTAAAAAAAACAGCGGAAGACTGAAATTTTATATTCAAGTATGTAAAGTAACAAAATTTTCTGAACTCCAGAGTATGAGTACTAGCTGAGCACCAATATACATGTAATGTTTGTAAATCAAAAATCCAAAATACATCCTCAAAAGAGGCCCCGAGAATCCCGCGATGCAGCCGGCCTAGGCGTAGCCGTCAGAATACTGCATGAAAGAGAACTCCTCCTGGTCCTCATCAACGTCGGGCTCTGGCTTCTGAACCAAGGCGCCCTCTAACCCTGCAACAGAGTCTGGTTGGTGTGTACAACACCATCCCGTAACGTGGGAGTGAGTAGCTAACTCAGTGGAACAATAATGCATAAGTTAACATGTTATCAAATCAACCAAGCAGTAATGATAAAGCAGTACAAATCAAGCATTTCTAACTACTCTTGTTAAATGCAAAAATGATATGACATGATGCTGTATGCCCTTGCCAAACCACCCTCAAGCGACATCATCTTACGTTCGCGAATGCTTAACTCCCTCAGTGCGCCACATCTACAAAGCACATGCGGTGCAATGATGCTCGTGATTGCCAAGTTATTATTAGTCCATTTCAATCAGCAGTATTGGGAAACTAAGGTACCTCCCTTGTATCATTCCCAACATGATCCATTCTAGGGTCGTCAATCCTAGTTATTCTCATACGATGTTATGGTTTGAGAAGCTTAGTGATGGCATCGCAAAGGGTTCGTCACCCGTTAGCGCGGATACAGATCTTACCGTATGCGGCTCAATTGCTGGCCGTCAGCTCGAGTACAGGTCTCACCGTACTCGGCTCAATCACTAGCCGTCAGCTCAAGTACAGGTCTCACCATACTCGGCTCAACTCACACTCTAGTTGCTGTGAAAGGCTCGTGGCCAATCACAGATACTTAGAGTACACTCGATGATACCACGGAGGACTCGTCGCCCGTCAGCACGAGCACAGATCTCACCGTACTCGGCTCTCGCCGAAGTATCGACAGCTCGAATACAGTGTCCCATACCACCGTATTCGGCTCACGAGATAGTTGCGCAATGGTCACTACGGGGAGGCACATGGCCCCAGCATAGGCCGACAGCTCGACCACGGTGTTCCATACCACCATGCCCGGCTCATGCGTCTTAGCGGATCTAGGTACCATGGTTAAACGGGAATCGCCACTGGTAAGTTTGGTACCCTAGGTTCAAGCAGTAGCGACCAAACAAGGTGAACACACAACTACACTTCGGTTTAATTGGAGAGCCTGACTAGCTCGAGCGCACCGCAAGTTGAGCGATATGGAGCGCAAAAGCACTCCGCGTGGCCAACCACTATCGCCAACCGAAGTACGACTCGGGTTCGCCGGACCCGTCCTTTGTGGCGACATGAATCTCAGCCACAATCACAAGTCTGGTACCGAGTGTTTGGACTATATTCATAGTCCCAAACTCAAACAGTTTTCATCGTTAGCAGGTGAAATAAAGCATGATAAACAAGCAATACAATCATGTTAGTAGGCATGTTATAAAGCATGAAGTAAAACATGAAGTCAAGCATGTTGCAAAGCATGTTGTAATGCATGTAACAAAGCACTATCCCCATAGGGATACAATTGTGTGTGCAATACAATCAAGTGGTTGCGGTGAACCACCGCATGGAGGGGATCCTACATGTCTCTAAGGGAGTTGGAAAACTCATATCAGCGCCTATCTAAGGCACTAGTACATACACATGTACACATACCTGCACTTATACAAACACTTAGAATACACTTTTCCAACATACATGACGTATGTTAGGCAAGTTCGTAATCGGGCTGTCCCTAAGCCTCGAGAGTATTTTTCCCGTGTATATCATAATCATACGGAAAATAATCATCACAATTATATTTCCAAAATCCGCACGTATGCGGAATTTCTGGAATACACAATTTCCACATATATGACATTTACACATGAACATGTATTTTTGCGATCCCTTTCGCCAAACTAGCATTTTATCCACACATGATATAATCAAATATTAAATAAACATGTTAAACATTTTCTCAACAAAAATACGTATACGGTATTTCTACGTATATCAAGAGTATGTAAAATTCCATATTCTTTATCGCTAATCGAAACAGGAAACGGAAAGCACTTTGTACATGTGCATTTGCATGCAGATCATGAATCTATCATTATCTGACATTGAAAGCGTTGAAAACCGTAACTTATACGCTTAAAGTCCTCACCTCAGCCCTTGGAATTCCAATGAATCAGCAAGAGGGTTGGTGCTTCCGTATACGGGAGTTTCTTAGCCTAAAGAGCGCATTCAATTAGTCTTTCCTTAACCTATCACTAATCTGGCTCAAATCAGACCTAGGGTTAGGGTTTCTTACCTTCAAATGGGGTGGAAACCGCCGGAAAATCCCTTGGAATAGAGCGGTGTAGGCCGTGGGAGAAGTGGAAGCAGCAGGAGGAAGATCGGCCTCGATCTCCACAAGTTTCTCTCTCCTTTCTCTCTTTCTCTCTTAGGGTTTGGACCCAAATTCGTATGGCTGTGAGAGGGGCTGTTCTAAGCCCCTTTTATAGCCTAGAACATAACCAAAATAGACTTAGGTTCAAGGGTGGCTGCATATATAGGCAGTTCGCCACTTTCCAAGCTCAAAAGGGGTGTTCTGGTAGCCCTCTTCGAGCCAAACGTCAGACTTAAGCTCACCCTCAGAGGATCTACGTGGGATTACGTTTTCGGCTCGATCGGATTCCCAGATCGCACGTGGCGGACCACTTTCAGTTCAACGGTCCGTGGGCCACGATCAGAATTTCTGAGTACATGTAAATGTTCCTGAAATTTTTCTTAATCCGAGGGTGTAATTTGGTCTGATTTCGGCGGTCAGGTTGCTTAATACTGACGCGCAACCGAAAGGTGCCAGATCACTATTCCAGATATTTTCTCTTGGATGGAAATAGTGTTTTTCACACTCCCTCGCTCCGGAGTGAAAATAATGGCCGTGGGACATCGGAATTATCTGATTTTTGAGATGATTGTCAAGCCCAGTGGGGCGGTCCTGGTTCCTTAGCTTCGTGTTAATCGGACTCCCGATGTGCGATCTAGACCTCATACGAAGTTTCGTTTCAGTCCCGAGAGCAGACGGGTAATGAGTTTGGCTCTAGACTTTAGGATAACCTAGAGTCACCAATTCTGCAAGTTTTGGGTCTTGCAGATCGTATTTAAAGCGATCCCAACGGATTTCATGATTTACCGAGTTTAGTACTTAGTTAACTTTGTTAAATTTCTAAAGGATTTAATCCTATGTGATTTCTGGTCGAGGTGGTACTCGGCCCAATGTATGGAAATTTTCAGGTCGTTACAGACCCCGCCACTATGGGCCCCTTAAGATTACCTTCACATACATCAAGATGGGTCCCAACATATGTGGGCCCTCTAATCATCAAATCCAAACAAAAACATATAAATCTAGCCCTAAGAAAGCACCCACCTTAGATCTCATCTTCCTTCACTACGTGAAAAATGGGAAAAAAGGATGGATTTTGAGACCGTTGTGGACCGTCTCTAAAATTCCTTGGTTTAAAGACGCTTTAGAGACGACCGTAAACCGTCTCTAAAATTTTAGATGCCTCTTGACCGTCCCTACTATTGTCTTAAAATGTTAAACATCCACAAATCATTTAAGACGATCATCGACCATCTTATATGCGGTTATCTGAGATGGTCAAAGACCGTCCGCATTAGAGATGGTCCTTGACTGTCTTATGTGCATTCATCTGAGACGGTCATTGGTCGTCTGCATTAGAGAGTCATTGGCCTTCTTTTACCTGTAATATGAGATTGTCAAAGACTGTCTCTATTAGAGACTGTCAAAGACCGTCTCTATTAGAGATTGTCACAGACCAACACTATTAGAGACTATCAATGACCGTCTCTATTAGAGACTGTCAAAGACCGTCTCTATTAGAGACAGTCCTAAACCATCTCTAATGCTCAGGTCAAAAATTAAGAAGCTCAAAAAAATTATGAATTTCGAAAAAAAAAATAGTTAAGAAGCCTAGAAAAATAATTAACAATGTTTAAGAAAAATTTAAATTTTGAAGAAAAAAAACTTTTGATAATTTTGAAAAAGAAAATTTTAAAAATTAAACAAAATTGTGAAAAAATTGACAAATTGTAAAACAAAATATTTATTTTAAAAAAGAAAACTAGATTTTGTATTTTGACAAGAAAAATTGAAAAGTTATATAACAAAAGTGAGATTTTAAAAAATGATATTTTGAAAAAGAAAATTTTAAAAATTAAACAAATTTGTGAAAAAATTGACAAATTGTAAAAAAAAAAGATATTTTTTTTAAAAAGAAAACTAGATTTTGTATTTTGACAAGAAAAATTGAAAAGTTAGATAACAAAAGTGAGATTTCGATTAAAAAAAATGATATTTTGAAAAAGAAAATTTAAAAAATTAAACGAAATTGTGAAAAAATTGACAAATTGCAAAAAAAAATATTTTTTTTTTAAAAAAAGAAAACTAAATTTTGTATTTTGACAAGAAAAATTGAAAGTTAGATAACAAAAGTGAGATTTTGATGATGTGTTGTATATCCTTGCCGCCCCTATGTTTCTCCAACCCATTTTTGGGCTGGGTATAAAAAATTGTGTAGATTTAAATCTTAAGTGGACCACACCACCGGAAAGAATGATAATATAGTACCTTGCCATTAAAAATCATAAAGAGCCCCATCGTAAGGTTTTAGTAATGTTTATTTGCAATCCAACTTGTTGATAATGTAAAGAAGATCTAGATGAAGGCAAACTACAAAGATCAAATTGATCCAAAAATTTTGTGGCCTTCAAAAGGTTTTTAATAGTTATTCATCATTGTTTTGATTGGTATGGCCCACCTGAGATTATTGAGTTCTTATGATTTGAAATCACATCCTAAAATATGATGGAAAAATATATGGACGGAGACGATATACATAAAATATATCAAGGTGGGCCCTACACGGTTAGAGTAACACCCATGAAGGAGTTACCTAAATGGTGAAATGGTACTATAAGGTCACCTCATGGGAACTCCCCATGAGGTTAATCTGTGTGCGCCCCACCATGATGTGTGTAGAACAACAACACCATGCATTTGATGTGTCCCCTTTAAGTCCAAAAATCAGTCATATACGAAACTCAGGTGGGCCATAACATCTAAAATTATGTGAAGACATCACTAAAATATATAAAAGCATTTGGAGGGGCCCACATGAGTTTTGGATGTGTATGAAACTTGGTCTGACTCGTCATCCAAGTGGGACACACATAATGAATGGGTTGGATCTATGAACCACATCTAGGTGGGCCTAATAAATGATTATGAATGTTTTAATGGGAGGGTAACCCTCTCAACTATAGTATGTGGTGTGGCCCACCGAAGTCATGGATTGACTTTATTTTTAAGCTTGTCGTCCACATAGAATGGCGCATCTGACTGACGGGGCAGATCCAAAGTTCAAGTGGACCCACCATAGAAAAGAGTGGGATAGTGACACCCACTATTGAAACCTTCTTAGGGCCCACCGCGTTGTTTATTTGAGATCCAACCTATTTATAAGTTAATATAGACATGGAATAAGGTGGGACATACACATAGTTTTGATGTGTCCCCTTTAGCTTATGAGATATCTCAAAAATCATCCGTATACGAAACTCAGGTGGGCCATACCATCTAAAACTATGTGAAGACATCTAAAAAAATATAAAAGTACTTGGTGGGGCCCACATGAGTTTTGAATGCAGCTGAAAACTGGGTTTGACCCCTCATCCAAGTGAGACACACATAAGGAGCTTGATCCGAAACTTCTCCAGCTCCCAAGAAGTTTTTAATGGTGGAAGTGCAACGCCCAATTTGTAGTCCACTCAAGCCTTGTTCCTGCCTAATGTTTTACATGATACCTTATAATGATCTGAGAAAAAGATTAGATTATAGGGCTCAATAGGGCCTACAAAAAATATATGTTTTATATCGAAGTCGTCCATCTATTTTGAAATATTATTATAGGGCTCTATAGGGGCTCTATAGGGCCTACAAAAATATATGTTTTATATCTAAGCCGTCCATCTATTTTGAAATATTATTATAGGTCATGAAACTAAAAATCAGGTATATTGAAGGCTAAAGTGGACCACACGGTAGGAAACATGGAGATTAGATCACATGTGCTTCATATGGTGTGGTCCTCTTAGGCCTTCAATCTACTTTATTTTTGGATCATGTAATAAAATTATTTATTAAAATTAATGGATGGAATGGATAAACAAAATTCATCATGGTGGGTCCCATAGAGATCTGGACAGGACATCCATGTCCGTCTTACCCCATCCACGACCAAAATTGGGAAACGGATTGGCTACTCTCCCAGCCACCAGCCCCGTGACTGATGGTCGGTGCTCTGTGGGCCCCACCATGATGTATGTGTTTCATCCATTCTGTTCATCCATTTTTAAAGATCATTTTATCGCTTGATCCTAAAAATAAGAGGGATATAAATCTCAGGTGGACCACACCATATGAAAACAATAGTGATTGGATATCCACCATTAAAATCCTCCCAAGGCCCACTGTATTGTTTATTTGACATCCAACATGTTGATTAGGTCATACAGGCCCAGATGAAGGGAAAAAACAAAAATTAGCTTGATCTAAAACTTTTATGGCCCCCAAAATATTTTCAATGGTCGACGCTTATTCAACACTGTTCCCTGTAATGTGGTCCACTTGAGATTGGGATATACCCCATTTTTGGTCTCATACCATAAAATGATCTGTAAAAATAGATGGACAGCATGGATGTAACACATACATCATGGTGGGTCCCACAGAGCACCGACCACCGTTTCCCAAAATTGGGCGCGCGCTCAAAATAGAGTCGCACCCAAAAATCTCTCTCTCTCTCTCTCTCTCTCTCTCTCTCTCTCTCTCTCTCTCTCTCTCTCTCTCCCAGGTTTCCATTCCAGTCTTCTTGAACAATCCAAGCCCTCTCAGGAAAATGCATTCCTTCAATCTCTTATGGCATTTAATGGTTAGGGTTTTCTCTCACGCCTCGTGCTAGGGTTTTCAGCACCTCTCTACCTCCTTCAAAAATGCCATCGCACAAGACCTTCCGCATCAAGAAGAAGCTGACAAAGAAGATGAGGCAGAACGGGCCAATACCTCACTAGATCCGCTTGAGGATCGACAACACCATCAGGTACAACACGAAGCGCAGGCACTAGCGCCATACAAAGGTAGGGTTCTGAGGCCCTTGAAGGTTTTCCCTTTTTATATTGTTGAATTAGGGTTTTGATTTTTCGCTAAAAGACGTGAAATCACAATCTGTTTGGTTTCTTTCTTCTATTACTCCTTTGATATTTGCGGGAAATATGATTTATACCGATTTTTCGGTAATGCAATTGCCAAAGGATGGATTGAGATGTTGATGTATTGTTTATAGTTTCAATAGTTTCAGTTTTTTTTAATTATTATTATTAAAAAAAAAAAAAAAAAAACTCTGATGGCATTTTCATAAATTTCAAGCATTCCTCTGTCATAGATCTCGTGCGAAATGCACAAACTGATTATCTTTAATTTTTTTATAAAAAAAATACATGATATCATTAGGGTTAGGGTTTTTTATTTATTGTTTTCCTTCTCATTTTATTTCTGTATGAATCATTTATTCATAAACTAGTAATTACTGATTCCCATGATATGATCTGTTTTGTGAATGTGCCTTTTTTTTTTTTTTTCTCTAGGTAAGATTGGAAAAGTTTAAATTAAAATAAAATCTATGTAAAAGGAGAAAAAGAGTTAACTCATCAGGGGATCATAAAATCCCATTCACAGTTGGAAAAATAAAAGCCACTGCATCAACTAAATGGATCCTTTTTTTAAAAAAATGGTATTGAGGCTTTTGAATTGTGATGTGTACCGAATGTTTGATGAAATGCCAAAGGAAACATGTATACCAAATGTTTGAAATGATAACTAATAGAAACTTGGTTTTTTCTTGTTGTTTTGTACCCCATGTTACTCCCATTGTTAGTCTTTGTTGATTGTGTTTAAGATTTTAATTTCTAGGAAATAATTATGCCATGTACTGAAAGAAGTGCAAATATTCCAACAATAATTAACTCTGTAAGGAGCTACAATTGTTCTATTATTAGGCTAGAGGTTTGAAAAACAATGGCTACAATACCAATGGTTTCGGTTTTGCCCCACCTGCTTCTCTTCTGGCTGAGTCTTCAAGAAAGGTTTAGTGTTATAATTCATGCTGATTTTTGCATAATGATGTTGACATTTCTCTATAAATATGATTGATTATTGTTTTCTTGCAATTGGATGAGGTTCTCTCGCCTAATCCATTTGATAGCCAACATGCTGTTTTCATGCTAAAAATTGGAGGAATCAAAGGTTCACAAGCATGATACATTAAGTGTTTACCTCAGTCACATTGTTTTCTGCAGTTAGTGATTTTATAAAGTTTCTTTCACCAACAGATCCATTGTCTGGCGGTGCCTTGAGTATGAAGGTTCTTATTGATTCAAGTAAAGATGAAATTGAAATTTCATGTATTTGAACTTCAAAAACATCTGTCTCCATGAACTTTCTACCATTCTCTCGTTTGGTCGCATCTATTCTGTTGATGGCTGGTTAACCTTTGAGCTTGTTGCTGATCAAGATGAGTTTTTTACGATTTCACTAGACAGGCAGCAATTCTAAAGTCTTTAACATGTCGTTCATATTTCACAGTTTCTCTTATCAAACTTGTTCAGGCAAATTGGTTAGGAGGATCATATATTGGTTCCGTGGAAGCATTTGATGGGGAGTTGGTTTCCCTTTCGCCAATGGGATATCTTTGAACGTGGATTTGTCAAAGGTTTTCCCTAATATTCCTTCTCCAATTAAAATATGAATTTAGCTCTATCATCTATTTGTTAAGAGGCAGAGATTCCAAAATCATCTATTGTATGTATTACCTGATCTTTATAGGAAGAGATGCAAATTTTGGGCAGGCAAACAAAGAACAAACCTTACCTTATTGGAGAGCCTGGTGTCGGGAAGATAGATATTCCAAAAGGGCTAGCGCAACACATTGCTAATGGGGATGTACCAGAGATTATTGAAGGAAAGAAGGTGAGGGATAAATATCATTTGATAAATCAACTCGAGTTAAGAACCTACAAGGTTCTATGCTACTTGGTTTCATGCTTGTTTTGAATCTATTTCTCTCCACTTTCTATTTTTAAAGATTCTTGAATTTGTTGGTTTTAATTTTTCTATAAATCTCTTGTATCTTTTACTTTTAGCTTCTTCTTTATTTTTATTTTTATTTTTATTTTTATTTTGTAGTGGCCATTTCAGCAATCATGAATTTACCTGTTATTGATGACGGTGTACCAATATCCACTTTGCAAGCTAGAGCTTCTGAAAATGTTAAACAATTGATTACGAGAGTTCTCTGTAACATGAATACAGAATGGAACAGCGGTACTGCGCTCAGTTCCAAATATATGTTGCCCAAATACAGGGTCTTGCATCGGATTTTTATTTTGAATGTCTATCCTCGCTTAGGTAACAAGACTGAGCTGACCTCTTTTATGGCCCGCATTATGCATTCTGTTGTAACTGACATCCATATCTGTCTTCCTTCTTTTATTTGTAATCATATTATTCAGTTTTGACTCCATCCTAGTCATAGCGATATTCCTTTCACTTATCTTATGACTCCTTAGCTAATCATGCTTTGATAGTTATGCCTGTTGGAGAAGGTTCCATTAATCTCCGTCCATTTAACAACTCTAATATCAACAAGATGAACCTAGACTTGGCACCTGGTCAAGTTGATAGGAATATTGGAGGAGATGAAGAAGCTACAGAAGCTGATGCTTTACCTCAAGAAGATGTTAATATGGATGATTTATTTAATGAACTTGAATCAGATTTTGAGGCTGACCCTGATTATCAGCCTTCTGATTTTGATGAGAGGTTGCATACTCTTGAGGAACAGGTAGCTCAGATTCGTGTAACCCAGGATTTTCAATTTGCTTATATGCGAAATATATGAGACGCATTAATAAGGCTTTACATCAAATTGATTCATCTATTCCTACTCCCTCTTCAGGATCTGATTAGTTTTGTTTTGATTTGATGGTATCTGTAATAACTTTATTCTCACTCTTTTCCCTATGACTGCTTGGATAATGTTGTTTAAACTCTTATTTATTCAGTTCAAATACTTTGTTTTATTTGATTTAGATGAGTAGTTATTAATTCTATTTGCTCTCTTATTATCTGCCTTTATCATTATTCGCTTCCTTTATCATGTTGTGACAAAAAGGGGAAGAACATTGTTGAATGATATGATGATGATGAAATGTGGCTAATATTTTTTCTTTTGCTGAGAGTAGTGGATTAAGGGGGAGAGTTGATTATTGTACATGATATCATAATATGTTTGTGCAATGTGTTGTTTGAATATCTATTGCATATTGTAATTTTGGTTTTGTCACAAATTTGACAAAGGGGGAGATTGAAAGTGCTATGTTGATAAACCCTAAGTATTGTCAAATTTTGGTGTGTCAAACCAATTCAAGTTTGTATCTTGATTGCTTGTGCATTTGTTCACATTGAATCTTCGACGTTCGTTCTGTTCGTGCTGAATCTATCTTGCCGATATTGCCGATATCTTCGACGAACTTACCGAGATCTTCAAACTGGAAGAAAGTGAAGACTTTCATATATTGAGTGAAGACAGAGTTTTCAAGAACATTGCGGTTCAAGATCTGGAGCTAGAAAAGTCCAAGAACTCAAGACCTAGTTGAATATTATGTTTGGTATGTCGAGTTCAAACTTTGAAAATCGCAAGAATTAAAGCTACTGAAGTGATCGATATATTATGTGTTCATATGTTCCATCTCACAAGTAAGGTATGATTGACTTAAATTGACCTTAGATCATGATTAGATCATCTCATACTTTCAGTCGGTCATTTTATAAGTGTAAAATTTTGTTCTTTCGACTAGCCCTAGCACTAGCTCGACCAGTCCTAGTATTTCTTCGACCAGTCCAGGATTTGTTATGAATTTTTGGAATTTTTCTGTTGGTCTACGACCAGTCCTGAAAACTACTCAACCAGTCATGTGAATAGTGCTCGACTAGTCATGTAGTGCTCGACTCATTTTCCAGTGTGCAATCTGGACTCACACGACCAGTCGTGTGGTGTCCACGACCAGTTGAACAGGCCACTCGACCAGTTGTGGGACCCACAAGGCTAATCGTGCAACTGAAAAATCTTATTGCGCTAGAATTTTTAAAATCTGTTTGGATAAGGCTAGTCGTAGCTATCCAAAGGCCAGTCCTACAAACCGATTTTTCACCTATAAATTGTGCTCGAATTTCAGAGTTTTCTATTCAATTCTTATCATTCTTAAGCAATCACTCTAAGTTTAAGTACATTCTAAGCTATTTTGTGCATATTTAAGATTCTTTAAAGTAGCTCTTGCAATTTGATTTTGAATCTCTATAAAATTCTTATATTGAAAAGGGATATTCGATTTACCCTTCCTTGAGATCAAAATCAATACAAAGCCCTTGCTGATTTAATTAAAAATCATCTAGACTTAGAACCTTATACACTTGTGAGACTGAACGTTGAACATCTACGTTGTCATCAAGTTGGTTCTATCGGGCTGCTTCAGAATCGTCATACAGATAAGTTTTTACTTTTTCTGTAATTCAATTCCTTTTTAGTTTGTGAGATTGTTCTAGAAAATCTCATTTTTGGTTTATCTGAGGTGATCCAAAAAACTCAGATTGTGGGGTTTTTGAATTGTGTAAGCCCACTTGAAAGACACAATTGTAAAGGTTTTAGGTGAACCTTGAAAAACCTATTTTGATTAGTGAATGCTAATATCCCAGGGGGGTGGATATTAGGAGTGTAGTTGTGTGGCTGTTGTTTAACAGTTGGTGTACACACAAGCAAACCACGATAATTCTTTGTGTTTGGTGGATGTGTGGTTTATTTCTTTATCTTCTATGATTTAAGATTGTGAGATGTATTTGTGGATGTGAATGTTGTAATCTTTAAATTTCAGCATTGTGTGGTGAATGTTGTAATAGATTAGTTTCTATTTTTTTCATTTCCTCTTCAGTTTGAGTTTTTGATACTCACCCACGTTCTAGTAAGGTTGTCCTACCATAAACCATTGGTTTTTGGTGTCAGGTTGTCCTTAGAACCAAGTTTGTATCAACCTCTCAATACTTGATTTTTGAGGTTGTTATTTCCTTTGGTTATTTGCATTTTGTTTGGTAATCTGTTGTCTTTATTCTGCTTATTATTTTTTATTTGGCATAGTCCTATTCACCCCCCCCCCCCTCTCCCCCTCTAGGACATATAGCTCAGCCTTTTCATACTCAGCCCAGCTTCCTTCTTAACTGACTGCCACCATAACTCTGCTTCTCCCTCGAGTGTGAAGATGGCAAGCGACACTCTCTGCGAATTAGGATACCCCATTACATCTAAAATCTTGATAACCTGGGTCCTCCATCGGTCGGCCTCAAACAGATCTGGCTGCCCTTTAAATCAAGGCGGTCGCAAAGCCTGGAATTCCCGAATCAAAGCTGACTACTCTAACATGGAAGAAGCCTCTGCAGACCTCCTCTCCTGACATTCCATCAGAGATGTCATGGAATGAAGGATTTCCTTAATCGAAGCGGTATCCTGAGGAGTATTTGGTGCCTTAGCCTAGTGATCCTCAGATGGCTCATGCCCTACTGTTGTTTTGGTTTTAGCGGCCTTCTTAGGCGCCATGATCTACAATAGAAGGACACCTAGGTTAGCTACAACCTAAAATAGTCTCTTAAGGTCAAATAACAAGAAGTACATCTTCCTAACCTCTTATATAGGTAACTTTTTCTAAGTTCCTTAAGGGGAAGCCTAGTGTTTCTAAGTTGTTAAGTCGATTTTCAAGTTTTAGAACTCTAGCTTTCTCCTAAATGGTTACTTGTCCACAGGTAATCCCTTATCTCATGCCTTGATACCAACTTTGTCACACCCCAGACCCAATAGTCTTGTACGACCGCTATATCTACCAGATCTGGCACGACAAGCCGAACTTCAGGATTGCTCGACGTCCGGCAAGGTAATGTAAGGAATAAATCTCACCATGCATTCCTCACTAAAGAGGAACATTAGAGACAAGATAGGTAATATCTATATACAAGTACACAGGGTACTACAAAATTCCAAAAGTACATCATTTGTCTGTGCGATACATATATACATTATATACAATTCAAAATTTCAAAAGTCAAATCAGTCCCCCAATGTGACGCCTAACTCGTGGTCGCTACTTGTTTTTCTTCTTTAGATCCTTTACCTGAGTGGTTAAAAGACAAATAAGTTTTATAACTCAACAAGTGCAAAGTCCACATGATAAGTATGCAAGATAAATTAACATGAAAGACATAATGATAGAACTGCCAAAAGAGATCATCTATGCAAAGCGATATCTCAATGAATGATGGAGGGTGATTATGTGCCAGATGCATAAAATAATTGTATGTTAGCCATAGAAATATTTGTCAATAGTCCTCCCACCACGGACTTGACGGCACTACTTTTGAACATCATCATATCAATTATGATCAATATACTGTTGGTACTTACGATCCACCAGGGTTGATGCCCACGCATCAGACACCAGTAATCGACCTCACTACCCACCAGTGGGGTTACAACCTCCATTATGTACACAAGTAGCGAACCTCGTTCGCGCTTCTCCTCGTCGGTGGGTCAAACTGGTTCCTGTTTGCCACCTCAGCCCTAAGGCGAGTCGGACATACCCCTTCTCAACTTATCCTCGTCAGTGGGAGTCAAACCCATGACCCATGTGTCCACCAGGCCTAATGGTGAGGCATCCCTAGGTACTAGTGGGGTTTAGGGTCTCTCAACCCAAGGGGCACATCATCCCCTACTATTTTCATATTTTTAGTATCCCATGATTCAATATCATCATCCTTATCACCATTCGACGATGGATTACATAATACGGTCAATCTGTGGTGTTGTAAAGAATTAGGATACTAATTTTATCATATATCATGTCATGGAATGTATGTTGATGTTACACGATAAGCAACTCAAGGATAACTAGAACTCAAGGTATGCCGCTATGCAGGGTGCAAGATTACTAAAGAATCGCATACCTGGGTAGCCAATCCCTACATGATGCTATCAACTTGTATCCTCGTAGCTTGGTACTTTCGACTAGGAATTACTTTACCCTTCTTGCTTGATTATGGCTAATCAAATTGTAGTCCTTGTAATTCCTAAACTAGGATACTTGATCGTGATTTTAGTTATTACTCATTTCTATCAACCAAACTCCCTTCTAAGGTATGAATGCCTTACTAACAATCTAATTGCATACTGCATGATTTGATCACTTCATGGTACTGGGTGGTTTAGGTGCCTAGTATGACTAATCAAGATATCCATGATGTTGGGCCTCAAATTCCAGTAATGTAGGGTGGCCCTAAGTCTAATACATACTAAAGTACTCATGGTGCATTTATATTGGTCTTGATTTGTGATTTGATGAGGAGAACATTATATAGTTATTGAGAGATCTAGGCTCACCATAGATGTATTACTTTATCAATATTTATTATTATTATTATTATTATTATTATTATTATTATTCTCTATTTTTCATAGGTGGGACCCACACGAGGACAATCTGCTCCGTTTATTGGGTTCTCCGGTCCATGGCAGGCCCAATAAGTCCAATGTTCGATATGTTTAGGCGTATAGAAACATCACAGTGGGCCCTAACAGTTTTCAATAGTAAATGTCACTATTAACACTATTTTTTGTGGTGTGGCCCACCCTGGATCAGGATCAACTTCGTTTTTTGGCTCAAGGCCTAAAATGATTTGGAAAATCTGATGGACGGTGTGGATTGAATACATACATCATGGTGGGGTCTATAATGGGCCTCACACCTCTTGTGTTTCAAGAGCAGAAGGGACGCTGCTTGCTGCAGTGTCCTTTGGGCGCTGACAGCAAGAGCGTCCAATATTATTATTATTATTTTACTTTTCATAGGTGGGGCCCACATGAGGACGATCCACTCCACCTATTTGGTTCTCCAAGTCATGGTGGGCCTAATAAGCCCCATATTCAACAGGTTTGGTGTATAAAAACATCACGGTGGGCCTTAAAAGGTTTCAATAGTAATGTCATTGCTACCACTTTTTTTTATGATGTGGTTTACCAGAGATTTGGATTGGCTCCATGTTTTGGTACAAGGCCTAAAATGATCTCGAAAATTGGATGGATGGTGTGGATCAAATACATACATCACGGTGGGGCCTGTTGTGGGTCCCACAAATCCTGTCTTTCAAAAAGTAGCAGGGAGTTGCTTGTTGCAGTGTCCTTTAGACGCTAGCAGTAATAGCGCCCAACCTCTCTCTCTCTCTCTTCTTTTTTTTTTTAAAAAAATTATTTTTAAGTGGGTCCCACATGAGGGCGATCCACTACGTCTATTGGATTCTCCAAGTCATGGCGGGCCTAATGAGCCCAATATTTAATAGGTTTAGGTGATAGGAACATCATGATGGACCCTAAAAGTTTTTAATAGTAATATCAACATTACCGCTATCTTCTATGGTGTGGCCCGCTAGAGATCTAGATTAGCTTCATTTTTTAGCCTAAAGCCTAAAATGATTTGAAAAATCTGATGGATGGTGTGGATTAGACATGTACATCATCGTGGGGCCTGATGTGGGTCCCACACTCCTTGTTTTCCAAGCAAAGCAGTAGGGACGCTGCTTGTTGTAGTCTACTTTGGACACGCATCCAACCCTCTTTTATTTATTTATTTATTAATATTATTATTTATTTTGTGTGTGCATGTGTGGGTGCGAGGTGCATGTGTGTGAGTGTAAGGGACTGACCATCTTAGCGGGGCCCATCAATTCGATGCCTTAGATCATTCCAATGGGCCCACAAGTCTCGTATCGATCCAATATTTATGTGCTCCCTCCATCCAGGTGCTTGTGACCTTATAATCATGATGGATGGCCGATAAACATCATGGTGGAGCCCATTATTAATGTATCTCGCCCAAGCCTTGAATTAAGGCCGATTGTAGTTTTTTTAGGATCATTTAAACCATTGGGCTATTAGGATGGCATATAGTCATTAAGTGGGGCCTTCATCAATGGGTTCCACACTTATATCATTAAGAGAATGAAATTAACATAAAATGAGGATAACAAATGAGATGAAGGGGGGAGCACTCACCTTGATAGCGGGATGATCTTCCTTGAATGGTTGGATAACCTTGATTGTAAGGGATGTTTTAACTTAGACTTAAGGGGTTAATTGAGATTATTTGGAGAGTGGTTTAAAGACTTAAGGATGGCTGGAAAATAGCTAAGGGATGTAGGAAGTTTGGGCACTAGGTACTTAAAGTTTCAACTATGCCTACTTTATATAGACAAGAGTTTAATCATTTTGCTTAATCTTATCATCTATGAGGTGTATGGCCCTCCTTGATTCATGGAAGATTGTCCCATAATAATCCCCTAATCGTGGACATCTCCTTAATTTAAGGAATCGTGTTGTTGACTTTCTTCATATATGCTTTATTAATTCAATTATTAACCACATGTCTTGTTAGGGCTTGATTAGAGGGTCTTAATGACATTCTAGATGGGGTTAGGAAATTCTAGAACTAGATGAGGTGGCATGATCTCCTTGAATCAAGAAAAACTTTTAACTTTTAGGGTCCTCACTTGATTAATGGCTAATTAAGCTAGTTTTATATTCCTTAACTGATCCATAGCTCAAGTGGTAGACTGAGTGAAAGATACCTCATTTCAGCACTGAGGTCATGGTATCGATTCCCTAGCGGGGGTGGCTAATAGTGATGTGTGAACTGACAATGGGGTGTACTAACAAGCTAACAAAAAAAAAGTAGGTTTCATGTAGTATTATAGTAAGTATTTATTTAATCAAAACATGTTAGGTGTCATAGCTCTCCTTGATTTAAGGAAGAACCTTGACTTTTAGCTAATAACGTTACTTACCTCATTAAATTGACTTTTATGAGGCATGGAGTAGGTTAGCTCACACTTAAGTTTATATTTAGTTTAAACTAATTTTAATGGAATAATTTCAAATATGACTGACCTCATCGTTAATTCATGATGGTATCATTCATATAAAATTTCATGGATATTTGCACATAAAAAGTGTCGGTTCTTCACGCCATAGCATGCATTCGGGGTCACGTGCCCACGAGCGGAAGTTATCGTTGGATTCATCTCATCGAGGTGATCATCATAGTATCAGTTTCAGCTATTTACGGGCACATTACAAGAGGTCTACCTCTAGGTACTATTAGAGGTTCTTTCGAGTATTTGAATTGTATATGCAGGCATTACCAGGTTTTATTTCGGAAGGTGAGTCTCATATACTAACTAATTAGTCGTACTTATAGGTTGAGTCAGGTATTACACATTGTTGGGGATTTGTGTTGCGGAATCACACAGATCTAGATCTGTGTGATTCCGCAGCATAAATCCCCAATAAGTGGTATCAGAGCAATCGTTGGGGCATAGATCTGAATCTGAGGGATTAGTAATAATGGGAAACGACAAGTTTGATATTGAAAAGTACTCAGGTAAAAATAATTTTGAGTTATGGAAGGTTAAGATGATTAGCCTGTTAACCAAGCAAGGTGAGATTAAGACTCTTAAGGAGCAGAAATCTACCATGAAAGGTGATGAATGGAAAAACCTTGATAGTAATGCTTTAGCCTCTATCTGTTTATGTCTCACGGATGAGGTTCTTTATAATGTTTTGAGGGAGAAAACTGCGGCTAGTTTGTGGGCAAAGTTAGAGAACATCTATGCTAAGAAGTCCTCTGAAAATCGCCTACACTTAAAGCTACAGTGTTATACCTTCAAGATGGCAGAGGGTAGAGATCTAGAAGCCCACATTAGCAACTTTAATAAATTGATATGCAAATTGCTGGATATGGAGGAAGTGATCAAAGATGAGGAACAGGCATGTATATTGTTTAATTCTCTTCCTACATCGTATGAGTCTTTCAGGGACACGATGTGCACCGCAAATAAAACTCTAAGTGTCGACACTGTTATCTCAAGCCTTCTAGGGAAGGCTATGAGAAAGCTAAACGACGGCATGGGGACATCTTCCTATGCACTGATTACGGGGGGCAGAGATTCTGAGCAAGGTACAGGATCTTCAAGACCTAGATCCAAATCCAAGGGCAAGGGCAAAGGAAAATTAAAGTGTTGGAATTGTGGGTTGTCTGGATATATGAAGAAGGATTGTAGAAATCTTAAAGCGAAGAAAGAAAATTCAGTGGTTTCTTCCAAGAAAGCCAATGTTGTCACATCTGATGAAGAAATAAGTGGTGGTGATGTTCTGTCTGTGTCCATGATCGGACATGTTCATGACAATCATGTAGATGAGTGGATCCTAGACACAAAAGCGTCATATCACATGACTCCTCATCGGAGTTGGTTCGCCAGTTACAGAGTATGCGATGGTGGACAGGTTTTTATGGACAATGACAATACCTGTAATGTTGTGGTTATTGGTACGATGAGCATCAAGATGTTTAATGGGATAGAGCGTACCCTAACTGATGTTAGGCATGTTCCTGATATGAAGAAAAGTCTAATTTCTCTCGGTGCACTCGAGGCTATAGGGTGCAAGTTCACCGATATTAACGGTGTCCTTAAAGTTTCAAAAGGTGCACTCGTAGTTATGAGAGCACAAAGGTACGGAAACCTTTATAGGTTAATTGGTAGCACTTCGGCAGGTGGACCGGCAGCAGCTATTGCAGACTCCATGTCTCTACGTATGTGGCATGCTCGTCTAGGCCACATGAGCGAGCGAGGCATGAAGGTACTTTCTGATCGATGTTTGATTCCAGCTTTTAAAAATTCTGATTTAGATATATGCGAGCATTGTATATATGGTAAACAATCTAGATTATCTTTTAAATCTGGAAAACATGTTTGTAAGGGAGTGCTTGATTATGTGCACTCTGACGTATGGGGGCTATCGCCAGAAGTTTCCATTGGGGGTTGTCATGGTTTGTTTCATTCATTAATGACTACTCCAGGAAAGTTTGGGTTTACTTCATGAAACATAAATTCGAAGTTTTCACCATATTTAAATAATGGAAGGCAATGTTGAAAAACAGTCAGGGTGAAAAATAAAGGTTTTAAGAACTGACAATAGTGGAGAATTTACTTCCACTGAATTTAATGAGTATTGCAAGGATGAAGCAATCATCAGGCATAACACAGTGCACCACACGCCCGAGTAAAATAGTGTGGCTGAACGAATGAATCGGACTCTCCTAGAGAGAGTCAGATGCATGTTAAGTAATGTTGCGTTGGGCAAGAACCTATATACAGAGGCCATTAATACGGCTTGTTATTTGGTGAACTGATCTCCTTCAACTGCAATTGAATGTAAAATTCCAGAGGAAGTATGGAGTGGTTAAAAAATCGACTACTCAGATCTACGCATATTTGGTTGTGAAGCTTACTCTCATGTACCGTCAATTGAGAGAGATGAGCTAGAACATAGAGCCAAAAAGTACATCTTTGTTGGCTATGGCATTGGTGTGAAAGGTTACAAGTTATTCGACAAGATCACAAGCAAGGTCATTACTAGCCGTGACGTCAAATTCAATGAAAGCTCCCTATTCCGCAAGAATGATCAAGAGGAGCAAAAAGAACCAAAAGGTTGATCATAGACGTCCAGATTGACTCAGATGATACTCAGGCAGAGACAGATGCGTAGACAGAGGTACAGGATCAGGTGGAGCAGCCACCTGTGAGAAGGAACACACCGCGTAATCGCAGGTTACCGGCAAGATCCAGGGATGACTCTAATATTGCATATGCCCTCATTACAGATGAGGGGGACCCGTCTACTATTCAGGAGGCTCTTGATGAGCCTAATGCAGAAAAGCGGAAGGCGGCTATAGACAATGAGATGGACTCATTACATAAAAATCACATATGGGAGCTGGTGGAGCTTCCTGTGGGCTGAAAAGCGATCAGATGCAAGTGGTTATTCAAAAGGAAACATGATAAATACAAAGCAAGGTTGGTAGCGAAGGGTTATGCTCAGAGAGAAGGAATCGACTTCACAGAGATATTCGCTTCGGTGGTTAAGCAGGTGTTTACCAAATTCGTGTTGGCGCTGGTTGCCCAATACGATCTCAAGCTGGAACAAATGGATGTCAAGACTACATTCCTGCACGGGGAATTAGAAGAGAAGATCTACATGAAGCAACCAGAGTGCTACGAAGTTAAAGGGGCAGAGAAAAAAGTTTACAGGTTAATGAGGTTGTTGTACAGCCTGAAACAGTCGCCTAGGCAGTGGTATAAAAAAATTGATTTTTTCATGGTGAGTCAGAAATTTACTCGGAGTGAATACAATCACTATGTCTATTACAAGACATTAAGTGATAAAAAATTCATCATCCTAGTACTGTATGTTAATGATATGTTGATCGTCTGTCATGATATATCTGAAATCAACATATTGAAGACTCATTTATCAGGGACATTCGAGATGAAAGATCTGGGGGCTGCAAAGAGGGTTCTCGGCATAGATATACATAGAGACAGGAAGAGGAGCAAGCTTTAGTTATCACAGGCAGAATACCTTAAAAAAGTGTTGATCAAGTATGGGATGGACCAAGCAAATCCGGTGAGCGTTCCCCACGCGGCTCACTTCAAGCTTTCCTCAGAATAATGTCCTAAATCCAATGAGAAAAAGCAGGTTATGTCTCATGTGCCTTATTCAAATGTGGTTGGCAGCTTAATGTATGTCATGGTCTGTACAAGACCAGATATTTCATAGGTAGTCGGTGTTGTGAGCAGATACATGTCAAACCCCGGCAAGCAACATTAGGAAGTGGTGAAATGGCTACTTCGATGCATTCGAGGTACGAAAGACTACGTCTTAACTTTTGAGAAGACAGGAACAAAGTTCGTAGGGTATGTGGATTCCGATTACGCAGGCAGTATAGATTCCAGGAAGTCTACTTCAGGATACTCGTTTGTACTAACGGGTGGAGCAATCAGTTGGATGTCGAAGCTTCAGTCATGGTGGCTCTTTCCATGACCGAAACAGAATATATGACAGTGACGAAAGCGTTTAAAGAAGGTGTTTGGATCAGAGGCATGATAAACTAGTTGGGACTTCAGCAGGAAGCCGTGCTGGTAAACTTTGATAGCGAGAGCGCTATTAATTTAGCTAAAAATTTTGTTTATCACTCACGCACTAAACACATTGATGTTCGTCACCACTTTATCTAACAGGTGCTTGAGAAAGGAGGCGTAACACTAGAAAAGATTTACACCATCATGAATCCAGCAGACATGCTCACCAAGGTTATTCATATAGAGAAGTTCAAGTTTTATGCAACTTCTCTAGGCCTGTGATGGCGTAAAAGAAGGACAGAGTGTGCACGAGAAGCGTTGATTGAAGCTATGATATGATGCAGAGATAAGAGAAGAGGGCAACAAGATACACGGCTGTAGATTAAAGGCATGGTAGAAATCGTTAACAGATGCCTTAAATCTGCATCTTTTTTGGGTCGCTTGACCAGTCGAGGGCCTGGCTCGACCAGTCGAGCCCGCTTGACTCAAAGTCCAGCGAGCACATATTTTGGGTGTCCATGATGCTCGACCAGTCAAGGGTCAGGCTCGACCGGTCGAGCAGGTTTCTCGATCAGTCGAGGCCCTCCTTCGACTAGTCGAGGGTTAAGTAGCCGGTGCGCGGACTGCGTAAATTTGAGGCAGTTTTTGGACTTTTCCAAGGTCGGCGCGTAAGTGGAGTTGCCTAAACTATAAATAGGGGTCCCTAGGGCTATTCTAAGGTATTCTAAAGCTTTCTAAAAGTTTTTCAAGGGTTCCTAAAAGGGTTTTAGGGTTTCTAAAGGGTATAGCAAGGGTAAGATTCGAGATTGTTTGAATCAGGTAAGTCCTCTCTCTTGTAATTTCTTTTCATAGTGGATTTCTGTCACTTTATACCATGGTTTGTTCCTGCAAGAGTTTTTCATATTAAATCATTGTGTTCTCTTGTGATTGCTTGTTGCTCTTGGATTGTTATCCTAGTTCTGGATTTGTGTGATTTTGCAGCACAAATCCCCGACACACATTACGTCTAAGATAAAATATATGAATCACTTGATGCGAGACCTCTAACACATCACTTACATCAATAGGGAAAGTAAATCGAACCATGAGAGATGTAGAATTCCCAGACACATGTAAATAGAATAAGAGAAGAGTAGCAATAAGCCAACTCAATAAAAGCGAAGAGTAGAAAATAGGCTAACTCAATAAAATAAGGGGAAATGAACAAAAAGGCCAACTTAATATAGACTGGAAGCACGTATCGCTCTTAAAATTAGCAAAGGGTAAGGCTTCTATCCATCACCCCACATGAATTCATACTCAACTTATTTGGATGAAACGTATGTTAAGCGATTATGGAATTTCACAGGATTCAATGGCTTTATATTGTGATAATTCCAGTGCAATAAATATTTCTAAAAATTCAATTCAGCATTCACATACCAAGCACATTGACATTAGATTTCATTACATTCGTGAATTAGTGGAAGAAAAAATAATTTCATTGGAATACATTCCAACCGAGACTCAACTTGCTGACATTTTCACTAAACCGCTTGACAAAAGCAGGTTTAATAAATTGAAATTTGATCTTGGTATGTGCAATTTAAATTGACTATTCATGCATGTGTGTATCATAGTGTATATATATTTGATAATTTATTGGTTTAAAATTTAAATTTTTATGAACAATGCATGTTTTTGTCTTTGCATAACCAGTCGAGGATGTGCTCGACCAGTCGTGGCACGACCAGTCGAGGACATCCCACGACCAGTCGTGTAATGCGCTGGACTTATTTTAATTTGGGAAAAATCTCATCTTCCTCATTTCCTATTTCTTCTCCAACGGGCCGAAGCACGACTAGTCGTACCCAACTGTTTGATTCCTCAAGGTTAGTGCATCATTTGTATTTTTCTTGTAAATTCTAGTCAATATTACTTCATTTTCACTCTTAGAGTAATTTATTTTGTGATTCATTGCGATTTTAGGGTTTTCTTTTGAAAAATCTGATCTAGCAAAACCCCACTCCATATATTTTAAAACTCTTTATTTCTTTAAGTCTCCTATTGCAAATGGATGCTAGAGGGAAAAATAAAACTTCCCGTGGTCCATCATCTTCTAGATCAACTCCTATCACTCGGCGTCATCTTCGGTCACTTAAAGATGATCCCTCTCATGTACGGGATTTGCGATTACGCAATGTTATTGTTGAAAGACCTGTGTCTATTGATCACATTACTCCTTTTGATCTCCTTCCTCTTCTCCAATCTGTAGGCTGGGATAACATCCTACATTAGGGTGGGTCTGCATACCAGTCTATTGCTCATGTCATGTTTGCATGCATTTCTAAATTTTCGACTGAGAATTTAACATTTAACATAGCAGCTAGAGAAGGTCCATTTGAAGTAGACTGTCATCTGATTTCGGCTCTAATGAACATACCTGTTATTGACGAGGGTATTCCTATTCAGACTCTAGTTGAAAAACCGTTGGAATCAGAAAAACGTATGTTAACTAGAGATTTATGCAATATGAATGTTCAATGGACTCATAAGGGGAATGCGCTCCCCTCAAAGTACTTGTTACCCAGATACAGGGTTCTCCACTTTACTTCAAATCTGTATCCGCGTTCTGGTAACAAAACAGAATTGACTTCCTTTATGGTTCGGGTTTTGCATTCTATCATCACTGGTACTAAAGTCTGTCTGCCTTCTTTAATATGTCATTTCATCATTCAGTTTCGTCTTCATCCAGGACACAGTGATATTCCATTTGCATATCTTATGACTGTGTTAGCTACTCACATGCTAGTTGTTATGCCTGTTGGAGAGGCTCCTATTCATCATCTTATTTTTAACAATTCTAATATAAACAAGATGAAATTGGAATTGGCTCCTGGCCAAGTGGATGTTGGTAATGGTGGAGCTGAAGTAGGGAATGTAGATGATGTCACGCCCCGAACTTGGAGACCGGGCTCACAAGATTCCCGATCGCCGAATCCGGCGCCGACAGCCTCCGTAGTACCCCATTCTCGGCTCCTAACATCCATACGCCAGATTCTGATCCTGGAATCCTACAAGGAGGAATTTTTTTTTTTCAATGTACATTTAACTCAAAATAAGCATAACCACAAGATTACCCAATTCACAAAGGTAACATCATCATCACATATCCACTAATATAATCATTTGAGTACAATGCTGAAAAGGGAAATATATAAATCGAAAATCAAGCTCCAGAAGACCGCTGCACGCTCCAAGCTCGACACTGCTGCAACCTAACATTACCTGTATGCATCTATCGTGCATAAGCTTATAGAAAGCTTAGAGGGTGGTGTAAGTGTGTGCACAAGGTAAGTGTCAAGTATTCAATACAATGTCATCATCATACAATACCGAAATTACAGGTAATCCATAAATCGTACATTATCGGAATAAGCAGAAATACCGACAAGATCATGAATTATCAAAGTGCGCAGAAATACTGACAAGATCATAAATCATACGATAACAGAATAAGCAGAAGTGTGGACAAGTCCATAAGTCAAACAATATCAGAATACGCAATATGGAACAACTGTGCAATAAGGAGTCATAAAGAGTCAAATATCAGATGCCGAAGATACAATACAATATACAAATCCTACTAAGTCTGTCTAGGGCATATAAGTACAGAAACATAGCAACCCACAATGTCATATGCCTGTGGATGTAATGCAATATGCGATGCGAATGAAATAACCATGCTGGAGTGTGAAGTCGGGATGATAGTACGTAGTATCGCAGGCTACGGGGTCCACCACAAGGGACTTCTATCCAAACCAGTCTCATACCTAAATTTGGATAGTCAGACTCAACGTGGTAAACTCCTGATCTCAGGTTAGTTACACGCCCAACCGAAATCCTTGCCATAACGAAGGTACACAACAATTAGTTGCGCACCACCAGCCCGAGTGGATAGTGAATGAATGAATGAATGAGCATGCAATTCCTACTCAATAAGTCCACATATCAGTACGGTTCCTCTCTGGGAAATCACCGGGGTCTATTACACTCCAAACCAGATTGCCGCCCCATCGCGCGCAACAAGGTGGGTGGAAGAGACCTCACTATCCGTCTACCAATATTGGGCCCGGCTCGTCGATAGCGGACCCATTCCTCGAGCTGGTCAAACTCAGCCTAGCATTGCCCCCTCCTCTCGGGCAGGTAAGGCCACACCCCCTTCCAACCGACCACGACACAGTGGGAGACACGGCCTAACGGTATATGGCCCTCATGCGCTCATGCATCCACTCGGTCTAGACGTTGGAGCAACCTCTGGAACCAAGAGGGTTTAGGGACTTTCACCCAGGGATATCTATAGCACCCCATGTAGAACAGATTTTCGGTGTCCCGTCTGGCCATCCACGATATGCCTGTGGAGGCTACGGCCCTGATGTCGCTAGGGCACACAATACAAGATGCATGAGCAATACAATCCAGTCATGCATCAATCACGCGCATACCGTGCGCTCATGTGAGATAACATCTGTCTTTCAAGAAATCTCATAACAATCTGCCTAATGACATATACAATGGTCAACCACATCTCATAACAAACATGCAGATGATGCGTATGGGCAGGTATCATGATTCTATGCAGTTACATACTCATAATTGGTATCAATAATCGGCATCAACAATCGGCCTCGACAATGTGGACATTTAACCAACATTGCCCCCCCCCCCCCCAAGGAATGGCTCACACAAAGCCAAACATATAATGGGCTTACGACCTCACACAAAGGCCTAATATACAAGACAATGGGCCTTACTTAATATACACAACGGGTGGGCCCTGCTCATGGACTTTAAATACATGACATGTGGACCCTACACATGGGTCTCGAATACATCAAATGGGCCATACATCATGGGCCTAATACATATCACAATGGGCCTTACCCATAAGCCACGAATACATCACAATGGGCCCCAACTACGGGTCGCATATACATCATATAGTCTCGACAATCGGCCTCGGCCTCAACAATCGAATTGACACTCGGAATCGGCCTCGATACGCGGCCTCGACAATTGGAATCAGCCTCAATACTTGGCTTCGACAATCGGAATCGGCTTATACAATCGGCCTCGACAAATCAGAATCGACCTCGATAATCAGAATCGGAATCAGCCTCAATTGGCCTCGACAATCGGAGTCAGAATCGATAATCGGCATCGACATCGATAATCAGCCTCGATACTTAGCCTCAACAATCAGAATCGGTATATACAATCGGCCTCGACAAATCGAAATCATCAGAAATCGATCGATAATCGGAATCGGCAAATCGGTCACGTCAATCGGAATCGGCAATCGGACACGACAATCGCACCGATCGACAATCAGAATCGACAAATCGGTCACGTCAATCGGAATCGGAAAGCGGTCAAGATAATCAGAATCAGCAAATCGGTCACGACAATCGCACCGATTGATAGTCGGAATCGGCAAATCAGTCACGTCAATCGGGATCGGCAATCGGTCAAGGCAATCAGAATTAGCGAATCGGTCACGTCAATCGGAATAGGCAATCGGTCAAGATAATCAAAATTAGCAAATCGGTCACGACAATCGCACCGATCGATAGTCGGAAATGGCAAATCGGTCACGTTAATCGAATTCGGTAATCGGTCAAGGTAATCAAAATCAGCAAATCGGTCACGACAATCGCACTGATCGATAGTCGAAATCGGTAAACCGGTCTCGTCAATCAAAATCGGCAATCGGTCAAGATAATCAGAATTAGCAAATCGGTCACGACAATCGCACCGATCGATAGTCAGAATCGACAAATCGGTCACATTAATCAAAATCGGTAAGAATGGGCCTAACAAGGCCTAATGGAAGGTCACAACATGGACATTTAACCATCATTGGTCTTAAGGAGTGGCCTACATATGGAGACAAAACATATAATGACCTCGTGGCCTCACGTAAGGGCCATATACACATTAAGTGGGCTGCATCGCATGGGCCTCAACTACATCACAATGGGCCTCGCTCACGGGCCTTGGATACAACAAGTGGGTTGCATCAATGGGCCGCACTAATGGGCCTCATACACATCAAGTGGGCCCTACTCATGGGCCTTTGATTCAGTAGGTGGGCTCCATCATATGGGCCATAAATACATCACATGCGGGGTCCATGGGTTGGACGACACTGATAAAACACTCACATCATGTGGGGGCCACATGCATCATGATGGAGTCCACCACCATCCCAACCCGATGGACGGTGTGAATAAACAATACATCAAGGTAGCCCCACGTATCGGAAAATAGATGGACGGCGTGAATATACAATGCATACAGGAGGTGGGGTCTAGTAGTTTGGACGATCGTGATACAACGCATACATCAGTTGCGTCCCACCATCTAGACAGATACATCACGGTAAGCCCTGCACATCACCACCCAGTCCAGATGGACGGTGAGAATAGAATACATACATCAAGGTTGGAACCCACAGAACTTACTGTAGTCACCACAGCAGCTTATAGCGATGTGTGGTTAACTAGCCAATCTGCTCCACTCATCAGGTGGTTGGATCTCCACCGTCCAGTTCTGCTGGATGGTACAGATATAATAAATACATCATGGTGGGTTCCACGCGGTGGACAAATGGACGATATGGATTATAAAATATACATCATAGTACGGCTCATGCTGTAGTGTCTAGACGGACGGTCTAGACGAAACGCTGGAGTCCCCACCGTCTAGATGGACGGTGGGAATGAGATACATATGTCATGGTGGGTCACACCATCCCACGTGCAAGGACGGTGTGGATGTGATTAGACCCACCGAACTTGCTGTTTTAACACAGCAACTGTATAGTAGGAGTGAGGTACTCCAGCCAATCGGCTTCCCAGATGGGTGGGTCCCTTGCACTGGAGGCGGTTTGACTAGGTGGGCCCCACCCCTAGTGACCACACGTGTCACCAAGGTGGTCTAACACGGATGGACGGGGTGGATTAAAACCCCTACATCAAGGTGGAATCCCACGCGGGGCTAGCAGCGTGAATAAAACACTTAGATCACGATGAGTCCCACGTCCTCAGGTGGACGGAGTGGGTATAGAATAATTACATCAAGGTGTGGCCCACGTCCTCAAACGGACAGACGGTTGGACATCACACGTGTAGGAAGTGAGGTCCACAACTGGGCGTTGTGGAGTAAAACCCACGCGTCCTGCTGACGCAGCACAGCAACTATATAGCTGGTGTGTGCATACACCAACCAATCCTCTTGCAGGTGGGTCCCACGTGGGGCCCACCATAACGTTTATTTATCATCCAATCCGTTAATAAGGTCACAGGGACCTGAATGATGCGGAAAAATAAATTTCATATCGATCCAGAACTTCAGGGACCCAAAAAGGGTTTCAATGGTAGACGTTCAATTCCCTACTGATTTTGGTGGCGTGGACCATCTGAGCCCCATGTACGGCTGAAATTTTTTGGATGTCTCCATAGTTAAAGGGGACCCATCAAATGGACGATGGTGATGATCAACATGCATCATGGTGGAGCCTGAGATGGGTCCCACGGTTCCACCCGTCAAAGGCAGCAAGGACACTGCTTGCTGCAGCGTCCAGAGGACGCTGACAGCAACAGCGTCCCAACGTTATATATATATATATATATATATATATATATATATATATATATATATATATAGTGAATTTTTTATAGGTGGGGCCCACGTTGGGGAAATCCACACCGACTATTGGTCTCCCCAACTCGTAACGGATCTCACGAGTCCAAGAGATGATATTTTCGGCATATAGAAACATCACAGTGGGCTTAACAGCTCAAATCACCCAAAACCATTATTTTCTACATCATGGCCCACCAGAGATTCAGATTGGATTTAATTTTTGGATCAACGCCTAAAATGATCCAAGGAAAAGGATGGACGGCGTGGATTAGACGGGCCTACATAATGGGTTCACCTAAAATTTTAAATCTAACTGATATTTTTGTTTGTACATTCATTACACCACAGTGTCGGTTCACCCTTCACTGACGTCCAGCGTCCAGGGACGCTGGACGGTTTTGGATGCAACATATATTTAGGTGGCCTTACTCAGGTAGGCCACCAAATGTACGAATGGTGTGGATGAGACATACATTAAGTGGGGTCCATCAGAGTGGGCCACACATCACACCAAAAATGAAAGAGAGGGAGAGAGAAGCGCCCACCTTATTCCTCCTAATGCTCCAAAGCTCCAAGGGGGTCCTTTCAATGGTGGAGATGAGTTTTTGATGGCCGGATATGGGGGATCTAAGGTGAGAGAGGGTTGAGAATTTTGGAGAGCTTGGGACGTCCAAGGTCTTGCTACAATGGTGGAATGAAGAATGGAAAAAGGGAAGAGAGAGATGAAGGAGAGAAAGTAATGATGATAGCTCTCTCTCTTAGCTAGGTAATAAATGTTTTGGGGAAAAGGGAGTAATTATGGGATAAGGTCATTATTGCTTTGACTAAAAAATTTATGGATGGCTTAGGGTGATGTCACCCTAGCCTTGGGAAAAGTGTCATTGTGATAGGTGAGTCCCACCAAAACACAATCAATGGTCCAAGTAGGGTGCGACCTATATCTTTTGATGTACAACACGAATTGCCACACGAGACGCGGCGTTAGAACTGCGGCGACAAGGCGGTCACTATGGCGCTAATTCTGGGTCGGGCTTACATGATTAAACTTAAGGGTCATCGCAAACAAAATCCGTAGGTCGTGGGTTGTCGGAATTCGACCGGGAAGACTGAAGGAGCTTATGGATCGGTACGGGCTAGGATACGGGTCTCACAGATGAGGCTGGTGATCTTCCTCCTAACGATATTAATATGTATGACATTTTTGATGAAATTGAATCAGACTCTACTAATGATCCTGACTATGAGCCATCTGATTTTGATGCTCGTCTTCATGCACTTGAGGAGAAGGTTGAGAACATGAATGTTGCCCATGATTAACGATTTAAATATACGCGCAAGTATCTTAGGCACTTAAACAAGGGCCTTCATCAACTTGATCCTACCATACATGCTCCTTCTTCAAGATCTGATTAAATGTTTTTATTCATTGGTTGTATTAACTGTTAGACTATTTTGGTTTCTTTCAGTGTGCTAGACTTACTTTGGATTATACTGGTTTGTGATATAAGCACTTTGAATTTGCTTATATATCTTTTATCTATTTAACTCCTTTATTATTCTCTTATTGGTCTTCCACTTCCATTTATTCCTTTCTTCCTTTGTCATTTTGTGACAAAAAGGGGGAGAATATGTTTTGGATTGATTGATAAATATGAAATGTATGTGGATTGTGAGGGAGTAGCATAATTTTTATGGATCTATTTGTGTTATTCAGGGGGAGTAAGTAATGAGGAATTTGTGCTAGTTAATGACAATTGGTGCATGATTCTTTAACCAGGCTGTAACTGGTTCTCTTATATATGACCGGTGTATGATTCCTTATTGAGCATGTAATGTTGTTCTTATTTTTATTGGAGTGTGTTTTGTCACAAATTTGACAAAGGGAGAGATTGTAAGTGTTATGGTTTCCTGCTCCTTTGATTGTCAAATTTTGTGGTGCCAAAAACACAATCTGTGTCATGTTGATTTATAAGTTCAAGACACTGCATCACAATGCTACGAGTTAAGAACGGTGATCTACTTCCAGAAATGTAAAGTCAAGTTCTTTGTCCACATCTGTAAGCTTTAATGTTTAGAGTTTTAAAGCTACATCGAAAAGACGAGTGCTTGTTCAGGACTCAATATAATGTTCAACTCAAGATGAAGTACAACTCAAGAACGACAAATCCAAGCTTTTAAAGATCTCAAGTTCAAGCTACATCTTGTAGAGATCTCAAGCTTCATAATCTTCAAAGGTCAACCATCATCTGAAGAAATGAAGAGTCAATGTCCATAATTCACATTTAAGGTATGAATGACCTTAGATTGACCTTAGGGTAGGTCATTTTGTATACATAATTCAAATTGAAACTTTTTATAAGTGTTTGTTCTGTTCAAAGACTAGTCCTGGACTCTGTTCGACTAGTCCTAGAACTGGCTTGACCAGTCCAAGAAATTCCAAAACCAGCCTTAAGTTGTTGCAAATTTTTAAAATTTTTTGGTTGAGCTATGACCGTTCCTGGAGTCTGCTCGACCGGTCGTAGGAACAGTGCTGACTCATTTACGAACAGTCATGCAGCTACGACTCAAACTCCAGCAACGAATTCTGGTTTCTCTCAACCAGTCGTGGGTTTGTCACGACCAGTCGTGGAGGCCTCACGACCAGTTGTGAACACCCTACGATAGTCGTGGAACGGTTTTATCCGATCACACTTAAAATTTCAAAATGCAGTTCGACCTACGACCAGTCGTGGTGGTGTAACGCCCTGAAATTCGGGGGTCGAGTATGAACTCAACTCCTGAGTTCCAACGCATCACTTATGCAACATAGATAATGATGATTAAATGTTGTCTGTGTTAGAGCAATAAACATGAGTGAGATTATACCAAAACATAATTCATACTCCAGATCAATTGTATAAAGGCAAGCGGAAACTGAAATTGTATATATAAGGTATGTAAGGAAACAAAACCATCATGAACTCCAGAGTATGAACACTAACTGAGTACCCATATACATGTATTGTTTCTGAGTCAAAAAGTCAAAATACAACTAAAAGATGAATCCTGAAATCCCCACGATGCAGTCGGCCTAAGCAAAGCCGTCAGAGTACTGCATGAATGAGAACTCGTCCTGGTCCTCATCGTAGTCAGGCTCCGCCTCCTGAACTGACGTGCCATCTATACCTGTGACAGAGTCTGGTTAGTGTGTACAACACCATCCTGTAACGTGGGAGTGAGTAGCTAACTCAGTAGAACAATAAAGCATAGGTTAACATGTTATAAATTCAGTCAAGCAGTAATGATAAAGCAGTACAAACAAACAACCCTAACTACTCTTATTAAATGCAAGTATGAAATGACATGATAAATGCCCTTGCCAAACCACCCTCATGCGACACCATCTTACGTTCGCGAATGCGTTCATCCCTCAGTGCTCCACATCTACTAGGCACATGCAGTGCGATGATGAGCATGATTACCGAGTAATTATTAGTCCATTTCAAGCAGCAGTAATGGGAAACTAAGGTATCTCCCTTGTATCATTCCCAAACATGATCCATTCTAGGGTCGTTAGTCCTAGTTAATCTCAGACGATGGTGCATTTTCTAGGTCACTGCAAAGGCTGCCAGGGCTGTTACGCACAAGGTTACACCACTCCCCCATCACCTTTTTAATAGTTCATCACTATACAGATACAGGCCTAGTCCATACTCTATATACTGCAGCAAGACTCGTCGCCTCACCGCAAATTCAGAGTATGCTCGAGGTCACTACTAAGGGCTCGTCACCAATCAGTGTAGACCGACAGCTCGAATATAGTGTCCCATACCACCATAATCGGTTCACGAGTCTGGTTGCTCACTGGTCACTACGGGGAGGCACGTGGCCCCAGCGTAGGCCAACATGTAACGCCCTGAAAATAGGGGGTCGAGCATAAACTCAACTCCCGAGTTCCAACGCATCACTTATGCAACAAAATGAATGATGATTGAATATTGTCTGCATTAGTGCATTGAACATGAGTAAGATTAAGCCAAAACAGCATATCATACTCCAGAGACAGTTAAATCGCAAGCGGAAGACTGTGATAGATAGATAAAAGATATAAACTATGGTGAGTCTCCAGAGTGTGATAAAGTTACCAGGTTAATGAATTACAAGTACAATTCAAATTATACCAAATGGGTAGTGTCATCTAGTCAACATCCCTGTAATCCCGTCGATCAAGACACGGCTCACGTGAAGCCGTCAGCACACAGCATATACGAACAAGCATCATTGTCTTCATAAAGGTCTGGCTCCGCCTCAGGAGTAGCGTCGCCATCTGCAATCAGACAAAGTCTGATGGGTGTTTGGAACACCGTCCCGTAACGTGGGAGTGAGTAGCTAACTCAGTGGAACAATAAAGCATAGGTTAACATGTTATCGACTCAGTCAAGCAGTAATGATAAAGCAGTATAATCAAATACTCCTAACTACTCTTATTAATGCAAGTATGAATGCAGTCATGATGGATGCCCTCACCGACATACTTCCTCATGCGACACTATCTTACGTTCGCGGCATGCTTGCTTTCCTCAGTGCTTTACATCTTCCAGGCACATGCAATGCATGATGAGCATGATTACCGAGTTGTTATTAGTCCATTTCAAATATCAGGATTGGGAAACTAAGGTACCTCCCTTGTATCATTCCCAAACATGATCCATTCTATGGTCGTCAGTCCTAGACAATCTCATACGATGGTGTGTTTCTAGGTCGCTGCAAGGGCTGTCAGGGCTGTTACACGGAATCATTGCACCACTCCCCCATCACCTTATCAATACAGGCCTAGTTTATACTCTGTTACTACGGGAAGGCTCATCACCTCACCGCAGGTTTAGAGTATGCTCGAGATCACTACACCGGGTACGGTCAGGGCTACTAAGGCTGTTACACGGAATCGTTGCACCACTCCCCCATCACCCATCAAGCCGTGTAGGCCGATAGCTCGAATATAGTATCTCATACCACCATAATCGACTCACGAGTCTGGTTGCACACTGGTCACTATGGGGAGGCACGTGGCCCCAGCGTAGGCCGACAGCTCGACCACGGTGTCCCATACCACCAAACCCGGCTCATGAGTCTTAGCGGATCGAGGTACCATGGTTAACGGGATTCTACTGGTAAGTTTGGTACCCTAGGTTCAAGCAGTGATGACCAAACATGGTGAACATACATTAGACATATCGGGTTATTTGACGGGCCTGACTAGCTCGAGCGCACAATCAACTAAACGACATGAAGTGCATAAGCACTTCGCGTGGCCTAACCACTGTCATCAACTGAAGTACGACTCGGGTTCGTCAAACACATCCTACGTGGCGAAATGCATCTCAACCATGATCTCAAGTCCGGTACCGATTGTCTGGACTATAAACATAGTCTCAATCACAATTTATCCATATTCAAAGCATGTGGAGTAATGCATAATAAACAAAGTAATTCAAGCATGCTAAAAAACATGTCATAAGCATGTATAAAGCATGTTATAAAGCATATCATAAACACCATATGAACAAGAATACAAACACATATATTTCACAAGTAAATGGTTTAAGTAAACAACCTCATGGAGGAAATCATACATGTCTCTAAGGTAGTCAAGAATCCCATCTCAACACCTACCTAAGGCATCATCATCCAAACACTTACTCTCACAAGCATTTTCACAAACACTTAGTATACACTATTTCAACATACCTAGTGTATGTTAGCAAACATGTATTAGGGCGAGTCCTTTCGCCAAGCAAGTATTTTACGCACATAGGTTATATTTATACTGCAAATAATCATGTCAAACATACTTCCAAAATATATATGTATACGGTACTTTCTACAATACACTATTTCTACATACATGGTGTATATTAGCATAACATGTATTAGGGCGGATCCATTCGCCAAATAAGTATTTTATCCATATGTCATATATCCACATGACAAATAATCATGTCAAACGCTTTTCTAAAATATATGTGTATACGGTATTTTCTACGAATACCTAGAATATGTAAAATTCCATATTCTATAACTTTAATCGAAACAGAAAACAGAAAGCACTTTGTACATGTGCAATTGCATGCAGATCATGAATCTATCATTATCTGACATTGAAAGCGTCGAAAACCGTAACCTATACACCTAAAGTCCTCACCTTTTGTCGTAAAATCGTAACGAAGTCGATAGAATTGCTAAGTTTTTGTATACGGTAGTTTGGTAACCTATAGAACGAAATAGGTTAGCTATTTCATAACCTACAATTATCAAAACCCAAAATCAGTTTAGGGTTAGGGTTTCTTACCTAGAAACGGAGCTGGAATCGCTGGAAAAGCGACAAGAAATGGAGTGGTGGAGCATGGATAGCAGCAGGGAAGAACATCAGGGAGATCCTCCCACATCTCCCACACTTTCTCTCTCTTTTCTCTCTTCTCTCTCTAGGGTTTCTCTCAAATTCGTATGGCTGCAATGAGAGAGGGTTTAAGGTCCTTATATAGCCTAAAAACTCACCGAAATAGACTCCAGGTCAAAGTATACTTAGGTTATAACCAAAGTGGGTCAGTTTCAGCTCAACGGAGGACTTCTGGCGGGCCTCCTTGAGCCAAAGGTCGGACTTAAGCTCACCGACACCGGATCTACCTTTAGTTAAGTTTTCGTTTCGGTCGGGATTCCAGATCGCAAATGGCGGACCAGTATCAGTTCAACAGTCAGCGGATCTCGATCGGAGATTCCGAGTACATGGATATGTGTATGAAATTTCTCCTGATCCGAGGGTGTAATTTGGTCTGATTCTGACGGTCTGGTTGCTTAAAACTGATCCGCAAGCGAGAGGTGCCAGATTACTATTTGAGATATTTATTTGTAAAGAAAATCAAGTGTTTTCACACTCCTCGCTCCGGACTCAAGCGAATTACACTGGGACACTATCTGGATTTGATTTTCGAGATGGTTGTCAAGCTCAGCAAGGCGGTCCTAATTCCTTAACTTTGTGTTAATCGGGCTTTCGATGTGCGGTCCAAATCTAAGACAGAGTTTCGTGATGCTCCCAAGAGCAGACGGGTAATGAGATTGATCCTAGAGTTTAGCGTACCCTAGCGTCAATGATTCTACAAGTTTTGGGTATTGCAGATCGTATTTAAAGTGATTGGTGCTAATTTCACAGGTACTCTAGTTTCACACTGGCTAATTCTCGCCTAATTTCTAAAGGATTTAGTCCTGAGTAATTTTTGTCTGAGGTGATACCTGGGCCTTGGTAGTTTATATAAAAAGTGATCCAAGTTATACTACTTAACTAGTTTAAGATAGTGTCTACGGTGAAAGTACTTAGAAAAATTGAAATAACAAGGTGGTGAAGGGTGGGATTTATGAAGGAAATGGGTTCAAAAGCGGTTTTAGACTTTGGGATTGAGTTCTGACAAGTTAATAAGGTGTTAGGAGCGACCCATTGCCTAAGGACGTCTAATTCTAGGTTGACAAAAATCTGAGATGTTACACGACAGCTCGACCACGGTGTCCCATACCACCATGTCCGGCTCATGAGTCTTAGCGGATCGAGGTACCATGGTTAACGGGATTCCCACTGGTAAGTTTGGTACCCTAGGTTCAAGCAGTAGCGACCAAACATGGTGAACATACATAAGACATAACGGTTTACTTGACGTGCTCGGCTAGCTCAAGCGCACAACAAGTTGAACGATATGAAGCGCAATAGTACTTCGTGTGGCCAACCACTATCGCCAACCAAAGTACGACTCGGGTTCGTCAAACACATCTTTCGTGGTGACATGAATCTCAGCCACGATCTCAAGTCTGGTACCGAATGTCTAGACTATAGACATAGTCTCAAACTCAATCAATCTTTACTCATAACATGTGGTGTAAAGCATAATAAACAAAGCGACTCAAGCATGTTAACAAGCATGTCATAAAGCATGTTATAAAGCATGTTATAAAACATGTTACAAAGCATGTTATAAAGCATATTATAAAGCACTATACAAATAGGGAATACAAACACATATATTTCATAAGTGGTTAGAGTAAACAACCACATAGAGGAAATCATATATGTCTCAAGGTAGTTGAGAACCCCATCTCAACACCTACCTAAGGCACTAACATCTAAGCACTTACTCTCACAAGCATTTTCACAAACACTTAGAGTACACCATTTCAACATACATGATGTATGTTAGTAAAATATGCATTAGGGCTATCCTTTCGCCAAGCGAGTATTTTATCCATGTATATCATATTCATACAGCAAATAGTCATGGCAAACATCTCTCCAAATTATGTACATATACGATACTTTCTACAATACACTATTTCTACATACATAGTGTATATGAGCAAACATGTATTATGGCGATTTCTTTCGCCAAATAAGTATTTTATCCATATACCATATATTCATACAACAAATAATCATGGCAAACACATTTCCAAAATTTATACGGTATTTCTACGTATACCTAGAGTATGTAAAATTTCATATTCTACATCTTTAATCGAAATAGAAAACAGAAAGCACTTTGTACATGTGCAATTACATGCAGATCATGAATCTATCATTATCTGACATTGAAAGCGTTGAAAACCGTAACCTATACACCTAAAGTCCTCACCTTACACCTTAGAATTGCAACGAATCAGCTAGGTTCGTTAGGCTTCCGTATTCGGCAGTTTTATAGCCTAGAGTGAAACCGGTTAGCTATTTCATAACCTATAACCTTCACACCCCAAAACAAATTTAGGGTTAGGGTTTCTTACCCTAAAACGGAGTCGGTATCGCCGGGAAAGCGACAAGAAAGGGGTGGTGCAGCCCGTGTGGTGACTGGAAACAGTAGCAGGGAGATTCTCCCATAACTCTCTAGCTTTCTCTCTCTTTTTCTCTCTTCTTACTTAGGATTTTTCCAAATTTGTATGGCTGTGAGAGAGGGTGCTCTAAGGTCCTTATATAGCCTAAAAACTCTCTGAAATAGATTTAAGTTCAAGGTATACTTATGTTATAACCAAAGCAGCATTGTTTCAGCTCAACGGAGGGTTTCTGGCGGGCCTCCTTGAGCCAAAAGTCGGACTTAAGCTCACCGACCATGGATCCAGGTAAAGTAAAGTTTTTGTTCCAGTCGGATTTCCAAATCACGCGTGGCGGACCAATTTCAGTTCAACGGTCAGCGGGTCTCGATTCGAAATTCCAAGTACATGTAAATGTCTGTGAAATTTTCCCTGATCCGAGGGTGTATTTGGGTCAGATTCTGACGGTCTGGTTGCTTATAAAATGTCCGCAAGCGACACGTACTAAATCACTATTCCAGATATTTATTTTGTAAAGGAAACAAGGGTTTTCACACTCTCTCGCTCCGGACTCGAGCGAACAGCCGTGGGACACTGTCTGGATTTGATTTCCGAGATGGTTGTCAAGCCCAGCGAGGCGGTCCTAATTCCTTAACTTCGTATTATTCAAACTCCCGATGTGCGGTCTAGACCTGATACGGAGTTTCAATTCGTTCCGGAGAGCAGTCGGGTAATGAGTTTGATCCTAGACTTTAGGGTAACCTAGCGTCAATGATTCTACAGGTTTTGGGTCTTGCAGATCGTATTTAAAGCGATTCCAACGGATTTCAGGCTAATCTAGTTTAGCACTTAGTTAACTTTGTCAAATTTCTAAAGGATTTAATCCTAAGTAATTTCTGGTCGAGGTGGTACTCGAGCCCTTGTACGGAAAATTTCGAGTCGTTACAATATACCCCCCTTAAACAAAAATTTCGTCCTCGAAATTTGTACCTTTTCGTACTCCTCGAGAATCTGAGGGTAGTTCTTTCTGACCTCGGCCTCCGTTTCCCACGTAGCTTCCTCTTCTGAATGATGCGTCCATAGTACCTTCACAAGTGGAATGACCTTGCTACGCAGTACCTGCTCCTTCCTGTCAAGGATACGCGTCGGGCGCAGCTCATATGTAGCATCCTCGCTCAGCTGTACCTGCTCCCATCTGATGATATGTGAAGGATCAGGAACGTACTTCTTCAGCATAGATACATGAAATACGTTGTGTACAGCAGCAAGTGGTGTGGGCAAAGCGAGACGATAAGCCACATCACCCACTCGATCCAGTATCTGAAACAGACCGATAAACCTCGGTGTGAGCTTCCCCTTCTTCCCAAACCGAAGGACTCCCTTCATAGGAGAAACTCGGAGGAATACATGATCCCCGACCTCGAACTCAAGCGGTCGCCGCCTCGTATCGGCGTAGCTCTTCTGCCTGCTCTGCGCTTTAAGAAGCCGACGCCTGATAATGTTGATCTTCTCTGAGGTCGCCTGTACCAGCTCCGGGCCAATCAGACTACGCTCGCCAACCTCAGCCCAACAATACGGTGCTCTGCAAGGACGACCATACAGGTCCTCATATGGCGCCATACCAATACTCACCTGAAAGTTGTTGTTGTTATAGGTGAACTCTGCGTAGGGAAGACAGTCATCCCAACTGTCCTTGAAGTCTAACACACATGCCCCAACATATCCTCCAGAATCTGATTCACCCGCTCTTTCTGCCCATCAGTCTGAGGATAAAACGCCGTACTGAACTTTAACTTCACACCCATCGCTTCCTGGATACGAGTCCAGAAGATAGATGTGAACCGAGTGTCTCTGTCCAACACGATCTCTAAAGGAACTCCATGCAGACGGACAATCTCTCTGATTTACAATCTAGCCAGCTCGTCTGCAGAGTTCGTGACTCTGATAGGGAGAAAATGGGCCGATTTGGTCAACCGGTCCACAATCACCCAGATGGAATCGTGTCCCTTCCTCGTCTTCGGCAGCCCCGATATGAAATCCATGGAAATGAAGTCTCACTTCCATTCAGCTATGGGCATGGGCTGAATCAGTCCAAGAGGTCGGCGATGTTCTGCTTTGACCTGCTGGGACGTCAGACAATGAGAAACGAACTCAACGATGTGGGCCTTCATGTTATCCCACCAATACGACCGTCTCATATCCTGGTACATCTTCGTGCTACCAGGATGCATCGCAAGCTTCGAGTTATGGTCAGACTCGAGAAGCTCCTGTCTCAAGTCAGGAATATTAGGAACACATAGGCGGCCACGGAATCGTAAACCCTCATCAGAACCAACTCTCCACTCGGAGTCCTCGGCGTCGCTAGCTTGCTCTCGAAGCTCAGACAAATCTCATTGTGTTGGTTATCTGAGGAGAGCCAGAAAACTCAGAAAGTAGGGTTTTTGAATTGTGTAAGCCCATTTGAAAGACACAATTGTGAAGGTTTTAGGTAAACCTGAGAAACCTATTTTCATTGTGAATGCTAATATCCCCTGTGTGAGGATATTAGGAGTGGAGTAGCAAGTTGTGTGGCTGTTGTTTAACAGTTGGTGTACACAGAGGCGAACCACTATAATTCTTTGTATCTTGTGGTTTGAATGTTTGTTTAATTTCTATATCTTTTATCATTCAAGTTTGTGGGATGTATGTGTGGACGTGAATGTTGTAATATTTACATTTCAAGCATTGTGGGGCATGTTGTAATAGTTTAGAATTTATTTCTTGTTATTTCCTTTATTTCCTTTCAGTTTGAGTTTTTAATATTCAAATTGTTATAGTAAGGTTGTCCTGCCATAAACCCTTGGTTTTATGGTGCAAGGTTGTCCTTAGAACAACATTGGTATCATCCTCTCTGTTCTAGTATTTGAGGTTGCTTTACATTTCCGTACTGTGATTTGTTTAAAGTGTTATCTTTCCTTTATTCATTTAAATTCCGCTGTTAAAGTTTTAAATTTAGCATAGTCCTATTCACCCCCCCCCCCTCTAGGACATATAGTTAGGCCTTTTCACTCGATACTTGGAATCGGCCTCGATAATCGGAATCGGCCTCGTCAATCAGAATCGGCCTCGATATTCAGAATCGACAATCGGAATCGACCTCGACAATCGGCCTCGACATATGGAATCGGCCTCGGCCTCGACAATCAAAATTGACAATCGGAATCAGCCTCAACTAACGGAATCGGCCTCGTCAAATTGGACTCGGCCTCGACAATCAGAATCGGCCTCGACTAACGAAATCGGCCTCGTCAATCGGACTCGGCCTCGACAATTGGAATCGACAATCGGAATCGGCCTCGATAATCAGCCTCGACCAACGGAATCGGCCTCGACAATCGGAATCGGCCTCGACTAACGGAATTGGCCTCGTCAATCGGACTCGCCCTCGATAATCAGAATTGACAATCAGAATCGGCAATAGGAATTGGCCTCGACAATCGGCCTCAACTAACGGAATCGGCCTCGTCAATCGGACTCGGCCTCGATAATCGGAATCGACAATTGGAATCGGCCTCGACATACGAAATTGGCCTCGCCAATCAGACTCGGCCTCGATAATCGGAATCGACAATTGGAATCGGCCTCGACATACGAAATTGGCCTCGCCAATCGGACTCGGCCTCGACAATCGGAATTGGCCTTGACAATTGGCCTCGACATACGGAATTGGCCTCGTCAATCAGACTTAGCCTCGATAATTGGAATCGACAATCAGAATCGGCCTTGATAATCGGCCTCGACATACAGAATCGGCCTCGTCAATCGGGCTCGGCCTCGACATACGGAATCAGCCTCGTCAATTAGACTCAACCTCGACAATCGAAATCGACATACGAAATCGGCCTTGTCAATCGGACTCAGCCTCTAAAATCGAAATCGACAATCGGTGAGAATGGGCCTAACAAGGCCTTAAGGGAAGGTCATAATGTGGACATCCAACCATCATTGCTCATTGATGTGGACATCCAACCATCATTGCTCATTGATGTGGACATTCAACCAACATTGCTCCCAAGGAGTGGCCCACATTGGGTTAAACATATAATGGGCCCATGGCCTCACACAAAGGCCTAATACACATCGCAATGGGCCTCATACAAGGGCTACATATACATCACTATGGGCCGCATCACATGGACCTCGAATACATCACAATGGGCCTCACTCATGGGCCTCGAATACATCACATTGGGCCTCACCCATGGGCCTCGAATACATCATAATGGGCCTCACTCATGGGCCTCGAATACATCACATTGGGCCTTGAATACATGACATTGGGCCTCGCCCATGGGCCTCGAATACATCACAATGGGCCTCACTCATGGGCCTCGAATACATCACATTGGGCCTCGCCCATGGGCCTTGAATACATCACATTGGGCCTCGCCCATGGGCCTCAAATACATCACATTGGGCCTCGCCCATAGGCCTCGAATACATCACATTAGGCCCCAACACATGGGCCGGGTATAAATCAAGTGAGTCGCATTAATGGGTCGGGCCAATGGGCCTCCTATACATCAAGTGGAAGGTGTCACGGGTCGCACCAATGGGCCCAGAAAAGTGGATGAACCGTGTGCATGCAACACACACATCATGGTAGGCCGCACAAAAGAACGGCATAAATATACAATACATGCATCAATGGTAGGCCCCACGTGGCACCGCCCACAGGTGGCATTGTGAATATAGAATACGTACACCAGGGTGGGCCCCATGATTTAAACGGTTTGGAGAAACACATACATTGCATGTGTCCCACCGTCCATACTTGGATGGTGGACTGCATGGATGAACGCATGCATCATGATAGGGCCAACCGTCCAGATCATGGTGGGCCACATCCAAAAGAAAGAGAAATAGATGGACGGCTTGGAATAAAACACATATATCATGGTAGGCCCCACATGGCACCATAGATGCATGGAGGGGACACAACACTACATCTAGGTGGGCTTCACCCGCCCTGTCCAAATGGATAGCGTGGATACATACATGACACATACATTAGAGAGGGTCCCACATGGACGGTGTGAATATAAAACATATGGATGGCATGGATATAAACAGATGCACGGCGTGAATTACAAAGGATGGCGTGGATATAATACATACACCATGGCAGGCCACATACATTAGGGCCCATCGTCTTATACACATGGACGGTGTGGATATATGCAACACATCAAGTTGGGACCCACACGTGTGGGAAAAACACTTGCAGCACGTGGGTCCCAAACAGATGAAGGGTTGGATAAAACACATACTCCATGATCAGACCCACCTAACTGGGTTGTTGGTCAAACAGATGGATGGATGAGATGTAAAACAGATGAACAACGTGGATGTAAAACAGGTGAACAGTATGGATGCAAGGCACATACGTCATAATGCGCCTCATGCAACACCATCTCAAGATGGATGGTTTAGATGAAAAATAGCTGGACAGCATGGAATGAAACTCATACATCATGGTGGTGTCTTAATCTAAAACGGACGGACGGCATGGATTTTTAAATACATCAGGGGGTGGGGTCCACGTAGGTGGCCTACCAAAGAAATAGATCTACTTCATTTTGTGCCCCAGAATGCTGTTGTTGCACGTGCAGTAGCAACTAGCATCGGCTGCTGGCCCACCATCAAATCAGATGGACGGTGGGGATTCAAGATGGATGAACGGCTTGATATAAGCCATACCTGGTGGGACCCACAAGCTACAGACGTCGGCTACAATATATATATATATATATATATATATATATATATATATATATATATATATAATAATATAATATAATATAATATAATATATATTAAGATATATTATAATATCATATATATATACACACACACACATTTAAAATGCCCACAGTCCAGACCCTCTGGACGTTCTGGACGATGGGATCTAACGCATCCATCATGGTGGGTCCACACTTGTGGCCCACCTCAATATATATGTATATATATATATATATATATATATATATATATATATATATATATATATATATATATATATATATATATATATTAAAATATTATTATTATCTCTCTTTTTTTTGTGTTAGCTGTTAGTACACTCCACTGTCAGTTCACCTTCATTGCCATCCACGTCCAGTGTCGCTGGACGCTGGATGGTACGGATATATACACTTTAAGGTGGGTCCCACGTGGACGTGGCCCACCTAATTTGGTTCAACTTGATATTTGTGTTTCCTCATCGTCCAGGCCCACTGGACAGCCTGGATAAAACAGATGGGTGGCGTTGATAAAATACATATAATATGGTGGGTCCACGTGGTGGCCCACCCGAGCCGGGATCAAGCTGATATTTGTGATTCCCCTTCATCCAGGTCAGGCAGCGGGGTTGGCCCAATGGCTATCACACATGCACAAAATAGGTGGGCCACATAAATAAGGAAGGACAAAGAAGAGAGAGAGAGAGAGAGAGAGAGAGAGAGAGAAGGAGAGAGAGAGAGATCGGAGTAGCGGAGGGACCCCGCCACTATGGGCCCCTCTATACAATGCATACATCATGATGGGTCCTGCCATATGTGGGCCCTCAAATCATCAAAATCTCACAAAGCAAATTATAAAATACACCCACCTTTAGATCTTGGACTTTCCTTCCACCGATGCGATCTAAAGCTCCACGGAATGCATTTCAACTGTTAAGATTGATTTTGGAGGATGGGATTGGGTGGTAGGAAGGTGGGCCACACCAAGCTCTCTCATGGAGATTGGAGGAGCTTGGACGTTGGGTTGCTTGCTTGAAAAAAATGGAGAAATGAGAGAGAAAGAGGATGGGATGTAAAGAGAGAGAGAGAGAGAGGGATGGGTGAGTGAGTGATGGGTGATGGGTGTACTTGACATTTATGGGTTGAAAGAGAGAGAATTTGACTTTGGGGTTACTTGGGGATGGGGTGTGAGGTGATGTGTACTTGACATGAGATGTGATTGATGGGACATGTTGTAGAGATTCTCCTGGGATTACAAATGCGCGGTATTTTCCTCAAACTGAATGCGGGCCCACATCTCTTGGCCTGGGTATCGCCTCGGCGCGCGAGACGCGGCATCGGAACCGCGAAGACGTCGCAGTCGCTAGAGTATAAGTCTCGAGTCAAGCCGACTCTAAAATACGGATACGTCTCAGGGTCACGCGCAAATACCGATAACAGATCGCGGATCCCTGAAATTCAATATGCAGAACCGTGGAAACCTATGGAACAATATGGGCTAGGATACAGGCCTCACAGTTTAGGAGCATGCAAGGGCTGAAATTTTGGAGAGCTTGGGACGTCCAAGGGGTTGCTAGCAATGAAGGAATGGATAGAATGAAAGGGGAGAGAGAGAGATGAAGGAGAGAGAGAAGGGTAATGATGGTGGCTAGCCTCTCACACCTAGATAGGAATGATTAAGTGTAAGAGAAGCATGGCTAAGGGAGGATGCTTGTAATGATTGCCTAGAAAGCATGAGGCTATGGAGTAGGGTAGTAGGGTGGCTATAGCTAGGGTGATGTCACCCATATGATGCCTAGGGAAGCGGGTGTGGACACCATAGGTCCCACAATGGAAGCCGGATCTCACTATCTATATGTCCGGATTAATGCACAAGACGTGGCATTAGAACCGCGGCGACGACGCGGTCGCAATGGCACAAGTCTCGGGTTGAGTCAACTCAGGATTACAGGATGCGACTTAGGGTCACGTGCAAATGCAATCTACGGGTCACGGGTTGCCGAAATTTGACGGAGTGGATCGCGGGGTCCTAAGAAATGAAATGGTAACTAGGACATGGACCTGACATTTTAGTTCAATCATGTCTATGGTTGGCTAAATCTCTTAGCTAGGGCTAAGAGGTGAAGCTTGTAGTGTGATTGGGATGTTTGCTTTGCGTTGATTCATGTTTTATTGAACTCTCTTGGATTCTAGTTTGATTATGAAGGAATGTTTTTAGTTTTTAATGGTTTATTATGACAAATTATAATAGATCTGCGATGGCTTGAAATATCTTCTTTTCCATAATTGAGATTGTGAAATTAGGAGATCCTGTTGTTCACCATCGTCCCTTGGGCATGGTAGGATGATGGAATCCTTCCTAACCATCACAATTTTCTTATGATTGGTTGTGGGATTGGTAAATCCTATTATTTGCCTTGTCTCTTGGGCATGGTTAGGTAATGGAATCATTTCCAAATCCTCACAACTCTCATCCATTGATGATTAGATCCATGAGAAGTTTGAGATATGACAAATCTCTTCTTACCAATTGGATAGGATAGGACTCTGATTCCAATTGTGTCTTTGAATCAAGCAAGGTAGCATCTTACAAGTGGATCCTTGGAAACCCTAGTTTCCCACCTTTGAATTTCATTAAATCTCTCACAATTACTCTCTATACTTCCAGATTTAGGTTTTCATCTTTTTCTAGTTCTAGTTCTAGTCATTTTTAGAAGACACAAGTTCAGTCCCTGTGGATTTGACCTCGGTCTCACCGAGATTATTACTATATCGCGACCCTACACTTGGGGTTGTGAACAAGTTTTTGGTGCCATTGTCGGGGATTAACGGTTGCGTTTTTCTGAGATTAACTAGTTTTAGAATTAGGTTAAGATTAGGGTTTTTCTACTTTCTATTTTTAGGTTAGGGTTTTTTTTTGAATTATTTTAAAAACAAACTTAGCTTCCTATTTCTAGGTTTAGAAACTTTCCTTTTCTGATTTTCTTAGATCTACTTTCTAATTTTAGTTTAGAAACTTTCTAATTTTAGAATTTTTGTTTTTAAAAACTAACTTGTTTTGTTTTGTTTTACAGGATCTTAATTTAGGAACTTCTAATTTGGTAACTTCTTTCTAATTCTCTCCCTTTCTATTTCTAGATTTCTATTTTCTTCTTTCTTTAAGTTTAGGTTGGAATCTGAAATTGAGGGCTGAGAGTGTTTCATGCCCAAGTGGGTGCCTAACAACACTCGACGTCTTTTGAGTGAAGGAGGATTAGTTGAGGGGTTATCTATCCATCACAGGATTAGACACCACCTGAGATCCTCAGAGTCAATTGAAGTGATGACTGCCAATCAACCGGTCAATCAACCAGGAAGATAACCTCAACCTCAGGTTGAGGAAGTCCGGGATGAGAATGAAGTGCATCAAGCACCCCCGCTCGTACTTTTTAGACTATTTACAACCGGCGGGGGTGAGCACGCCCTCATGCATAGTTTTTCCAGAAAATACGGACATATGGATATTAAGTCAAGGGTGATCCAACTCCTTCTAAAATTTCATGCACTAAAATCTAAAAGTCCATATCTGCACTTAAAAGAGTTTGACGAGATTATAGCCACTTTATATTTTCCTAACGTGTCTGAGGACACGATTAGATTGGAACTCTTTCCCTTTTCTTTGAAAGAGAAAGCTAAGATGTGGTTGCATTCACTACGTCCCTGATTTATTGGCACATGGAATGACATGATAAGGGAGTTCATAAAGAAATTTTTTCCACATCATAAAACGAACACCCTCAGAAAGTCAATCATGAACTTCGCCCAAAAGGAGGATGAAACATTCTTCCAATGTTGGGAGCGGTTCAAGGATCTTGTCAGTTCATGCCCACAACACGGTTTTGAAACGTTGTGCATTACACACTTTTTCTATGATGATCTGACATCTTCATGCATCAATTGGTCGAGATAATGTGCAATGGGAAATTCATGAATAAAAATGTTGATGATGTGTAGGACTACCTGGACAGACTTACTGAAAACGCACAATCATGGGACACCTCCTCAAAATCAAGCACCACTTATAAGCCCACTCAATCAAAGGAGAGGTGCGGATTATACCTTCTGAAAGAGGATGATGATATCAATGCTAAAGTGTCTAATCTTATAAGGAAATTCGAGGTCATGGAACTAAAGAAGGATAAGGTTAAGGAAACTGTTTGCGGTATCTGTGCTTGCAACGTTCACACAACTGAAAATTGTCCAATAATACGTACCTTTCAAGAGGTTCTGAATGAGCAATCTAATGCTGTGAACAATTACCAAAGACCTTTCAATGGACCTACCTCTAATAATACAATCCTAGTTGGGGAAATCATCCAAACTTCAGTTGGAGGAATGGACAAACTACTACCCCTCAAGGTTTCTTCAATCAAATTTCAAATCAAGAGAAACCTCAAGAGGATCCGGTTCAAAAACATATTCGAGGCCAAGAGCTACTCAACCAGGATATTTGATCAGCATTGGGAACGCTTGCGTCATCTAAAGGATAGAGTAGCACTTAACAATTAAGGGAAAGGGAATACTTCGTGCTCAACCTCTCCCCAATCCGAAACCGCAAAATAAGATAAGTGATTCAAGCTCCTCAAATCAGATGGAGCAAGCTAAATCTATCACCACTCTTAGGAGTGGGAAGACCATTCATAAAACCATTCCAGTTAGGGCTGAAAAACCTAAAGATCCGGAAGAGAACAACGATGATAGACCTAGCACTGCTCTACAAGAATTGGAACCGGAACCTCAAGGCAAGCCGATTGCCCCATTCCCCCAATGGTTGGTTGCACCAAAACCTCTCTCTAACTCTCAGGACATTCTAGAGGTGCTGAAACAAGTGAAGGTCAACATCCCTATATTGGATGTGGTTAAACAAATACCTTCGTATGCCAAATTTCTAAAAGACTTGTGTCTACCAAAAGACGGCAAAATATTCAAAACAAAATCTTTTTAACTAAAAAGTGAGTGCCTTCCTAAAATAAGATGTGCCACAGAAATACAAAGATCCCGGTAGCCTAACCGTCGCTTGTGTAACTGGGAACTACTGGATTGAGCACGCACTTCTTGACTTAGGAGTGAGTGTAAATTTGATTCCTTATTCGGTCTATGAACAACTAGGTTTGGGTGAATTGAAACCCACCCGAACTACATTACAACTTGCCGATCGATCAGTTCGTGTACCGAGAGGGATAATCAAGGATGTGTTAGTCTATGTTGACAAATTCTATTTCCCGTTAGATTTTATCATCTTGGATACTCAACCATCATGGACATGAGCACTCAAATTTCCATCATTCTTAGTCCCCCATTCCTTGCCGCGCGGTTAGATCGACAAAGCCTGGCTCTTACCATTTGGAAGACCTAGAAGGGCTTCCACTACCTCACCCTTGGAATGTCGAGCACTTAAAGATTTACTATCCATGAGGAAAAAGAAGCTACTGGCCGCTTAAGGCCATCAATAAAAACAATGTACGGCTCAGATCTACTAGCCTTTTAAGGCTCTTAATAAAAGCATCATTTCTTCTACATGGTCTGCCTATTCAGCTTATCTACTATACAAAGAGTCATATCTCATAAGCAGAGGTGAACTCTATGAACCAATCCCTTAAAGAATGTGTCGGCTCGTTAATCCGCGAAAATCTACAGAATCGTTAAGGGTCAGCTCTCATGTGCAGAGATAAAACCCTTATGTGAACTGATCCCTTAAAGAAGGGGTCAGCTCATCGTACAACAAAGATCTACAAAATGGTTAAGGGTCACCTCTCATGCGCAGAGAAAAAACCCTTAGGTGAGCCGACCCCTTAAGAGGTTAGCTCGCCACTCAACAAAGGCTTAGCATTTACAAATCATCATTCAACAATCAGCATATAAAATCATGCCCTCGACCAAGAGTCAAATGGTTAAAAATCATCATCCATGAATATCCAAAAAATCATCATCCACAAATATTCCATGTCAAAAAGAAAAAAGAGAGAAAAATATTTTATTCCCTCCGACAAGAGGGGTCAGCTGCTGAGTTAGGAGGCTGAGATCAGGGACCTTCTCGGCAATAGCTGGGGCGTTCTCAGGCCCCTGAATGTTAGTTAGAGCTAGTTCAGCCTCCTTGTCCTCATTCGCACTAATAGAATCAAGGTTGATGTCAGGATGGAGCTCTCAGACCTCGGCGAGGCAAGCGTTGTAACCAACGTTGTAGGCATAGAGATACAATTTATCCAACTCTCTGGCTCTCTCCGAAGACTCCTTGTACTCCACCATTGCTGCAACAGCCCGCGAGGCCGACAAAGCCTCAAGCTCCCCTCGCTGCTTCTCTAACTCTGCAGTAGCCCAGGCCTTGAGGATAGCCCTTTACTGAGTTAGCCCCTCAGCAGCTTGCGCTTCACCCTCCTGAGGTCGTCCAAGAGTTGTGCGTTATCCGCCTCTACGCGCTCAATGGAAGCCTCCATGCGCTCAACAACACCCTACAGATGCACGATCTCGGGTTTAACTACATCCAACTGAGCTTGGAGTTGGTTGACCTCACCTTGGAGCGTTAGCTCCCTCGCCCGACCTTCATCCGCGAGCCTCTTCAGCTCCTCCTGCTCGTTAGCTGAAGCTTCTAAAAGCTTCTCTAACTCGGCCTTGTCTGCTTCAAGCCGATCCATCTCCTTCAGCCTGTCTTTAACCGCCACGAACATTAGTAACGACTGATAGTAGGCCAAGGAGAAATTGTTCATAAATGGGGCATAAGCGCGAGAGAGTGTGCTAACAATGGACGACTCAGGCACATGTTTAGCCACCCACTCATTCAGCAACGACATGTGGTAGCCAGGAGGAAAAATCTCTGGAGGGGTAGGCTCGGCCGTTCTCCCAACCCCGCTGGCCTCGGAGGCTTCAGCCAAAGCCTCGGGCGTAGCAGTATACCCGACCAAGGCGTCAGTCCTACCGGCCAGGAAATTGATCTCGGCAGTGGATTGGGCAGGGGCCTCGGAGGCTCCCCCATGGTGGGAGAAATCAGCATCGGGAGTCTCTCCAACGACTTCTCCCCCGATCCCAGGAGGGCAAACAGGAGTTGGGGGTGGAACCTTGGAAGGTTGCCCCTCAGGAGTTGGAGTCGAAATGATGATGGGCTCGGCTCTGATTGGGGCTTCGGGGGCTTGTGGGGCCACGGGGCTGGGGTCGAAGCGGGTGTAGGCTCAGCTTCGGCCGGGGCAAGCTCTTCGGCAGAAGTTTTCTTCTTCTTGGCCGCTACCTTTGTCCTCGGCTCGGCAGCAAGGACCACGCTCATAGGAGGGCGCACTATGGCCGACCTCTTCCTCTTAGAACCAGATGCTTCAACCATTCTTGCACAAAAGAAGGGAGTTAGTCCAAGCAAAGCTTACAGAGGAATCCTCAGCCAATCATAACACCCACCCTACCTACCCAGAGCAAATGATGAGGCAAAAATCGGCAGAAGCCTGAAGACACGAGGTTATCCCCACTAATGAGGTCGTGTCAAATGCGCTGATCCTTGCCAAGCACCCGAGCCCTAGCAACCTGGGCTTAGTGTAAAGAAAAGAAATCAGGGAGCCCTTTCGGTTGGACTGCAAGCAGAGGCAGAAGACAAGTTAGAACACGGAAAGACGAGTCGGACATGAAGAATATGTCATAGAATATAAGCTTCTCGACCTGGGTTGGAGAATTTGGTGGGGACTCGGACCCACAAGTTGCCGAGCTCAAAGGCAAGTGCTTCCCATTCCCCCGAGGCCCAAAACCACTTACCTTTCCAATCTTTGTTGGAGGTGGGAAGTCAGGTTATCAGACCTGGGGTACATTGGGGTCTTGCCGAGAAGTAATACCGGGTCGGGTCGGACTTGTCATACTTGGCCATGTATAAGTACAGAAACTCGTCCGGCGTCAGGTGCTGACTCTTCACCCGATGCCAAAGAATGAAGGTAGAAACTAGGATTCGCCATGCGTTCGGAGCAAACTGGCCTGGGGCCAGCTTCAGTTGTGCAGATACCAAACGCACAAGCGGATGGATGGGAAATTGAAGTCCACACTGAAGGGCACAGACGAATATGGCAATCTCCCCATTAGCAGGGGCACTCGGATGATCCAGAGGAGAAGGGGCTCGGATATGCACCGAGTCAGGATTTTCGTAGTCGGCGCGGATCTGGGCCATCTGAGACTCAATTAGAACCGAGCCCCCACGACCTACCGCTTTGCATCTACCTCCTGAAGGACCAGCCTTAGTGTAACGCCCCGTATTTTCAGGACCCGAGTATATGACTCGTTTCCCAAAAACCCGAGTGTTAACCTCAAAGGATGGTCAAATTCGAGTGTACATTTTTTTTTCTTTATCAGAGTAAGCAAATGAGCGTAGCGTGGACAAATCGACATAAAGGAAAGTTCTCATTATCATTTAAATATACAAGAGCTGCCCATAATGACTTATACGAACCAATGTCTCCACAATAACAAATATAAGATTACACACATGAGAAATTTAAAAACATATGAAACACAACGAAAATTGCAAGATCGCGCAGCTTCCTCGACAGGTACAACCACGTGTCCTTGACCCCCATAATGGCTCCTCATCAATCTGAACCTGCATATCACTTAAGCCACCTGTGCTACCTGTACGGTTATATTTTGATGGATGAGTGGCCAACTCAGTGTGAATTCTCCTCAAGATTACACATCGCCGCATTAGGTAAGCATAGTTATAAAACAACAAGGCAATCAAAATAATACATGATGCAGTCTTTTTAAATGCATGGATGCGTGAATGCACATCGACCTGGGGATGCACATCCAGTCGAACTTGGGCTCGTCGCCCATGCAAATCATCGACCTGGGAAAATCATCCAGTCGAAACAGGAGTCAATAGTTGGTGGTCTGGGAGCTAGCGAAACGATACCCCAACAACTCTAGGGCACATGCTACAGCATCCAGAATTAGCCACCCGTCATCGTCAATATGTCATGGATGCTTGATTAGTCAAACCGTTATTAGTCCAGTTGCAATCAGCCAATTTAGATAAGCTCAAGGTCACTACGGGGAGCGTATAGCCCAGCGTAGGCCGACAGCTCGGGCATAGTGTCACATTACCACCATCCCCGGCTCATGAGACTACCATCTTAGGATGTTTAATTGAAACTCAATCGACTAGTGGCCAATCATATTACAATATATGGGGCTTACCATCGCATGGTTGCACGATATAAAACATCAGTCCCATATAGGGTAAATACCGAAATAAAAGCCACATAGGGCGATATCGAAATAAACCACATAATCAGATATCAAAATAAGCCACATAAGGCAAGTATCAAAACCATGCGATAAAAGATCATCCTTAAAAACCATTGGACACAACAACCTTGGATGGTAGGCCCACATCAATGATCTATCTAGACCACCACCCAATAACCACCAAGTCGAAGGTCCATTACAATCACAACCACTCAAGTTACATCCCAAGTATGGGTGTACATTCATATGTGGGAATTTTTCACTAATGTACTAGTTTAAGTTCCATAAGCAATCCACAAAAATGAATCCACAAGCATGAGCAATTATACAGGATAATCATAAAGCATGTAATACAACAATTCAACTTCCATCAGCTAACACATGTGATTATAAAGGGAGACATCAATTATGAACTCAAATAAAAACTATAACTTAAGCTAATGAGAAGATGGAAAGCTCAAGGGGACGAATCATCACCTTATGTTTAGGATCACCTACTAGTGTTGTTTAGAGAATGCATGATTCCTTAGAGCCAACCCTACCATCAATTGTAAAGTTACATTGTTAGATTCAAGCTTTATACGATATTCTTGGTCAAGGTCTTAACCTAAGGTTTGGATTACCTTAGTTTTAGGGTTTCGATGTAGAACTAGGTTTTCATCCATGAGTTTAGGTCTAGGATAAGTGTTTAGGATTTGGATTATAGTTGGCGTATGATAATTTACAATATTAATTTGAAAAGTAATTATTAACATTAGTGTTATAATTATCATTTGCCAATTTAGTAATAATACCCATTATGATGTCAATGATACTATAATTTATTATTAACGATTGTGCCTAAGAATAATAATTAATGATTAATATTTAATAACGGTACTTTGTGTGGACTTACTACCATTAGCATGGACAATCTACTAGAGGTTAGTTGTGTTTAATAACCGTAATTGTTATCGTAATACGAATGATAATAGTGATAGTTATCAAGTATAGTAGTGAATTTAATCATGATAATAGATACCATAATCGGCCATTAAAGCATTCATAATCATTTGTTGGGCCCACCAAGTTGTGGTTCACTAATCCAACCCATCCATCATGTGTGTCCCACTAGGTTAAGGGGTCAAACCAAGTTTCAGGTGCACCCAAATCTCATATGGACCCCAGCAAGTGCTTTTATATGATTTAACATGTCTTCACCAGATTGTAGATGGTGTGGGCCACCTGATCTCTATGTATGGCTGATTTTTGGGGGCACCCCATATATAAAGGGAACCCATCAAATGGACGGCGTCGATGTTCAACACACATCATGGTAGAGCCTGTGATGGGGGCCATGGTTCTAGCCAAAATCAAACAAAGGAGGCAGTGTCCTCTGGACGTTTACGTGCATGCTTCTTATATTATTTATTTTTATTTTGTTTTGATAGGTGGCGCCCACCTAAAGAGGATCTACTCCGTTGATTGGGTTCCAGGGCTCAGAAAGGTCCAATGTCCAATTTTGGATATGTCTTGACGCACCGAAATATCACAAAGTGCCCTAATGATCTATCCCTATTAAATTAGTATTTATGATGGTGTGGCCTATCAGAGAGTTGGGTTGACTTCACTTTTTGGGTCAACGCATAAAATGAGGTAGGAAATAGGATGGACGGTGGAAGCATAACATACATCCAGGTGGGGTCCTACTTCAAGTAAAATTGATGAACAGTGTTGAATAACACATACCTCAGTAAGACCCACGTAACTTGGTAACGTCAATACAGCAGCCGTCCGGCTGGTATCACTGACGGACAGCCTGGGTGATCCATGTCACCAAGGTGGGGTCCACACATGTGGGCCATCAACCGTGTAGAGTCAGGCCCACCTGCTGACGCAGGGTGCGGCCCATCAACACTTGTACAGAGCCCGAAACTAGGGAAGTTCTCTGATTTTTAGGTGAGGCCCACCTGCATTTGTGCAGGCCCACCAGTATTTTGGTGAAGCCCAAAATTGTTTAAGCACCTCTGCTGCCAACGGTCCAGCCAAGGGCCTTCATCCCTACTGCAAGTGGGCTGAAGTCTCAGCCGTTCCAAGCTACAGTCTTCAGCCATCTTTCCACTGCTGCATGAGTATCATTTCTAGGCTTACCATTTGGCTGATTTCCAATCGTTTTTACTGAATACACGACTGTTCACAGTCACATTTTTAGCCTGGCTTCATGCTAGGAACCAACTGTTATCAGGTTGGGTTATCAGCCATAAACAGAGCCTTTTTTTAGAAGGCTGCTCGGGGCATGAGCAAGGTGTGATGGGGTTATGGTTTGAGCTCATTTTAGATTTCCAAACAGAGTGCAAGGAAGGTTTCAACCTGCTTCAAAACAGGGTCCGCCGTTCACTATGTGCATATTTTCTGCTGATCGGGTGTTTTTATACATGTGTGGTGAGGTGTCAGCTTTAGCATGAGTTTATTTTAGAGTCTCCTAAGGAAGAAAATAATGGAGAGAGAGGTCTTACCTTCCACGGTTGGTTCCGACCCAAACTTGGGTGGTCACGCACGTACCAACTTCTCCTTCTTCCTCTCTTCTCTTCCTCTGTTTACTCTCCCTCCCTGTTTTCTCTCTTTCTTCTCTCTCCGATTCTCTTTCTACGTGAAGTCTGAGGGGCTGATCTCCCCATTTATAGCAAGGAGATGGAGATTTATCTTGCTCAAAACCATCTTCAAATACGGTGGGCAAAACCTGAAACCACCCACGGTTTGTTTGGAAAACCCTAGGGAATTGAACGGCCATATGGATGGCTAGGATTGGAGGAATCCTCCTCTCACACCGATTGTGCCAGCTGGCTTGCCAAAACGTTTCCGTTTCCAAAATGTTGTGTTTATAGGGTCGGTTTGTGCCGAGAATCGTGTGCTCGAGTACGTGCCAAAACATGTGAAGTTTGTGGGTTTTGGTGGGGCCCAAGTCCTGATCACGATGGCCGGATCAGATCGCTTATAGGGTCGGTGTAGGTGGGACACTGATCAATTAGACAGAAACGGCCTGTCTCATGCTGTTGCAGGCGGAAACGTGAAGAAGGAAGTTTCCTTATCTTGGAAACGTAAGGTTAGTGTAGGTCTGGTGCACCTCTGATGCACATAGGACATGCATACATGCCGCATAATATGGGGTCCATAAGATGTTTTTGAGAAATCCACTCCATCCATGATTCTTTGTGGGCCCATTTGGGTCACTTAGCCGGAGATGAGGGAAAGCCGAAGCTTGAGTGGGCCATATTCTCAATTTTACTTATTTCTAGCTCTAATTGTACATTTTAGTTAGTTTAATGGTTGGATCACCTCAAAATCAAACGTTAATGGTTGAAAGGATTCTAATGATCCTAAAGTGTGTTCAGGCGTGTTATAGGGGTCGATCTACAACTCGGGTGAGCCACCCTCTAATTAACGTGTACAGTGTTCACGTTCAACCAAGGAAATCATTTACCTAAAATCTAAACTTGCATGCACGGTTGGAGAAAAATCAGGTGGGCCCGTAGTGATGTTTGTTAAGAAATCTACTCCGTTCACCATCTTTGGCACGTCGTGCAAACCCATGGTCCCAAATTTGAAGTAGATCTGAACTTCAGGTGGGCCGCACGATCTTGCCAAGAAACAATAATTCTCACCGTTAAAAAAGTTTCAATTGTAACTCTCGTAGTCAACAGTGCCATGCATGTTATCATATTTACAATTCTACCATTTTTTTTTTCAAAACTTCTGTCATCCGTTACTCATGAGTCTACCGTCCAAATGTGATAAAATTTGACAGTTGGTCTTTATCCTTCACGCTCTTTCCGTCGCCCAAATTTGAGCTATGATCTCTTAAGGATGACTAAGATTCTCCTTTAATGGCTAATATATTTTAAAATTCTAAAATAACATTTGTACTCCTTTGATCGACAAGTTACCGGACAGTTGGGACATACACCCTAAGATTTTCATGATGATCAGTTTGTCATGATGTTTACATGGCCCATTTGGCGGATCCAAACATGATGGGTGGTCAGATTACTTGTTAATAATAAGAGGACTTGATGGTTAGCACTCGGGTCATGTATGTCAGTAGATGTACGGTCAGTTTCGTAAATGAATGGTCATCAGGTATGTTTCTGGAGTGATTATGGGTATAACACATATATTGTTGGATTTGAGTGACTTGTTCATATGTGTAAGTTTCTCGGATTGAAATTCTAATGGTAAGTTAAGCATATTCATATGGGGTGAACAAGATGGACGAGTCAGAATCTTGATCTGGTAAGTGTATGAACGGATGTAGAGGTCAAGTAGCTGATTTACTATGATCTAAGGGCTTAAATTTGACGTGTATGGTTAATTTATGATAATTAGGCCTGCAATAAAATTTCACATGAAACGGACCGTGGGAACCATGTGATCTAGTGTTAGGGGTCTAGGTTAATGGCAATTTCGTAATTACCGCCGATCTATGAGTTTTGAAAAATCTAATGACTCTATATGGTTGTAAACACGTTTCTAAGCAGTTCTTACTAAAGAACATATATCTAAATCATTATGGATAGGGAATTATTCGTCACGTCATCTAAGGGAAAGTACTTACGTCAAATCATGTGATGGGTGAGCTTGTCTTGAAATTCAACGGTCAGATGGCTTGATTTATGAATGAAGATCATCCCCAACGGTTAAGTTTATATCAGGGCAAGGATGTAAGGCTAGAATAGTTAGATTGGTATCATACACATGTATATGTCACGTTGAATCTTATGGTAACGCTCGAGGACTTTCGATGCCCGAGCATCGAAAAGTTCTGGGCGTTACACTTAGACCTTCCCACCGGGTCCCGAGGCACCTTCTTCGACCTTGCACCTTGACTTTTGGCTTATAGGCCCGCAGTCTTCTTAGTCCACGGGCGTATCGGTCGTAAGACACGTACCTTAAACCGTACCGTTCCGTAGACTTCCGCGGTCTTCCCGGTCGAATTCCGGCAACCTTTGACCCTTAACCGGCATTTGCGCGTGACTCTAATTTACACGCCGTCAACCAGAGTTGGTTCGACTCAAGACTTGTACCCTAGCGACCGCACCGTCGCCGTGGCTCTGATGCCTCGACTCGCGCATTGAGGCGATACCCAGGTCAGGAGATGTGGGCCCACGTTCGGTGCGAGAAAAATGTCGCGCGTGCGAGTTCCGAGAGAATCTCTATGGCTTGTCACATCAATCAATCAATCAATCAATCCCATCATATCAAGTACATGTCAAGTACACATCACCTTTCACCTATTCCCAAGCAACCCCAAAAGTCAAAAGTTTCTTACACAAGCCCATACTTTCCTTACACCAGTTGACACAAAGTCAAAAAGTCTCTTACACACCCATCACTCACCACATCCATCACCCATCACTCTTTCTCTCTCTTTACAACCCTCTCTCTCCTTCATTTTCAAATCTCATTCCAAGCAAACCCAAAAACCACCACACGTCCAAGCCTCTCCCCATCTCTTCTAAGCTACAAGTGTGGCCCACCTTTCCTACCCTTTCATCTCCCATCTCAACTATCCAAACCTCATCTCCTCCGTTGGAATCAAAGCTAAGGAGCTAAAGAAGCCTAGGGTGCAAGAAGAAGCCGATGGGTGATATTGGATGTTTGTCTTTTATCTTTTTTTTATTATTATTTAATGGTCCACATATGTGGGACCCACCTTGATGTAGGCCTTGTATCAAAGAGGGGCCCATAGTGGCGGGGCCCCTCCATCCTTGCTGATGTCTCTCTCTCTCTTTCTTATGTGTTGTGGGCCCCTCACCATCATGTATGATCCGCATCATCCCATCCGTGGGGCCCACCTTGTAGTCCATCCTTGGGTGGGCCTGGATATAGGAGAACACAAATATCGGCTTGATTCAAAAACTTAGGTGGGCCACGTCCCTGTGGGACCCACCATGATGTTTGTGTTATGACCACATCCAGCGTCAGGGCTGGACGCTGGCCAGTGACACCTAGCCCCATAGCTCAACTGGCAAGCTGCGTGGAGATACCTCGTTTCAACACGTGAGGACTTGACATCGACCCCTGGTGGAGGTAGGTCACCCTGCACCAGCAGTTTGGTTGGGTACCGTACACCAGCAATAGCTGGTGTAGTGATGCCACAAAGGCGTGTGGGTCCCACTGCTATGGACGTCAGCAGGACATTTAGACCCCCCCACCATAATGTATGTATTCCACTGTCCAGCCACCTCCACGATGCTGCATGACATCCAAATCGTTCATCCACTTGGTGTACGTGGACCCCACCTTCTGTGGTATGCGGTCTTGATCCAAACCGCTCCCCCACTTGTGATCACGTGTGGGACCCTCCTTAATGCGGGTGACGGTCTAGGCCTCTGGATGGCTTGGACATTGCTCTGGGATATGTATTAGATTATATTATATATATATATATATATATATATATATATATATATATATATATATATATATAATATATATATAATATTATATACTTTTTAGTTATTATACAGATTCATGTGGTGGGCCCTACATGGGACCCACCTCTGGCCTTTATGTTTAAAGCTGCATGGCAGCAGCAGTTGATATATGGGATATACGATATATATTATATATATATTATATGTGGTGTATTAGTGTGGGCCTATGTGGAACCCATTTTTTTTAAGGTAGTTCCTCTCTCTCTCTCTCTCTCTCTCTCTCTCTCTCTCTCTCTCTCTCTCTCTCTCTCTCTCTCTCTCCCTGTATAAGGACGCCTCATATAGTATAAATAATCTATTAGATATTATATTATAATATTATATTATCTGAGAAAGGTGGGCCCTATGTGGGACCCACCTCTGCCTTACAAAATGGGCAGCGGGCTGCACGTGGAGGTCGTATGGTGTATGTGTTTTGTACACGCCATCCGTCCGACGGTGGGACCCACCCCCTATGTATAGGCTTTATCTACACCATCCCCTATTTGAATGGTGGGGCCCACCATGATGCAAGTGTTGTGTCCATGTCGTCCAACCGTTTGTGAGATCATTTTACAACATGGGAAGATAGTGGTGAATCATATCTAAAGTTCAAGTGGACCCCACCATTTAAAAAAGTAGACTGTGACATCCACCGTTCAACTTCTAAGGGCCACAGTAGTTGCCAATTTAGTTGATATTTGTTTTCATTTCATTTATCTCTATGTTAACTTGTGGACATGTTGGATCTCAAATATATAATGGTGGGCCCGATTTGATATACATTTGGCCCATGTGACTTGGCCCATTTGACTAGGCCCGATGTGATGTACTTTGGACCCAGTTGGTTAGGCCGATGTGATATACGAGGCCCGTTGTTGAGGCCCACCTTGATATATATGAGGCCCATATGATTAGGCCCATCTTGATGTAATTATGGCCCATCCTTTTGAGGCCCACCTGATATACATAAGGCCCATGTTATGCGGCCCATTTGTTGTATCTAAGGCCCATGGGTCGAGGCCCAATTGGATGTATACAAGTCCATTACAATGTGTGACTCTACCATGGTTTGTGTAATGATGTTTATGACGGTCATGCCTTGGGAGCAATGTTGGTTTGACGTCCACATTGTAAGAATAATGTTGGTTAAATGTCCTCATTATAATTCTCCCTAGGGCCCATTGTTAGGCCATACTTGTAAACCGTCTAGGCCCATCTTCGTTATGAACAGCATCCATCACCATATAACATGTTTAGTATAGTTTCATGATTCATGATCATACGCATCATATGTATGCTTGATATGAGAAGTGATTGATCATAGCATATGCCTTCGGGTAGATTATTTAGGGGCTCCCGGTTAGGCGGTGTTGCCCCACATGAGCGCACGATACACACAAGATTGCTGCATGACTGGATAGTGTGATTCATGCATTTCATATTGTGTGACATGGTTACCGTACGCCCTAGCGACAACAGGGTCATAGCCTCCACAGGCGTATCATGGTTGGCAGGATTGGATACCAGAAATCTTGTTTTACATGGGGTGCTATTGATATCTTTGGGTGAAAGTCTCTAAACCCTTATGGTACCAAGAGGTTGCTCCAACGTCTAGACTGAGTGGGTACATGAGCGCCGAGTGCCGATTACCAGATGGTCGCGCTTTCCACTGTATCGTAGTTAGTTTGAAGGGGGTGCGGCCTTACCCGCCCGAGAGGAGGGGGAAAGCTAGGCTGAGTTTGACCAGCTCGAGGAATGGGTCCGCTATCGACGAGCCGAGCCCGATATTGGCAGGGCGTAGTGAGGTCTTTTTCACTCGCCTTATTGCGCGCGATGGGGCGGCAATCTGGTTCGGAGTGTACTAGACCCCGGTGATATTCAAGATTTGAGTTGTATTGATATGTGGACTTAAATGAGGATTTGTATGCTTGAGTTGCATCTCGTATTGCATGGCCTCGGCACGGCCGACATCATTCATACCTTGCATTACATAGCCTTGGTACGGCTAACGGTATTCATGGACTCATCAGTATATTCCGCATTACTTTGATACTGCATAACTGTATTACTACCTTGCGCACACACTTTCACCACCCTCTAAGCTTTCTATAACCTTATGCACAACCGTTGCGTGCAGGTGACGTTGGATCACAGCAGCGCTGAGGCAGGAGCTCATATCAGATCAGCTTGGAGCTTTTGTCTATCATCCTTATATTTTCCTTTATGATCATTGTACTTATAAAGTTTTTTATCATAGTGGAAATGTGATGGAATTTTTGTTGTTGTTTGTGGGTTATGCCTTTGGTTATGCTTATTATGAATCAAACTGACGTTGAAAATCCTCCTCCTAGCATCCCAGGATCGGAACCTAGTGAATGGGCACTGAGAGCCGAGAATGGGGTACTACGGAGGCTGTCGGCCCCGGATTCGGCGATTAGGAATTTTGTGAGCCCGGTTTCTGAGTTTGGGGCGTGACAGCGGTATAGCTTCCAGGGGACCCTTGGAATCCTCGAGCTTCGAGCCTGAGCCTCTGGCTCGGAGTCCACAAATGTCCCTCGGACCCCTTGGACTTCGTCAGAATTACTTAACATATTGAAAGAAAATGTAAATGGTGGAGGACTCACTACGTTGTAGGCGATTTAGTCCGGCAGAAGTTTCCTCTATTTCGGCGACTTCCTCCAAGCAAAACCCCTTCTCCGATTGACGGAATCCCTTTATCGGGTAGAAAAAACCCTTTCCTGGCAGAGAGCGATCCAAAAAGGGCAAAAAAAATGAAGAACACGAGAGCGAGAATTCAAAGTTAAGAGGATTCAAATGAGGACGTTAAAGGGTTTATATAGCCTCCGCCAGCTGAACGCCATCATTGTAGACAGTTGTCTCCGAAGCTGAAACGGCTCAGACCTGAGCCTAATGGGACACGTGGAAGGAAGCTATACGTCCAGACCCATGTGCCTTAGTCTGAGTACCTTCAGCATTAAATGTCGTTGCGGCGCAGACGACCTCTCGCCTCCCTCCATGAGCACACGACATCGTTTCGCCTGCTCCATTAATTGCAATCCATAACCACCTGCCACACGTCCCTCGTCCAGAGGTTAGAAGTCGAAAAACTGCATCCGCCGTACCACACACGTATCTCGAAGCATAATCTCGAAGCGTATCTCGAAGCGTACCATGATTGCGCTTCAATTACCCCGACCCGTTATCATGAGCGGAAACAACGCTTCATTTCCCTAGGAATTTACTCTCTATGTCCGGGTTCAGACCAAGAGAGTAGGGGGCTTCTGTTATGGGAAAATGTGAACAGACCCGATAAGGACCGACTCAAGCAAACCGAATTGATCAGTAAGGCCTTGGAAGGAGAACATCGCGACTAGTCCAGCTTTGCTTCCGAACTATGATTCCAAAATTAGGGTTACTGGGGAGAGAAAGACGGGGCAATATGAGCCGAGCTCTCATCTGGGGCCCTCATCCGAAGAACTACGGCCCTGGATCGGCTAAGCCGAGCTCTTTTCTGGAGCCCTCATCCGAAGAACTACGACCCTGGATCAGCCGAGCTGAGCTCTTGTCTGGAGCCCTCATCAGAAGAACTACGGCCCTGGATCGGCCGAGCCAAGCTCTTGTCTGGAGTCCTCATCCGAAGAACTACGGCCCTGGATCGGTCGAGCCGAGCCTTACTCACATCTCGGAGGCTAGAGACATACGTACTCCGACCATGGACTCCAACCATAAGGTCCGACCAACGGCACGGGAGACCGAGTTCCGGAACCAACCCCAGTATGGGCGTGGCTGAAGATCACGCCCGTAGATACGCTCCATTAAGGCATACGGGAGAGTGAACCAACGCACGATCCAAAGATAGCGGCCGATATCTTCGCATGCACGACATCCACTTGATTGAGCAAATCATGCCGAGATTGACGGCCATGATCCCATCGCCTCACGGGTATAAATACTAAAGGAACCCATTACAACAGATACGCAATATCTCACACCCTCTCTCTACATTATGCAACTTAGACCCAGATTCCCTAGCATGACTTAGGCATCGGAGGGTCCCCTGTTTAAGCCAGGGTCTCCTTTGCTCTCCTTTCTGTGCAGGACCAGGGTCCGTTCCAAGTTCTCAACATTGAGTGGAGGGTAGTCCAGATTTTGACATCAACAATTACTAACGTGATATAGGGAATATAAAATTAAATTCTATACACATGATTAATAAATTTAGGATTAGAGTAATAGAAATTTAAGCATTACTTCATGATCATCAACACAAAATAGGAATGAAAGGAATTAATATTCACATTATTAAAATTTTACACATTGGATTCAAACTAACATGGAAACTAATGAATGTAAGAAGCGATGGGGGTAATTCCTCACCTTAAATTAGATGATTGCAACACGAACGCTCCAATGCACGAATCCAAATCGAACGAGTTAGATCTAAGTTCCACACACCATCTATGGTTAAGATCTTAACCTCGGGCTTTGATCTCCAACCTAGCTTTAAGGTTAGCAGTTTTAGGAATTCTAAAATCTAAGTTGCACAATGGATAAAATTATATTAACTACTAACTTTAAATGATATTAATAATAAAGGTGATTAATGACGAACCTAATTTAAGAAAAGAATGAAAAACAACTAAGCTACGTCAACTCAGTTGAGTCAACTCGATTCATCATCACATCTTCTTCCTAGCTTCTTTCTTCTTCTTTTCTCTTCCTCCTTTTCTTTTACTCCTTGCCTTTCTCTTTAAATCCCACGTCCAGCAGGGTGGTTGGATCAAACAGGACAATGAGTTAGAGTCCTGACTCGATTTTGAACCAAGTCGACTCAGAGACTCGTCCCATCTTTTTCTTCTTCTCTCTGATTTACTTCTCTTTTCTTCTCTCTCTCTCTCTCTCTCTCTCTCTCTCTCTCTCTCTCTCTCTCTCTCTCTGAACACGAATGGGTTTGGACTTAGCTCACGACCCGCTGAGTATCAACCGAGTCAACCCGGCAGCAACAACTCAACTCCATCCTTCCTTTTCTTTTCTTTTACTTCTCATCCTTCTCCTCTTTTCTCTTTTTCTTCTTCTTCCTCCAAAGTCTAGCAATACCTGGGCCATGACAAAGCTTGACTGGACACACTGGGCTAGCAAACTCAGTCCAACTCGAGACTCAGCCCGACGTAGTTAACTTAATCAACTCGGCAAAAACGGGGTTGAACTCCATCACAACATCACCTATTGAATCTTCGGGCTTGTACTGGTGGTAACCAACAACAAGATCCTGAGATAAATCTGAGTTCATGCCAGACTCGATTGAGTTGACTTAGGCAAAACCTGGTTGCCTGGAACAATCTCCACTTGAAACTAGTTCCACATCCATCCAATTACCACCCTGATGCTACAAAATGTGATTCAACTCAACACTAGTTGGGTTGAGTTGGAAATAACATACCAGACCAGAAGCTGCTCCAAGACCAACAATGGATGACGGACTCGACCTAACTCAGTACCGGTCGAGCTGAGTCGACACAGCAACCACATCGCGCAATTCTCTCCCCCATATTTTCTTTCTTCTTCTCCGTCTTTTCTTCTATTCTTTCTCTTTCTTTTTTTCTCTTATAGTGTCTAGCAACTCAACTTGACGTGAGACTCAGTCCGAGTTGGGCAGGTGCGACGGAGAGTTAGAGGCCAGATGGGTCGCTCAAGCCCAATCTCTCTCTCTCTCTCTCTCTCTCTCTCTCTCTCTCTCTCTCTCTCCTGTCTCCTTCTTCATTGCTCCTTCCTCTTTTTTCTCATCTTTCTTTTCTCTGTTGGAATGACCAGGTGAATCTATGGACTTGGCTCAAACTTACAACGACTCGAACCGAGTTAGTTCCACCCAATGCGGCAGTCAAAACGGCGCAATCGCTCCTTTTTCTCTCTCTTTTTCTTGCTTTCCTCTTTTAGAAAATGTTGCCCTAAAAGGTAGTCTTTTAAAGGCTCTTTTAATTCCTTTCTGGAAGATTCGAACACTAACTAATCATAGGATTAGTTACACACTAGCGGCTCTTAACCGTGGGATTTTGCGATAATATACTTAGATTGTGTTTGCGTGGCTGAGATCTAACGCTACACCTAGATCTCTATGATCATGATCCACCATATGGACGACCCTGATTAGAAATGGGGTCCACTTAAAGGTAATGGGTTTTTTTTAATGGATGGGGAAGATGATGGCAATGATCATGGTGAATTCTGATCGAAGGACTGATGCTACGATCCGTGGCTTATGGTTGGTCCTGATTAGATCATTCAACACTATGGGGTCCACTTTTCGGAGGAACGTCACTCAAACTCAATGGTGTACAAGATCTATGTTTGCGGCTCTTTTTCGTAAGTTGTCGATATCTTGCATGAGAACTCACGATTGTAGCAAGATAGTTTTGATGTTGCCCTAGGATGGACGTTGGAGAACGAGTGGGAAACTTCTAGAAGCTAGGGAATGGTTAGGATTGTGCCAACGTAAAAAACGGAAAGGATTCCCATCGCATGCGTCACTCTCTCTTAGCTGGAAACCCTAAAACAAGGTTGAAGCATAGGGCTGGGATGATTTGGAGTAGAAGGTTGAGATGAGTGGAGCCAGGCTGTCTCAGATTGCCAGGCTGGCAGCTTTACGGAAAGTTTTCATTTTCGGAATGTACTGCACGCACGCATGGTTTCTCCCGCGTTCGTGCATGTACACGTGTGTAGAAATAATGGAAAAGACTAGGGGTTTGGTCGGACCCTTTGCCTAAATCAGATGGACGACTCAGATCTTTCACTTTGTCGATGAAGGTGGGCCATGATCATCTCCAGCGAGGCAACAGTTCCCGTATTTGGAAACTCTCATCGCCATCAGCTCTTGCGCTGAGAATTGCGCTCTCGTGGTTGAGTACTCACATGTGCAACGATCCTAGTAGTGGTCAAAATCATCATCCGAATAAGATGTATGGTTCAGATCGTCAGCTCGGTTGATCACAGTGGACCACTTTCGGAATATGGAACAGTGTTTTAAAAACACCATTGCTGGTGGGAAAATTTTAAGAAAGCGGAGAGGAAAATCCTCTTTTTCAGGAATTTGTCGCGTCAACTGCTTGTTGACCCGAGTTATAATTTGGTGCACATCGAGTGCACCACTTGCAGGCATGCGTGCAGTCTTAGAGTGGGGTCCACAAAGATGTATGGTACAATCTGTACCGTCCATTTATTATACTTGTCCTATTAGGACATCTGTCCATTTATTAGGCAATTCATGTGCTTAGGTGGGCTATACTTTTAACTTTCAAGTCCTATTTATGGATTTATGATGATCTGGTGGTTGGATCGATCCTAATTCGATCTAGAATGGTTCCATAGTCATGAACTGGTTTAGGTGCATTTAAATAGTCAGTTTCACATGATTCTTTAGTCATTTAATTCACAAACTATGGTGCATCTCTCCATCTAACCATTTGATCAAGTTATTTCGAGCACATGTGTATCCTTGCAATTGTATGCTCAACTATAAGATTTGCTCTAGTAAGCAATGGCCAGATAACCTTGTCTAAGGATGAAAATTACTTCAAATGATCAACTAAATGCTAGGACAAAGGCGAATGTTCTATTTAGTTAGATTTGTGTTTATACTAATCCAAGTCTTCTTGGCAGTACCTGAGTATTGAAAGTACGGGTTGTTACAATCTACCCTCCTTAAAGAGAATTTCATCCTCGAAATTCAATGGTCCTACCCATACTGTGAATGAGAATATCTCTTTTACAATGTTTCTAATCATTCACCAATTTCCTTGTGAGGCACATTTGGTAGATGTAACTACCATTAAAACTAGGGTTGTTACACGACTCCTAGGCTGCCATAACCGTTGAATTAAAGAGGAGAAATGCCTGAAGGGAAGTTGTCGGAGAAATCTATAAATAGAAGCAGAAATCAGATCTCATAATCAACAACACAATTAAATCAAAACAAATATATATTTTATCTCAGTTTATCCTACGAGTAGCAATAATCCAATAATGGTAATTCTTAGTTTTAGTTCTTAGTTGTAATCTAGGTCTACGCTCATACACTGGACTTGAACTTTATCCAATATCAAGCTATTCTTTCAAGAGACGCATTCTTGCAGTCTCTCCTAGTGATTGATTGTGAGTTTTTCATTTTGTCTTATTGCACTGGTATACTAAAAAAGTCCTTTATTATGAAAGGTGAAGCGCAACCCACTTTCGGAGGAAGAACCCCACCCTTCGATTATCGCCTGATCATTACAAAATTCTACAATGGCTGAGTGGATGACCGATCTTCTCAGATTCTGGTCATATACGTTCATATTGGACGTATTTGCTTATTTCGATGCTTGGGGTCAAAGTTGATCAGTTTGAATCAAGCAGTTATATCGATTCTGGCACACCTGCATACATCACATGTGACAGAAAACAAACCAATTGCTAACATTTTTTTGCATGCCTAATAGGGCTTTGATTATAGATATACTTACTGGTGCATTAATCTTGTGGAATCATGAATCAAAGAGGTGGCCGCAATGCATTTGTCGCTAATGAATGTCCTCCAGTTCTTCAAGAGGAAGAGTTGCAAGTTCATCAAGCACCCAAGTAGTTAAATTTACCACCCAATCTAGTGCCCTTTCCATTAAACCCGGAGATGGCATCCTCATCTCGGGTTGATCCACTTAAAATTTTGTCTGTCGGAATGGTTGATATGCAATGAGGAATTGATTATATCGCCGAATAGTCACAAGTTCAGGCTGAAACTTTAGGTATATGGATGGCCAGTCATGCTGAAAACATAAATCGAATGATGGATCTCTTTGCCGAAAGAATGCTTGTGGCGCCTTCGCAACACGTTGATACTAGTTCTGTTGGAAATTTGTCGCTGATACCCCTGATATAGCCAATACCGCAAGAACCTTCTCTCAACGAAACACACCTCCTACTCTAGTATAGGAAGTGTAGAATCTTCTGCCACTTGCTGAATTTATGCGACTGGAATGGGAGGTCAGAAATGTCATTCCTGCAGAAGGAAACTAAGGTATACTTAAGAGTAGCCTTTCCTTGGGAATCCACCATATCATGGAAGAGAAAACCAGATAGGCCTGAAACCGCCACTAGTGGTTAAACCACACCATCTGGATTATGACTGAATCATTCAATTGGTCCGAGAAGCAGCAGGCCAAGTTCTCGGCTGAACTACCACTTCGGTTTACCATAAGCCGTATCCAAAATGGATTGATCGACAGTTTTCATTGTCGCGATTGAATTTGTTGTTTTTCAACCAAGATGCCTCAATTTGATGCTTTTTTACCAAGATGGTCGAGTGCGACCAAGACGACGGAATTTGACGTTTTTCAATTAAGATGGCCGAGTTCGACTAAGACGACTGAATTTGATGTTTTTCGACCAAGACAGCCAAATTTGATATTTTTTCAACCGAGATGGCCAAGTTCGACCAACATGGCCGAATTTGATGTTTTTGCCCAGTCAACTAGTCATAATAATTCCGTTGAACGACGAAGTAACTTTGCTCACACCTTTTCAACTAAAGGAGAGACGATGTGGGGGGAAATGTTGTAGCTTAATTCTGTCGAGCTAATTAGAAAAGGACACGCACCATTTCAAGAGAAATATATAACTTACAAAAAGATTTATGGAGAAATTGGAGCACTTTTCATGGACTTACAGCTGGCACGACCGAGAGAAACGCAGTCAAATGGAAAGATGCAGAGGGAATTAACGATGTGGAAGAAGATTGCTACTAAGAGATTCACCAGACGTGGAATGCGGTTGAAACAGAATCCGACCAATTACGACGGAGACATCCAGAAGTGGAATGTGGACGAAAGGCAAGATGTTGGTGAGAAGCCATGAAGTGGATAACAATTGAGCAGGAAACGAATGGTTAGAAGAATTTGAAGAGAAATAAGAATCTAGAAGACCAGTGTAGCAACAATTTAGTTGTCATAACCGACGAAGTAAGGATTTGGAAGGTGACATGGTGACTCCTCAGCTGCCATAACCATTGAATTGAAGAGGAAAAACTCCTTAAGGGAAGTTGCAGGGAAAATATATAAATAGCAGCAGAAATCAAATCATCGTAATCATCAACACACACTCAAATCAAAACAATTCTATCTTTTATCTTAGTTTATCTTAAGAGTAGCGATAATTCAATAGTGGTAATTCTTAGTGATAGTTCTTAGTTGTAATACAAGTGTACGCTCATACGTTGGACTTGATCCTTATCCAATACCAAGCATTTCTTTCAAGAGACACATCCTTGCGGTCGCTCTTAGTCACCGATTGTGAGTTTTTACTTTTGTCTGATTGCACTAGTATACTAAAAAGTCATTTCTTGTGAAAGATAAAACACTACCCACTTTTGAAGGAAGAATCCCACCCTTCGGTTATTGACTGATCATTACAAAATTTTGCAAGTGGTTGAGTAGGTAACCGATCTTCTCAGATTCTAGTCATATAAGTTCATATTGGACGTATCTACTTATTTCAACACTCGAGGTTACAGTTGATAGGTTTGAATCCAGCCTATAGTGATTCTGGCATGCTTGCCCACACCACACATGATAGAAAACAAACCGAACGGGATACGTCTAAAGTTTATTTCAGAATAAAGGCTTGTAGTTTCAAAAGCTGATAAATATTTAAGTAGACGTGGATGTGCGATGCACATTGTCGATTGTGTAACTTCAACCTAAGAAAATTGATGGGCCATCTTCTAAATAGTTTCTACATAATAATATTTGAGCAGCATCAATTTACCTTTTCCAAAAAAAAAAAAAAAACAAAACAAAACAAAAGAATGGGACTAAGGTTGTCAATATGCTGGCTTGGGGCATGTAATTTTTTTTTTTTTTTTTTAATAGACCCAACCCGCTACTCTCGTCTCAAAGCTGGTCTTATGGTAGCGCTGAGTAAGTTCATAATTGAAGGCGGATTATGAAGTACTGGTTACTTACAAAATTGTATATGTGAAATTGTGTTAGTAACTACATCATATTATACAGTTCTTTAATAAAATGTTTTTGTTCAAATTCTGACATCCAAAAAACATCTAAACAAAATATAACAACGAGCTGTCTTTAACAACTTTCAGGAACTGATTTCAAGCAAATAAATTGATTTTCAGATAAATCATTATAGGACGCTAAGGCCTCATGCTTACCTTCATAAGAAAGAAAAAAGAAAATAAAAAATGTAAAGTCTGTACTCAGAAAAATGATGTGGTAGATTCTTCAGTGGTATACACGCACCAGAGGTTTGCATTATTAAAGTAGCCTTATTGTAGATTAATGACACTGAATTACCCAATTTAGTCAGTTTAATCTGGGTTAATATGTCACGGGTACCCTTTCTTAGTGCCTGCGTGTCAAGGATCATACCCAGCCGGTGTACCGAATGACTCCCCTATCCAGAATCCAATCAGGTTCAAACCCCTTCCAAACAATGCTAAATTAAAAACGGCCACCTCGCACTCCCTCTCTCTCTCTCTCTCTCTCTCTGAATAGAAGTATGGCTCTCCACATCGGCAGCAGTAGCAGCAGCCACCCAACCCACCTCCTCACAATCTGCTCTTTCCGCCCCCGAAATCCTACCATTCTCTCTCCTATCTTTGTTGGGAGAACTTCTGAAACGCACATAGCTAGGGCTAGAAGGGTTTCGTCTCGCACTAAGAAGAGCGGCCTCACCACATCCCCCCGAGAAGAAGAGCAGCTCAAGACGACGCCAGCTCCTTTTCCTGAAGACAGAGGAGGAGACGCCTCTGCCGTCAATATCGATGACGGGTTTGTCATGCCGGAGCTTCCAGGTGCTAAGCCTGACTTCTGGGAGGGTCCTCAGTGGAATGCCTTTGGTTTCTTTGTTCAGTACCAATGGGCCTTCGGCATCGGATTTGCGGTCCTCTCTCTCTCTCTCTCTCTCCACCAATTCCTCTCTTTCTTGTTTTTCTAGATTTATTGTTACTGTTACCAGGTGTGTTTTGTAACTACTTTTATAATCTCAAATTCATGTACGAGAGATGATATGGTATCTAGGGCTGCAACTTGGGTTGTCCAACCCGAGTTCGGGATGGGTTGGGTTGGGTTGGGTTGTCACGGTTCTCGGGTTGGGTTCGGATTGAAAAAAGCCAACCGGATTTGAATTTGGGTTGGGTTCTTGTCAAGCAAATTCAGGTCGGGTTTGGAATAATCATATTTGGGTCGGGTGTAGAGGACTTCGGATTGGGTTGGGCGCATCAGGTTAGACTTCTGGTCTCTTGAGGTCGGGTTGGGCTCAGGTCGACCCTCAACCCTTTTTGTACCCCTACCGGTAGCACCATCTCTCCACGGTGAACTTGGCAGGGCAAAATATTTATCGGATCCATCCATCTACTGGACCCTAGCATGGTTATTGTTTCAAAATTTACATGTGTTAGTAAATCTTATCCATCTAATTGGTGGCCCAGAAAGAGACCGTATAAAATGAAAATAATTAGCATATTCAGTGGGATTTGTTGAAGAAAATTGATGCATAAGATTGTCTGATACGTAGGATTTTTGTGAAACAAGAACTTTGTAGATTGATGGATCCGATTGATACATCACCCTGCCGCTCCTACTATGGAGTGATGTCTCTACCATATTATAGTTCTTTTGGCATGTATAATCTCCGTTGTTGTGCAGGATGCCTTGGATTCTGCCAATTTGCTGCGCACAGATGTCCTGTCTCTGTTTGACCGGATTCATTTTCGGTTCCATAAAAAACTACGTGGTTTCTCAGGTTGCACTCTATGAAGATTTGCACGTTTTCGGTTTGACCAAAAAGTGCAGTCGGGTTGGTTCTGTCATGTTACACAGATTAGTGCAAATTGGGGTATTTAAGTCCGATCGCGATTAGGGCTGATTAATACAAGTGTTCTCTCTAAGGGCAAGGGTTTTGCGTAGGTGAGAGGGTTCTAAATGCTTGTAAGGGCTTGGGAAGGAATTTTCTCAAGGGGCTAGGTGTAGCACCCTGGTTCTTGAAACCCGAGTATAGTGCTCGTTTTTCAAAAAATCGAGTGTTAACCTAGAATTTAAAGTCTAAATCTAAACAATCTTATCATCAATCAGAGTTAGCAACAATTATTAGCAGAGTAAACTGTGCATTGAGTAAAAATATTTCATTCATAATAAGAAATCCAAATTGAGTGCCCATACAGGACTTATACAACCCAAATACCAAAAGTACACTAATAAAAAATATAAATTTATCAACTAATAATGAAGCTCAATGTCCCACTGGGACCTTGTCTAGCTCATCAACTGCCTGATTTGTTCCAGCAACCAAGTGAACCGCATCGGCTCGCTCTACACCTGCATCAACTGATACGTTTTGATAGCGTTGATGGCTGTTGTAGTGAGGAATACCCTCTAAGATTACACATTCATTATTCATAATCCAGTATAGTTCACAAGACATATAAAAGATATATTAAACAATGAAATTTGAAATTATGATCATATACTAAAAAATATAGCCAACCAACATAATTTTACCTTTAGGAGAATGTAGTAGCAATCGCAACACGAGTGAATATATCCAGACAGTAAGATAATCAACATACGACCTCTTATTGCACCCGAAAATCACATTATACGCAGGCTCTGCAAGGTGACTAGAAAATCAACAAGTAAACTTCCGCTTCACCCGAAAATCATATAGAACTCCGCAAGGTGACTAGAAAATCAATAAATGAACTTTAGCTTCACCTAAAAATCATATGAACTTCGCAAGGTGACTAGAAAATCAACATGTGGACTTCAGCTTCACTCGAAAATCACAATACAAGTGAACTTCGCAAGATGAATAGAAAATTAACATTCAAACAATTGCTTCACCTAGAAATCACATTGTACGTGAACTCCGCAAAGTGACTAGAAAATCAGTAAATGAATTTTACCTTCACCTGGAAATCACAATACAAGTGAACTCCGCAAGATGAAGAGAGAATCAACACGTGAACTCTGGCATCACTCGGAAGTCATATGAACCTAGAGGTGACTAGAAAATCCATATATGAACTTCAACTTCACCTGAAAATCATATAAAACTCCACATAATGATCTGAAAATTAACAAGTTTATACAAATTGAACCATCAAGTCTCAAAAGTGCAAATATTCTATCAAAGCCACATGTGTTATCCCCAAAAGTCACATAGATGCAAATGATCCGCGAGATGTTAAATCCACAACAAATTCCATTCAATCTATTAGAAATACATATTTGTTCGAGGACCTCCAAAATTATCATAAAGTAATCACAAGTGGCAAGCATCTAATTGATTAACAAATTTTGTAACTTGAGATAACATGTGCCAATCAAATCATTCATGCTTACTAAAATTAAAGAGACATGTCAATTATCTAATTCAAGAGTCAATTACACAACAGATTAGCATCTTCGCATAGTGAGACACGTAGATTAATCAAGTAATTCAGGAGATATTAAATGTAAGAGATTAAAACATCATCTATATCAAGATTAACGAATTTAAGTCGAAAGCTTAAAGGGGGAATCCTCACTTTGATCGAATAAATTAGATGTGTGGCCTGTTAGATGACACGTGACTGCAACCCGATAGAGTCAAATCTGATCGAACACATGCGGCCACGACCCAATCAAAACATTAAGGAAAACTGCTAATAATCAGCTTATTACGGACAATAGACTCGGTGAAAACTCATTGAGTCAACTTAGTAGCAAACAAATGAAATGGGTTTCAATTTACCTCAACTTGGTAACTCAACTAGGCGACTCGACACGAACTCTCATAGGGAGTAATTGTAACTGATGCAAAAACGAACTTAGAGAAGTACTCGTTGCTACAGGAATCTGATAAAGAATCGAGTGACTCGGCTAAGTTGAACTCGACTCAGCAACAACCCATCATTCCCCTTCTTCTTCTTTAATTCCTGTTTCATCTAGAGGGCTGTTGGAACATCCAGTAACAACTCGGGTCACACTAGAGTCTCCTCTCTAACTAAAAATTCGACTGAGTCAACCCAACGAGTCGACTCAACTCAGTAGTGATCCAACTCCTCCTTTCTTCTTCTTTCCTTCCTTTTCTCCGAATCCTTCTTCTCTTCTTCCTCCTTTCTTTCCTCTCCTTCTTTCTCGCTCTCCCTCTTCTTACTCGACCAGCTGGGGGCTAGATTTAACTTTGTTGAATCGAGTCAGCGAGTCGAGACCCAGTTGAACCGCTACTTTGCCATTCTCTCTTCCTTTCTTGCTCCTCTTCTCATCTTCCTTCCCTCTCTCTCTCTCTCTCTCTCTCTCTCTCTCTCTCTCTATGTAGGAGCGTCCAACACCTTAGACGTGATTGAACTCGCCCAACACAGTGAGTCGAGCCCCAGACTCAACGGCCAAAGTGCAACTCGTTTGGTTGAAGTAGACTCGGTGTGGCATGACCTGACTCACGCACTCATTCTTCCTTTCTAACTTTCATTTTCCTCCGATTTTCTAGGATTTTGAGACATCTTGCCCTAGCGAAAGGGACCCTTTATAGCCTCTCATGATTTGTTTCTAAAGGCTACTATCCCTACTAATCAAGGGATTAGTTATGCCGTAATATAAGCACAACTCGTACAAGTTACTGTTTCTGCCCAAATTGAATGCATGATACTCATCTACTTATTGGAATGAACCTCTAGCTAAGGAACCCACCTCATGGACGTTTTAGATCAGCAAGTGGGTCCCATCACAAGCGGGTGGGTTTTCCGCATGAACGGAGAAGATGACTCGAGCGTCCATGGCAGAATATGATCCGAAGGTTTATCTTTCGATCCATGCATTGTGGACGGACTGGATTAGTCCACTGGTCACTGTGGGGCCCACCTTTTGGATGAACCTAAAGGATATCTTGATAGGTTTGGATTTCATCGAGCGGCGACAAGGGAGATGCAAGTAATAGCAGGGAACCCTAATCGTTAAGAAGGGGCTTCTAGACTCGTTGTTTAGTTCGAAATGAACATCCAAGATGGTTTGAAAGGCTATCCTACAACTCGGATCATGCCTAGGGCGATATATTGCCAGAAGTGGAAAGATTCTTTTTTGCCTTTTGCATGCTACAAAACCCTAACAATTAGGAACCTCTACAGTCAAGATAACTCGAAAACGAAAGGCTAGGATCGAAGGGGATTCCTACTACACGAGGATCGCCAGCGTGGTAACCAAGTTTGGTTTTTGTTTTCAGAAGATGCCGATCACACTCCCTGCTTGTGCTAAAAATCGTAGACACACACGTATGTTTCAATGTGTAGAACAAGCCAGGGTTTGGTCGAAATCGACGCCCAAACACGATGTGTGATTTAAATCTTCCAAACAAGAAGATGGTCACAGCTGATCGGCAATGAACGTTGTCCATTCGATTCTGCTCATGTGTTATATGCTTGCATTGTGGGCTCGTACACATGCAGCTACGTGTGGAACTGCCTAAGTTTGGTTAGATTCATGCTCTAATCATGATGGACGGTTTGGATCAGTGCAGCAGGCCATCGTGGTGGGCCACAGATCATGCTCGCGAACGGCGTCCGTTTGAATCCCGATCGGGCGGAAAAAGCGGGAGAGAGAAAGGAATCCGCTCTTTTTTGGGTGGTCTTCGGGTCAAACATCTTTAGGTCAAACCCGGTTGACTGAGCAGGTGGGTTCAGTGCACCGCGGCTGTGCACACGCACCCTAAGTGTGGGGCCCACAGAGATGTATTCAACCAATCTGCTCCATCCACCAATTTCTATAGGTCCAATTAGGACCCCTGGCAAGAGCTCAGGTGGATCCAAAGTTCAGGTGGACCGCGTCAGGTGATTTTTTGTTATTTCTAACGATATCTGATGATTCAACGGTCTGATTATGTTCATATTTGATCATCAATGATCTTAAACGTTCCTAGGCTAGTGTGGATATACTTACACCGTTGCTTTCAAAGTCTGATGACTATTTTGTTTAATTAAGTACCCAAGTCATCTTAGAGGAGGTTGTCGGTTAGATGAACGGTGGATTTCACGATCTAAGCTTCTAAGTTTAAGGTGGACGGTTCCATCTACCAATTAAGGAGATCGAGATCCTAAAAGTGGGTTTTTCAGATGATGTGATGGTCTAACTTGAAATTCAACGGATGGATGGTTCGATCTATGAATGGCGATTATACTCAACGATTGGATTTAGGCTAGCAAGAAGTCAAACGTTTAAACCGGCTAGATTTATGTTTACACTAAGTTGGGCCTTCATGGTAACACCCTGGTATTGGAAAAGTACGGGGTGTTATACTAGGGTTTTCCTAGATGTGCATCATAAGGAGAGATTCGAGTTTCGTCTATAATTGAAGAAGGTGAGTAGTGAAATCTCTAAGGCTTTAATTATAGTGGATTTCTATCGCTTTGTGCCGTGGTTTTTTCCTGCAAGGGTTTTCTACGTTAAATATCTTGTGTTCTGTGGTTGCTTGCTTTATTGTTTGGTTATTTTGCTTTATTCGTTTGTTCTATCTTCGTTGAGCGTGCTTTCGTAAAGCGCATAGATTAATGGCAGTACGATATCCGAATTTCTATTACTTAGGGTTGATTTGGGTTTGTTGAGGGCTTAAAATTTCAACATCCGTGCATGGCATGACCCATACCATAAGTCAGGCAAGACCTACCATGTTAATGTGATGGTCCAAAGATCAGGATGGTCACCATTTGTGTCTTGCACTGGTGGATGTAGCAATGAAGTGGCCTACCTAAAGTTCAGGCTGGAGCACCAACATGGTGACCCCCACCCAATGGGTTGCTTGGATCATACACACGTGTGCTAAGTTGGAATGTTTGTTGGCATGTATAGGGGCTGGGCTATAAAAGTTTGTGGGGTTAACAAACATCATCATTTGAAAGAAAGTGGACATTGAGATTATAGGCCCAAAATTGCAACAAAGTGGAATTAGAGTGTCAACTCTAAGGATGTTCGAGAATTCAACGAAGATGTCAGGGTTGAAATTCGATATACGAAAATTCAATGGAAATAACAATTTCAGTTTGTGGCAGCAGAAGGTTATAAGGATATTCTAGTATCACAAGGGTTGAGCAAGGCGTTGTTGGAGACCAAATCGGAGAAGATGTTGGATGATGACTGGAGCGAACTCGGGGAGAAGGCTATGAGCACCATTTGTCTAAGTCATCTACAACGTTCTAGATGAGGAATCTCTCATGAAGATGTGGAAGAAATTAGAAGACCTATACATGGCTAAGTCCCTCACAAATAAGTTGTTCGTGAATAAACAACTTTTCAGGTTGCGGATGAAGGAATGATCCGATCTCGTGGAGCACATGAACTCGTTTATGAAGGTATGTAGCAGGTTGTTAAGGCTCAGAGTGACGATCGAGGAAGAAGACAAAGCGATGATACTTCTAGCATCGCTTCCCACATCATATGACCATCTCATCACTATTTTACTGTATGAGAAGAATACAATGAAGCTGGAAGAGATCACCGCGGCTTTCGTTTCCAACGAGATGAGGAAGAAATCGAGTGATGGGGACTCTCAGGTGGAAGGGTTAGTCGCGAAAGGGGGTCAGAGACGTGGGAGATCCATAGAGCGATCTTAGTCTGACAGGGAGAAAAAGTAAATATTGAAATCGAAGGCAAAGGATAGATGCTTCTATTGTGGCATAAATGGGCATTTCAAGAGATTGCCGGAAACGAAAGGATGACTTGGAAAGCAAGGGTAAAAATAACATGGGTGAATCGGTTAGTGTAGCAAAAGAGAGCTTAGAATGAGACCTCTCATCAGTCTTTTCAGGTACAAGTCATCTCTCAGATATATGGAGACTCGATTCATGATGTTTGTATCACATGTGCCTGAATAGGACCTGGTTCGATTCCCACAAGTCTTATAATGGTGGGAGTGTTCTGATGGGGGATGACACAGTATGCAAGGCCATTGGAATAGGGAGCATCAAGGTAAGGTTGTTTGATGGAGTCATACGAACTCTAGGTGATGTCAGGCATGTCCCGGATTTGAAGAAAAATTTAATATCCTGTGGGTTTTAGATACGAACGTGTGCACATTCACCGCATCTGGCGATGTAATCAAGGTCACCATAGGTGCAATGATGTTAATGAAAGGACATAATAAAGGAAATTTGTACAAGTTGGTTGGGAGCACGGTTATAGGGTGAGGGCGCTACCTCCTCACACGCAGAATCCGACACAGATGACACTAATCTGTGGCATGTGCGGCTAGGGCATATGAGTGAGAGGCATGATGGAACCCCATAAACGGAAATTGTTGAAGGGAGTTAAGGCGTGCAAGGTGGATTTTTATCAGCATTGCATCTATGGGAAGCAATACAAGGTAAGGTTCAAACTGCTACACATACTAACAGCAGGGTACTCGACTATATTCATTCCTATGTCTGAGGGCTAGTGACGGTACCGTTTAAGAGAGGAGCATGGGCATGATATTTTGTGAGCTTCATAGACGATTACTCGAGAAAGTTTTGAGTCTACTTCTTAAAGCACAAGTATGAGGTGTTTGCCAAGTTCAAGTAATGGAAGGCGGAAGTATAGAGGCAAACTGGGAGACAAGTTAAGTGTCTGAGTTTAGATAAATGTATAGAGTACAGAGAGGCGAGATTCATGGAATTCTGCAATGAACAAGGCATCACAAGGCACTTCTCAACTCTAGGGCTCCTACCGTAGAACAAGGTGGCAGAGAGAATGAATAGAACTTTGTTGGAGAGGGTGAGAAGTATGCGGTTGCATGCGGGGCTGTCTAAAAGCTTCTGGACAAAAGCAGTTAACATGTCATGCTATATCGTAAATTGGTTACCATCTACAATGCTAGGCTCCAAGGTTGTAGAGGAAATCTAGACAGGCAAGGACGTCGATTACTTAGGGATGAGGATCTTTGGGTGTCCAGCATACGTCCACATGCAGAGTGGACAGAGGATGGAGTTGGATCTCAAATCTAGGAAGTACATTTTTATCAGGTATGAGAAAGGTGTTAAGGGCTACAAGCTTTGAGATGGATATTCTCAGAAGGTGGCCATTAGCAGAGATGCTATATTTAATGAGGCATTAATGTTGAAGGCCAACAAGGACGCTGCAGAGAAGTCAGGAAAACATGGTGAGACCGAGAAATTGTCGGTGCAGGTGGAGCCAGTTGAGCAAGTTACTGAAGATGAAATTTGGCAGGAGCAAGAAACTGAGTAAAACAATCAACAGGATACCCAGGAAAGTATAGCCAGGAATAGGGAGAAGAACCATTAGAGCCCCGGTTTGGTATGGGTTTGAGGACGTGGTCTCTTTTACATTGTTCACATATCCATTCACCTTTCAAGAGGCAAAATCTGGAAAGGATGGCGACAAGTGGATGTCAGCCATGACGGAGGAAATGGAATCTTTACATAAGAATCAAACATGGGAGTTGGTGGAACTTCCAAAAGGTCAGAGGCTATGGGGTGTAGGTGGGTGTTCATGAAGAAGGAAGCAGTAATAGAAAAAAGATGACGAAAAATACAAGGCACACCTCATAGCAAACGAGTACTTGCAAAGGAAATGAATAGATTACAATGAAGTTTTCTCTCCGATTGTGAAATATACATCAATCAGGGTGCTACTGGCTATGGTAGCGGAATCCAATTTGGTATTGGAGTAGCTCGATGTGAAGACGACATTCCTTCATGAGAACTTGGAGGAAGTCATTTTCATGAGGCAGCCTAAAGGATTTGAAGAGCTTGGTAAGGAAGGCTACATGTGTAGGCTGAAGAAGTCACTGTCTGGGCTGAAGCAGTCTTTGAGGCAGTAGTACAAGCAGTTAGATTCTTACATGGTGGAGATTGGGTATATCAGATGTGAGTACGATTGCTACGTATATTACAGGGTGCTTGAGGACAAGTCCTACATTCATCTGATGTTTTACGTTGATGATATGCTAATTGCTGCAAATGACAAGAAGGAGATACTATTGCTTAAGTCTCTGTTATGCAAAGAGTTTGACATGAAGGATCTAGGCAAGGCTAAGAAGATTCTAGGCGCGGACATACACAGAGATAAAGAGTTTGGGAAGCTGTGGCTTTCTTAGAAGGGTTATGTGCAAAATGTGTTAGAGAGGTTCCACATGAAAGGTGTTAAGCCAGTTAGCATGCCTCTAGCAGGTCGCTTTAAGTTGTCAGGCAGGTCATGTCCAAGTACATAAGATGATATTTTAGATATATCACGGGTGTCGTACATGAGTGCAGTGGGGAGTCTCATGTATGTAATGATTTGCACGAGCCCGGATATCTCACAGGCAATCAGTGTGGTTAGCAGATATATGATGAATCCATGAAAAGAGCATTGGAATGTTGTTAAGTGGATTCTCATGTATTTAAGGGGCATTGTTGACACTTAGATCATGTTCGGAAGACATGGAGCTTCAGGTGGAGTTGTAGGCTACATGGATTCAGATTATGTAGGTGATCTAGACAACAGGAGGTCCACTACGGGATATGTTTTCACATTAACAGGCGGATTGGTATGTTGGAGATTTACGCTACAATCTACGGTAGCGTTGTCTACAATTGAGGTGGAATATATGGCTACGACGGAGGCGTCAAAGGAGGCATTGTGGTTGAAATGTCTAATAGGATAACTCGGGTTGAAGTAAGAGGCGATTCAGTTGCATCGCGATAGTCAGAGTGTTATCCATCAAACGATGAATCAGGTGTATCATGTGGGAACCAAGCACATTGACGTGAGGCTCCAGAAGATACATGAACTCATTTCTTCAGGAGATTCTGTTTCAGAAGATTCATACGGACGAGAATGCCGCATACATGTTGACAAAGCTGGTGACCATAGAGAAGTTCAAGCATTGCTTGGACTTGATCAATCTCACTAGCCATTGATGAGATTGTGCACCTTGGCACAGGGGTGCAGATGGAGTTGCGTTCCAGGTGGATAATGTAGGGAGCGGTCTACGTTAAGGTGGAGGTTGCATAGGAAGTCTTCAGGGTGACTTGGCAGAATGTAAGTCAAGGTGGAGATTGTTGTGCAGGATGCTTTGGATTCTGCCAATCTGTTGTGTAGAGATATCTTGTCTCGGTTCGACCGGATTCATTTTCGGTTCCATCGGAAACTGGGTGGTTTCTCAGGTTGCACGCTTTGAAGATTTGCACGTTTTTGGTTCGATTGAAAAGTATAGTCGGGTTAGTTTGGTCCGACCGAAGTTTACATCCGGTTCGACCGACTATATTACGGAGATTAGCGCAAATTGGGGTATTTAAGTTCGATCGCGATTCAGGTTTGTTAATATGAGTGTTTTCTCTCTAAGGGCAAGGGTTTCGCATAGGTGAGAGGGTTCTAAACGCTTGTAAGGGTTTGAGAATGGATTTTCTCAAGGGACTAGGGTTTTCCTAGGTGTGCATCGCAAGGACAAATCCGGGTTTCGTCTGTAATCGAAGAAGGTGAGTGATGTAATCTCTAAGGCTTTGATTATAGTGGATTTCTGTCGCTTTGTACCATGGTTTTTTCCTGCCAGGATTTTTCACATTAAATATCTTGTGTTTTGCGGTTGCTTGCTTTATTAGATTGTTCTATCTTTGTTGAACGTGCTTCCGCAAAGTGCACAAATTAACGGTGGTATTAGATCTGAATTTCTAATACCTAGGGTTGATATGGGTTTGTTGAGGGCTCAGAATTTCAACATCCATGCATGGCATGACCCATACCATAAGTCAGGCAATACCTACCATGTTGATGTGATGGTCTAGAGATCAAGATGGTCACCATTTGTGTCTTACACTGGCGGATGTAACAATGGAGTGGCCTAGTGTTCAGGCTAGAGCAGCACCAACATGGTGGCCCCCCACCCGATGGGTTGCTTGGATCACACACACGTGTACTAAGTTGGAATGTTTGCTGGCATGTATAGGGGCCGGGCTATAAAAGTTTGTGGGGTTAACAAACATCATCATTTGAAAGAAGTGGTCATTGGGATTATAGGCTCAACCCTGATTCCCTTGATTCCTGATGTTTTAGAGTAGCTTCATTCGTCTGGAATTTTCTTTGATCTTGAGAGATTACTATGAGGCTATTTGAGAGAAGGTTGGCGGCACGAGAAGACTACTGGTGGGATGGTGGATGAGGAGGGTTGAGAGGAAGATTGAGAGTAGGCTGGCGAGAAGAGGCGAATATGGAGAGAGCAAGATCCACTGTCAAGGGAGTGAGGGGAGGGAGAGGAGTATGAATGAAGGATACTAGAGATGGTTGTTGTTAAGCAGAAAAGTTGACAACAACAAATTATGATAAATGGAGTTCTATCATTTGTTTGTACCTCTGAAGATGCAACCTCTGGAAATGGTCGATGGAGATGGAACTAAAGTATCAGAGGATGACACGTCATGGAGATTCCTAAATTTTTATTTTTTATTATTATTATTTAAAAAAAAAAAAAAGGGACAGATCTTTGTCGGCATTGGGACGATTGGGCTCACTTGGAGACGTTGAAATCTGTCTCGGGTGTGGGAATAAACTTGGCTAACTTTCTTCAGAAAGTCTTCACTGACCACAGGATATTGAATAGGTGATCTTAAAGTGTACTAAAAGAGCAAGCTGCTGAGATGAAGCTATATCTCTTTATTACCTACCTGACAAGCCCGTAAATGGTCATATCTCATTGCAGTAAAAGGATCAAAACAAAATTCAAAGTTGGCAAAACTAATTACCTGTTGAATATCATAGTCATCAACAAGCACTGTCTCACTTCCACTGCAATCAGCTCAATTGACTTAAGTACTGGTGCTACAGTAGTCATCCTCATTAATTGACTGAAGTACTGGGGCTACAGTAATTATCTTTATTGTCTGCTGATATAGTCTAGAGTCAACCATGCAAAGCAACTCTTTCCATGGTGGTTTTACTGATTCAAGACTCGTGTCTGATTCATGCTTTGAGTTACTTGTCGGTGCACACAAGGTTCAAGGAAAGCAAGGAGATGGCATATCTGTACAGTTGTACAGTCATGCCACACATGATTATGAAGATATTATAACCTCGGTTTCAGGACAAATGATGCAAGAATGAGAAGAAATTGCATTAATTTGAAAGGTTATCATGTTATATTTTGAGTGAACCTAAGATGATGTGGTTTTACTATCAATTGAGTTCAATATGATTGGGGTGTAGGCAGTGATGGATACTTGAGTGTGGTCACTAGGTTTTCTTTTGATGGGTGAAGTGGCTTAGATATTATTGTCAAATATGCTTTAAAATATTAAAATGGATTACATAGAGTGCAAGGGTAAAGTAGTTTTAGTAACTTTTATCTGTGTAGAGAAATTATATTTATTTTTGGGATTTACAATTTCTTTAGTGAGTTTCTAAATAGGGGACTAAGATTTGATTGGATTGATGGTCAAGATTGTGTGGGGTTCTAGACATTGCTTAATTGCCTTTAGATACTTGTTTTGAGAAGTAATGGTTGACTTGGGTTATATTAATTTCGTGGCTTGGAGAATGTGTATGGAGAATGCAGAGTTGATTGATTACAATTTTATGCGTTGCCCTTTTGTTTGTAGACTTTAGGACCCTTTCTTATGTTTTCTTCACAAAGATTGGGTGATGCTGAAGATTGGAAGACTTTTTGTGGGCTTGGCATGGGGGAGGAGTTGGGAGAGCTAGAAAAGCTAAGTGGAGATTGATCATTATGGCCGTGTTTTGGGTTATTCGGGGAGCTAGGAATGGGCATTGCTTTTGAAATGAAAGTGAGGGAGTGGATGAGGTTATTAGGAATAGCAAAGGTCTTGATTTGGGTTGGATTGTCTATGTAAAGGTCGTCATGGCTGCAAATCTTTTTGCCTCTTCTTGAGTGTTGAGTTTTGGGTTGTATTCTTTTCTCGCTTTATTGCGAGTTTCTTAATAAATTTGCTGTTACCTCTCAAAAAATAAAAATAAAAAATCAGTTTGCAGCTTGGTTTTGTTCTTAGTTGGAGAGAACTTTTTGTTGATTTCTTCTCTTCCTTTTGCATGATTTCTTTGATAGGCTTTCTTTGCGTCTCTTTGCATATTTGGTCTAACGATTAGGATTTACCATTACATTTGTTTTCTATCACAACAAGTTTGTTCCTATTGTTGAGTTCCATGAGTTGTGAGCGACTCTATGGGCTTCTTGAGGAGGTAGTGCCAATCAAGCCAACTGAGCAGCAGTGGAAAATCTTTAACATTTAGATTAACTAGTACATATCTTGATGTTTTAGGAGAAGAAGTTAGAAACAGTGTCTTGGACAGATGTTTGTTGAATTTTCTGATTTCTAGAGTATCTTGAACTTACCCGCCAAGAAAGCGTTTACTGGCTTAATGTCTAGGATGAGAAGAACCAGTGGACCAGGCAATTGTGAGTGGGTGTGAAGTATGTGAAAAAACCAATATGCAGCATTTATGATGGAAATGATAATGAATGTGCAGTCTTTCTCCCTTTTTGAACCATTGGCAATAAAAATGAGTATGATTTGAAAACAGCGTCTCTAAGAATATTTGTACGACAAATAGGAGGAAGATTGATGCATCCGGGCCACACAAGCTGGCCATTCAAAGATCAGGCCTATCCAAGGCTCATGATCAGGGATCTGACCATCCAACCATCTAGGTTGAAGATTTGAATCATTTTTGGGTTCTGGATTGATTGATCTGATTGAAGATCAACTGTCCAAATGTACATTAGGACGATGCTAGTAGTCATTTACTTTGGTGTTGGAGTTGAACGAGTTTCCGTTAGAATCTTTGGCCTTATTTGTATGCCATATTTTGGGAACCAAATGATGTCCGATTGAAATGACATCGGTCCTGTTTGAAAGCGTGCCTGAGTTTTCAAACAAGCCCAAGATTTTTCAATTCCAATATCATTTGAGTTGTGGCTGGTGGAGCCAACTGGCCCAAAGATTGCCATGGTTGTTTGGCCTAATCTGGAGGACAGAAATTCTCATTAAAGCATGTTGTAAAGTTGTCAGGGTCACAAGATATTAGTACCATGGAACATTATTTTTGGTAGAAATCTGTGGCATTATAAGATGGTGTTTGGAGAGCTTCTTAAGGTCTTGGATGAGTTATGTGTCTCCACCAAGGTGATGGATGACATAATTTGCGTCCTTTCTGTGTGTGGAGAGTTTTCTTCAAAGTTCTAGTATTGGATGAAGTTGGCGTTGCCCCATGTGCCAAGCTTAGGGAAACTCTTGTAGTCTTCTTACACCCGAGTGCTGAGGTCCTTTTCGGATTGCTTTTCACATCAAGATTCTTGTAATGGACTGTCATAGAAAACTTTGGATCAACATCTAATTCATATATTGAGAAGATCAGGACTCAGCCAATCATTTGTCCCTTCTTCACAAGTGGCAAGAGAAGTTTGGATTCTTTTATTCAAAATTTTCTGCATTTTATCAACATTCTTCCAAATTTGGTAGGTGGGTGAGAGGGGACCAAATTTGGTAGGTTAGTTAGAGGGGGCACGATCAGTCTACTAAAATAGTTTGTGTTTCTTTTTTATCCTTTTTCTTTCCTATAAAAGGAAAAAGGAAATAAACTAATGCATAGTTGCATAAATATTATGCACCAAGTAAGCTGAGATTTGAACTCCTTGTTGGGGCTGATCTTTGGGAAATCTGTAAACTTCCAAAACAATTTGTGTATGTGCTCCCATGAAGTGATGGACCACGTGAGACAAACTAATATATGTTTCTTGTGATGGAGATAAGGAATGGTGCAGCATATTCTCCCTTCTAGAATTGTCTTCAACATAACATGAATGCAAAAGAGAATGTTGCGGAGTAATAATAAGAAAACGCCTCAAGGAGTGCTTACAGGTCAAAGAGGAAGATTTAATATTCAAGGATTCAGATCTTTGATCAAGATCCTCTATTATGAATATCCTGAGGAACCATTTAGTTAAAGAAAAATTGGAGAATTGAGTTAAATACAACCCCATGCATCTCTGCCCCTATTAATCCCTTTATCTCATAGCTCAAACCCCACATTGCATGGGTTAGGACCTCGGCCGAACCCCCCTCGTGAGCCCGACTTCACATGGGTTCGTTCCGCTTCACACGGATGGGGCCCGCCTCACACGAGCCGCCCACCCCGAGTGTGCCCCTACATCCCACATGCAACTCCACTCAAGCCCGGTGTGAAAATGCTCCTGCATTAATCACCCCCCGGTGAGGAGTCTTGAACACGAGACCTCCCGCTTTGATGTAGGACAATTAACTACTTACTCTAAAAGCTCGAACTGATAGAGCATAGCGAATTAATCCCTTTATCTCATAGCCCAGGCCCTACATCACATGGGTTAGGGCCTTGGACGAAACCCTCTTGTGGGCCTCACTTCACATGGGTTCCGCTTCACACAGATGGGGCCCGCCTCATACGAGCCACCCACCTTACACGGGCCGCCCACCCCGAGTGTGCCCCTACATCCCACAGGAAACCTCACTTGAGCCTGGTGTGAAAACGCCCCTGCATTAATTTGCTTTGGGTTTTAGGCTTAACTTGAGACAAGGAGGCACCGTGGCTGTATGGTCTCACTGATGCGTGGCTTGAAAGGTTTTCACACATTGCACGATTTCTTCCATCCCCAAGATTAGAGACTATGGTTTCAGGGCCAAATGACATTGGCATGAGATGAGTATGAGCCCACCATTATGTGATTCGTGCCTCCAAAACACATGATGAGAATATGATCTTTTGTTCTATGTAATACATTTCTTTCTAGCTTGCCATCTCCACCTTTCATTTGATATGTTGCTTTTTTTTTTTTTAGTTAAATATATTTTATGAAACAGACGTCCGTTTTTTGGGCTGAGAATTTCATGTTTATATGGTAAGAGCTTGATGGGCATAAAAGTGTATGCAAATTTGTTAGTGCACCATATTCCAATCGATCGTTCCTGCTTTTTGTAGCCATGACAAGTATCTTTTTATGCAACTAGTCATAGTAAACTGTAAAACATGATGATTTTCTTTCCATTTGGGCTTATTGTTTGTTAATCAACTTTTAGATGGATATGGTTCCACAAGAGTGTACTCACCGTCAGTTGGATGGTGAGCTTGGTGTACAATCTATGGCATTGTTATGATGTCTTATATGAGGTACCCCTCTGGTGGAACCATTCTGTTAATCAGGCTGCACTTTTATAAATCAGAGAACTGACTTTGAACTCTTTTTTATCTTTTTCCTCTTGACTGTTCTGGCTGTCCTTTTGTTTAATGATTTCGTGTTAAAAACCATATACAGCTCCATAATTCCTCTAGATTATATGAGGTTTGCTTTACCATATGAATTTCACTCACACACCTTTGGATGTGTTACATTACATGTGCCAACCTATTACTTGCATGAGACATCTGCGCTAGAATGATTTTCTTTTGAAAGGTAAGAATTTATTGAAGAAGGCAGCAATAGCCACCAGACAAACTATATAGACTGATGGAAAAAAAAAAAACCAAAGCCCACCCCACTCCACACGAAACCCTCCCACCACATTACGGAGCCCAATCGCGAAAAAGGATCAGAATCTTAGAGAACACGAACACTGACGAAATACTCAGATTTCTGAACACACGATTATTCCTCTCGGTCCACTCCACCCAAAGGACAGCCATCAGAATGAAGCGCCACTTCCTTTTGCCGAGCCTACCACCCTGATCCGAATGCCACACACACGGCATATTGTCAAGGATGAGGGCATCACCCAAGAAATATCTGCCAGGCGAAAAACACTCCACCAGATATTGGAGGAGAACGGACAGTGGATAAACAAGTGGTCCACAAATTTTTGTCTTTGAGATACAAGGGACATACACTCGGAAGGACTATCCCATGCTTACGAAGATAATCGATTATAAGAATTCCGTTTCTGCTTGCAAGCCAGCCGAAAGCCGCCATCTTGGCGTGGAATAGAATAGGCACAGACTGCACCATTATGACAGCAGGAGGAAGGCCTTTTAGAAGAAAGAGAGTTATAGAGAGATCCGACTGAGAACTTCCCCGAGTTAGACAGCTTCCAGACCATGGCATCATTGGAGCTTGGACTAGGAGGGATCTCCTGCAAAAGAGAAAGCAGCGAAGTGAACTCCTGAAATTCTTCATCGGAGAAGTTTCTTCTGAAGGGAGGGATCCGTATTCCTCCCTGCACATTATGATGGAAGTAGTCTTTAACAGGAATGAAAGGATTGGAGAAAAAGAATAGAGAGGGAAAGGCCTTAGCCAGCGTGGAAGAGCCACACCATTGATCAAGCAAAAATCTAATTCTATTCCCATCACCAAGAGAGAGACACATTGTCTTGAACGCAGGAAGACAACTTAGCAATGTTTCTCCAAAGGAAAGAGGATTTGTACATGGAGTCCTTCGTCCCCCAATCAGAATTAGAGGTACTATATTTAGCAGCGATCACGTGTCTCCAGAGACTGTTATTTTCAATCCCAAACCTCCAAATCGACTTAGCTAAGAGGGCTTTATTCATTAACCCCAGATTCTTAATACCCGCACCTCCTTCATTATAAGGAGTGCACACCTCCTTTCATTGGAGCAACGGGAACTTAAAAGAATCATCATTCCCTTTCCACAAAAAATTCCTTCTGAATTTATCAACTTTTGCTAGAACAAATTTAGATCAAGGGAATAAGGAGAGGAAATAAATTGGCATGCTGGAAAGTGAGGCCTTTATCAAATTAATTCTGTCTCCAAACGGGAGGACATTGCACTTCCGGGATGACATTTTCCTCTCCATTCTCTCAAGGATGCAATCCCACAAAATTTGGAAAGGCTTACCAATGCAGAGAGGAAGACTCGGATAGAGAAACGGAAGAGAGCCTACCTTACCCCCAAAATCATCACCGAAGGAACTACAAGCCTGAGGATCAAGATTTATGCCAAAAAGTTCAGATTTGGACAAATTTACCTTTAGCCCAGATACTACTTGGAACCAGCATATAATCATTCTAAGATAGTTGGTCATACTCTCATCTGTTTCACAAAAGAATCAGGTATCGTCAGCAAATTGCGGATGATTAATGTGAAATGGGAGATTAGGGATAGAAAAACCTCTATACAGCCCCATCTCCTGACCCCTAGAAAGCATGGCACTGAGAGCTTTAGTAACTAGGTAAAAAAGAAACAGAGATAGTGGATCCCCCTGATGAGGCCCTCTTGTGGCTCTGCAATAGCCAAAAGGGGCTCCATTGATAAGGATGGAGAACTTGGGAGAGGAAATAGAGATCCTAATCCAAGCTCTCCAAGAAAAGCCATACCCCATTCTCTGAAGCATATAGTCCAAAAAAGACCAATCAACGTGATCATAAGCTTTTTGGAGGTCGAGTTTGCATAGAATACCCGACCATTTCTCCCTAGCACAGGACTTCATACACTCATTACCACTGAGAATAGAATCAAGAATCTGTCTACCCTTTACAAAAGCAAATTGAAAAGAGGATACTAACTTTGGAATTACCTGCCGAATTCTCTGGGCCAGAACTTTGGAGAGAATTTCGTACCGGCTACCTAGCAAGCTAACGGGGTGGAAATGTTTAATGTTTCATGCCCCTTCGAGCTTGGGAATCAAGGTCAGGAAGGTACTTCCCAATTCAGATGACAACCGCTTTTGCTTGAAAAGTTCCAGCACAAACTGGTGCAACTAAACCAAATCCCAAAAAACCGCAATGGGGGATCCATCGTGCCCAGGGGCTTTGTCAGAACCTAAATCCCATACTGCAACTTTAATCTCTTCCAGATCAACGGGTCTCTCCAGCAGCAGAGCTTCTTCTTCCGAAATCGAATGAATAGGGAGGTTGTCGATTCTTGGACGATGCACATCTTCGGCAGTTAACAACTGGGAGAAGAACTGGATAATAGAATTGCAGATGACATATTTGTTAGTAGTAATAGCGTTATCGATTTCAAGAGAGGATATAGAATTATCACGAGATCAGACAGAAGCAAAGTTATGGAAAATTTTAGTGCTGTGATCTACCTCTTTAAGCCACAATGCCCTAGACTGATGTTTCTATTTAATCTCTTCCTCTTTCAGCCTGGCACAATAGTCAGCGGACAACTGGAATCTTATGGATCTTTCTTCATCAGAAAGAAGCCTCTTCTTTAACATCTAGCTCTTTGTTGGCTACAAGAATGGAGGACATTTCAGATTCTCTCAACCCAAAAATATCTTTGTGCCAAGATTTAAGATTGGACTTAAGCATTTGGAGTTTTTAAAAAAGAATGAACAAAGGGCGACCCTCAATCACACAAGCTTTCCACCAATCAGCAACTAGGTCAGTGAACCCTTCAAATTGAAGCAAGGCCAGTTCAAATCTGAAGGGTTTTGGCCCCCAATTCAACTCTTCAGTTTCCAACAGGATAGGGCAACGATCAGAAATAGGTTTAGGCAGACCTCTGTGATGAGCAAAAGAGAATTGGGAAATCCAAGCATGAGATAGAAGGAATCTATCAAGCAGCGACATAGATGGAGGATTTCTAGAATTAGACCAAGTATATTTGACTTCCCCCAAAGGTATATCAATCACCCTATGATTGGATATCCACTCCGAGAAGTTTCTCATCACAGAATTAACTCTCGCACCGCAAGATCGCTCAAAGGAGAACCGAACATTATTAAAATCTCCAGCAACAATCCAGGGAAGATTCCATCTATGAAAAGCAGCGGACAATTCAAGGCAAAAGGTGGGGCGATATCGAGATCTGGTTGGACCATAAACTCCTGAAAAAATCTAGCGGAACCCCGAAGGAATTTATCTGAACACAACATGAATGGAGTACAGGCCCAACCAGCTATCTTCAACAACACGCTTAGAGGTATCCCACAAAAGAAGGATACCTCCAGACGACCCCACCGAGTCAAGAGCAAGCCAGTCTTTACCTTTGCGGCTCCACAACAAATTGACAATACCTCTACTGATCATCTCTAATTTAGTTTCCTGCAAAACTATGACGTTAGCTTTAGAACGCACACACATCTCTCTAACCAGGGTTCGTTTGTGGGGACAACCCAACCCTTCAAGGAGAGGACCTTCATTGATTAACTTTGACAACCCTTCTCCCCTTTCTCGCCTTTCTAGGAATGACATCTCTCACACCTTCTGGGGCCACCCCTGGATTCAGTAATTCCCTGTTGGGACTGACAGGTGTCATTGGTCCAACACCAGGGAACCCTTCCAGTGGCCTGAAGTCCCCCTTCAGCCACCAGCTTAAAGAGCGCTATGTAATCTTCGTCGGAGTCACCAAAAACTACTCCCATAAGCCTTCGAACGTGTCTAACAGCCTCCCTGACCCATCTTTTCTTTTTTAGCACCTCCACTAAACTCCCCAATACTTTCCCCGAGAGGACAGTATGGGAGGGCACCCTCTGAAAGAAAGATGGAGAATTCCCAACAAGGGTCGATCTGAGCGGGGGAATGTCAAAGGCTTCTTCTAGCACCTCCCTATTCAGAGCAGAGATATCCCTATTGAGAGAAGAGCATACCTGAGGGGCTGAACAAATAGCCAAGGGGCCTATCACATGAGAAGCGGAGGAAGAGTAGAAAGGAGAACAGATAATGGGACTCTGAGGAGAACATTGCGGAGTAGCGAAGAGTTCTGGAGACTGGGGAGTCCCACATTTAGACCTCCGGCCTAGGAGATCTCCGCTTCGTCAGTCTGCTAAAGGGCTGAGCAATTCATTGTCAGTCTGCGCCAGCATGATGTGGGGCCTGCTGTGAAGATGACCCGACACAATCAAATTGGTCCACTAACAGGCGTAACCAGTGTTTCAGTTGTCAGTATCGCTACAAATTTCGCCGGCCGGGGATAAAGATATTATATCGTTATCGCCGATAATATTGCTGATAACTGGAAATGCAAGGAAAAATAGGGAAGCATGGGGGAAACGGTAGAATTTTTCAATAAAACTTTAGGACATGCCTAAAAACACATATTTGGATATTTAAGAATAAAAAAATTTACAAAAGAATGTATTACATGATAAGTTTTCATTTAATAGGACCCAAAAAGCATGCGTTGCCATAAGAAATTACTTCAACAATAACCAAAATGAGTTTATATAATACAAATGCAACTATCATACAATAATTAAGATATGTAAAATTAAATGAACTACAAAGCACACCTTTTTGGCCATCCCTCATCCCTACATGGAGTGATGAGGTGGCTTATAGTCATCATCTGAATCTTGATCCTAGGGCCCACCTCGATGTATGCATTGTATATCCACGCCGTCCATCTATTTTGCCGGCTTATTTTAGGGTGTGGACTCAAAAATGAAGTAGATACAAATTTTGTGTGGACCATGCCATAGGAAACAGTGGTTAATGACTATTAAAAACCTTTTGTGGGCCACATAAGTTTTGGATCAAGCTGATGTTTGTGTTTTTTTTTTTTTTTTTTTTTACTTTCATTTGGGTTTGTTTGACCTTATCAACATGTTAGATGGTCAAAAAATATTACCGTGGACCCTAGGAAAATTTTAATGGTGGGCATTCAACAACCACTGTTTCTTGTAGTGTGGAAGACCTGTAATTTATATCTTCTTAATTTTCTTTTACCATGCCCTAACAAGTGGGCCCTACAGGCACCCACATCACTGATTCCGGGGTCACACCCAAGTCACACTCCAACGAGGATTAGGTGCAACACAAGACGGCGCAACCCTTAAGTGTGGGGACTACCTTGATGTATGTCTTCTATATCCATGCTGCCCATCCAATTTTAAGATTATTTTAGGGCATGACCCCAAAAAATGAAGTAGATCCAATTCTCAAGTGGACCCTAACTTAGGAAAAAGTGGTGATTGTCCATTAATGGGCCACAAAAGTTTTGAATCAAGCTAATATTTGTTGTTTTTTTTTTCTTCATCCACGGTCATGTGACCTTATCAACATGTTAGATGTCAAATAAACATCACAAAAACATTATGGTGGGCCCAAGGAAGCTTTTAATGGTAGTGCGTTCAATCACCACTGTTTCCTAAGTATGGTCCATCTGAGTTTTGGATTCGCTTCATTTTTAGGCTCATGCCTTAAAAAGATATGACAAAACGGATGGATAGTGTGGAATTAGAATAAATACATTAAGGTATGCCTCCACAACAAGGGCCGCACCTTCTTGGGTGAAGCTGGGCTGCACCTAATCCACTCCCCCAAAATTGGGGCTCCACGATCCATGGGATGGAAGCAAGAACTTTCCGCGACTGAAAGCTAGGTGGGGCCACGGTGAAGTTCGTGAGAAATCTACTCTGTTTATCTGTTTTTCCAGATCAGGTTAGGAAATGGGCCAAAAAATGAAGCAAATCCAAAACTCAAGTGGGCTAAATGACATGAAACAACGAGAATTGAACTTCCACCGTTGAAACATTCGTGGGCCATAGAAGTTTTGGATTAAGTTCATAATTTTTTGCTTTCAATTTATCCAATTAGGAATGACCTTATGAATGGTACGGATGGCATATAAACATCACAGTGGACCCTAGGGAGGTTTCAACGGTAAGCATTTCCCTATCTACTGTTTCCTATCGTGCGGCCCACTTGGAGTATCGTAGTTTCCTCAATTTTTGGACCATGTACTAACATGATCTGAAAAAGCGGATGAACGGGGTGGATTTATTAAAAACATCATGGTAGGCCCCACCTAGCTCCCACGGCCGAAAGTTAATCCAAAGGGTTCTGCACGCAATTGAAGTGAGGTCACATTTAGTGAGTTGGGTGGACCTTGACCATAGGGCTCATCTAGATAAAAGAAGTTGTATATATATACCGTCCATTCATTTTGGCAGATCATTTTAAGGCATCGGACAAAAAATGAGACAGATCCAAATTTGAGGTGGACCACATGGCAGGAAACAGTGGTCATTGAATGGCCACCATTAAGAACTTTATCGGGAGCCACAAAAGTTTCGATCAAGCTGATATTTGTGTTTTCCCTTCATCCAGATCTGTGTGACTTAATCAATTATTTGGATGGCAAATAACCATTATAGTGGGCCCTAAAAAGTTTTTAATGGTAAGCGTTCAATCACCATTGTTTCCTTTGATGTGGTCCACTTGAAATGTGGATTTGACTCATTTAACGGCTCATGACCTAAAATGATCTTTCAAAATAGATGGACGGCGTAGATGAAACACATTACATCATAGTGGGCCCACAGAGCAGCGAAATACTAATCAGGACTTCACGTCTCACGAGCGGTCATCCTGTGAAAGGGAGCTTTGGATGCAAGAAGCCATTTTGGGGAAAAACTATCTTTCGAAGCCCTCAAATCCCTGAAATTTCTCAAATTCTGTCCAAAATTTAGGAAATATCTACCAATCTATGTAAGATTCTTTACCGAAATTGCCGCTCCTTTGAAATCTTTCATTTATTCGAAGAAAAAAAGAAGGAAAAATCGAGGTTTTTTTACATACGGAAGAACGACACAGATTTCGACGATCGATCGACTGGTGTGCTACCTCCAAATTCTGAATCCTCTTTAAAGGTATCGAAAATATCCTCCTACATGGATCGGAATGATTTTTCATTTTCTTCATTTTATTTTATTTTTCAAATTTTTTCATATTTATGCACTCGAAATTTTCGGTCGGTTAGCTACAGTGAATTTATCGTCGATAACTTTATTTATTGTTGATAACTTTATTTATCGCCGAAAAATCACCGACAATTGGAAGAGATACGAAACTAGGGGGTTTCGGTGTCGCCGGCTTGGTGACACCGATAATATCGGCGATATTATTGATTTTTCGCTGACAATTTGAACACTGGGCGTAACATAGATTTATGAAAACAACATGCATTTAAAATGGCGCCCACATTCAAGCTACACATAGTGCCTTGCATTATGTATGTACTGGTGGCCTGACTTCAGATACCCTGCATGGTTGGTTCCATCTCATGCACGGTTCAGATGTCAGGTTTTGGCTTATATTCCACATGCCACCAGTAAAGGTGTGGGTGCGGCGAGTGAACCTCCATTTGTTAATAATCTTAAAATGATTAAGAATCTTCCAGGTAAATCTGGATTGTAATTAGGATTGCTACATAAGGGCCTCTTGGCATGAGAAAACACAGTTAAGTTGTAATTGATTTTGGTGGCTGACCGTCATTGACTACATGGGCGTAAGGCTCCACACTTTCTTTTTCCCTTTTGTGGGAAGAAGCTCCTGCGAACATGATATGTTTTTGTCATCCGGGCGCAAAAAGGAAAGACATCTCGTTTGCAGGCAGCATCCTACTCGCATGATTAATGTAACAAAAAAGAATTACATCTTATCTGGGTTTCTTCTAGGGGAAACTCACACAGGGGATCCAATACTGACGCATTCTGTTTGATGACAGCTAATTGCATGCGGGATTGCGGTTGCCACATACAATGAAGGGGCAACTGATTTTAAGCAGACTCCTACGTATAAGGAGTCAATCCAATCTGGGGAATTGTTCGATGAACAAGAGACATCCAGTTCAGATGTTTTTGAGGGAAATCCAACTGAGGAGGCACCCAGTCTGGAATAAGCACCACTTGGCTCTCTGGTTCCGCTTTATCATCATCAAGATGGTAATAGATCTATGGAGAGGTTGGGTTCGTGCCTGATCCAGATTCTGATCAGAGGCCTTCTACATCTGTTCTAAAGGTGTGATAATCATACTGTTTTTTTTTTTTTGTTTCACCATCTTTTTCTGAATTTGTAATTTTAGTGTATAATACAATGACAAGAAATAGATTTGTAATGTAAGCATCTGAATAGCAAGATAGATTCTTGTGAAACCCTGATGCTTGTAAACTTAGTGGGAGGAAATGGAGATATGCCTTGGAAGTTTTATGTGATTGTTGTGTACTCACTCATAAACTGAAATGTAAATTTTCTAGGAAAGCTATAAGAACCATGCTTCATGGGACAGAATGTTGGGTCAATTAAGGAACAAGATCTTCATAAGATGAGTGTAGCAGAAGTGGAAATGTTGTGATAGATGGGTGGCAAGATGAATAAGGATAGAATTAGAAATGAATGCATTGGAGAGAATTTAAGAGTAGCACCAAGTGCTAATAAGAGGGGGGAAAGTAGACTTAGATGGTTTAGTCACATGCAACAGAGACAGAGAACTTTGCTGTTTGGGAGTGAGTATAAGTTGAAGGCTCTAAAAGGGCAAGGGAAGGCTCTAAAGGACCCGAATGGAGGAGGTAGTAAGAAAAGACTTGCTGACCTATGGTTTAACTGAAGTTATGTCCTTAATAGAGTGGAATGGTAGAACAGGAGTCATGTAGCGGACTCCAATTAGTTGGGATAAAGGCTTAGTTGATGGTGATGATGCTTGCTAACTCGGTGAAGATCCCAGTCACTCTACGTCACGATCCATCCAAACCATCGGGTGGGTCCATCATCTGTGAATAGGTCCCAGAATCTGGCCTGTCAATTTATCGGGTGGGTCAGAGTCCAAAAGTTAAAGGAAAGTCGGCCAAGTACCCACGTTCAACATACACATTCGCCCAACTGAAAAGTTGACCTGCCTAATTCTTGCGCTTGGGCACATACATAAAAGGGCCCACCTGATGCACTGTTCGGATGTTGCATGTGATTGCCATGTTGGCATGAAGGTCCATGTATGATACCAATGGGATCCATGGGGCATGTGTTATAGCGTCTTTATGGTGGCCCACACTTGATAAATGACTCTTTATGTTGCACACACACTACATTGGCATTGGCACATGTGCTGGAGTTGTTAAAAATCAAATGCCTCAAATTTATGCTGAAATAGGGGCCATTGACCGGTCTACAGGCTGTAGGATATCGAAAATATTCTGTTTTTTGCCAAAACTTTTTGGACAATTTCTGGAGTTTTTGACAGGTTGATCGAACTTATTGAAGCATCTCGACTAGTCGACTCAACAGGTCGACGGATTGCGCGCTTTTGCTCGATTTGTTTCTATTTCTGTTTTACCTTAAATATATGCGTGTAATCATGATTAGGGTTTATGCTAGACGTACTTAAGGGTATAAGAGAGTTATGGAGAGAGAAAAGGCTACAGTTTTTCTCTTGGGGCTTTGAATCGATAAGGTTCCATCTCTTGTAGTTTTGTTATTCATAGTGCATTATCGCTTTGTGCCACGCAAGGGTTTTTTCACGTAAATTTAGAGTGTTCTCTGTTGGATTTGCTTGTGCGATTGTGATTACTTTGTTTGATTCTACTCTGTGTTTCCACAAGTCCCAACAAGTGGTATTAGAGCTAACGTTGGGAAGCAGATCAAATATGAAAACAATGTATCTACGGCATTTAGTATGAAGTTCATTGTAGAGTAAGTATTCTAGGAAAAACAACTTTGAACTATGGAAAGTGAAGATGAATGGTGTTTCAATTCAGTAAGGGATTGAAAGACGTACTCCTTGAAAAGAGATCGAAAACTATAAAAGAATAAGAGTGGAACAAGTTAGATCAAAATGTCAATATCTCAATCCAATTGTGTCTAACGGAGAGGTCCTCTACAATCTTAAAGAGAGAAGACTGCGACTGATACATGGGTGAAATTAGAGAACATTTATGTGAAGAAGCCTCTCGAAAATCGTTTGTATCTGAAGCTCCAGTTGTTCAATCTGAAGATGGTTGAGGGGGCTGACGTTGAGACTCACATTTTCAATAGGCTTGTTTGCAAATTGTTAGATATGGATGAGGCAATGAAGGATGAAGATGAAACATGTATTCTCTTGTATTCTCTTCTAAAATCATATGAGTCGTTCAAAGACTCTTTGTGCACTAGTAAGACGACCATTAGCGTTGAGACCGTCATCTTAGCTTTTCAGTCGAAGGCGATGTGAAAGAAAATAAGTAACGTGGGTGCTTCTACAAATGCACTGGTTACAAGGGGGAAATTCTGAGCATGATAGAGAATCTTCGCAATCAAGATCCAAATCGAAGGGCAAGGGCAGACGCAAGTTGAACTGCTGGAATTGTGGCATGATAGGGAATATGAAGAATGATTATCAAAATCCTAAGTCTAGGAACGAGAAATCATAGGGCTCCTCAACATAGGCCAACACTTCGGAATCTAGTGATGAGGCGAGTGGTAGTGGTGTGCTGACCATATCAAAATTCGGGTATTTCGACAATGAATGGATTTTGGATATGAGGGATTTATATCACATGACCTCTTATAGGAGTTGGTTCACCAATTACAGTGAGTGCGATGGTGGCCATATGTTTATGGGCAATGACAATGTCTATAACGTGGTTACTGTTGGATCGGTGCGCATCAAGATGTTTAAGGACATGGAGCGCATCTTGGCCGATGTGAGACACGTTCTTGAGTTGAGGAAGTGTCTGATATCTCTGAATGCACTTAAAGCACTTGGGTGCAAATTCACTAGGTTCGATCGTGTCCTTAAGGTTTTAAAGGGAGCACTCGTAGTCATGAAAGTATAGAGGAATTGTAACCTTTACAGGTTGATCGGAAGCACTTCATTAAGTGGAGTTGCAGCGTCTGTCGTAGATTCCACGTCTTCACGTATGTGGCATACGTGCCTAGGCCACATAAGCGAACTGGGCATGAAGGTACTTCATGATCATTGTTTGATCCTAGTTTTTAAAAGCATTGATTTTAGTATATGCGAGCATTGTATATCTGGTAAACAATCAATATTATCTTTTAAGTATGTGAAACATGCTTTTAAGAGAGTTCTGGATTATGTGAATCTGATGTATGGGGGTCATTGTCTGTAGTTTCTGGTGGAGGGTTGTTATGGTTTATTACATTCATTGACGACTATTCAAGAAAAGTGTGGGTTTATTTTCTTAAAAATAAATCCTATATTTTCACCAACTTCAAATAGTGGAAGGCGATGGTGCAAAAAGAGATATAACGATGGGAAATTCACTCCTGGGGAATTCAATTATTTTTGTAAAGTTAAAAGGATCGTGAGGCACAACATAGTTTGCCACACACCACGAGAGAATGGTATGCCTGAACAGATGAATCAAACTCTCTTGGAGAGGGCCCGATGCATAATGAGTAATGCTGGGCTAACTAAGGAAATGTGGATTGAGGCCATTAACACGGCTTGTTACTTGGTAAATCGGTCCCTTTTTATGGCTATTGATTGTAAACTTTCAGAGAAAGTGTGGAGTGGTCAGTAGGTAGACTACTCGGGGCTACGAGTATTTGGTTGCGATATTTACTCTCATATACCGTCAGTTGAGAAAGATAAACTGGACCAAATGGCTAAAAAGTACATCTTTGTCTGTTATGATGATATTGTGGAGGGATACATTATATATGACTAGGTCACACAGAAAATCATCCTTAGTTGTGATGTCAAATTCGACAAGGGATCCTTATTTCATAAGGATGAGCATAAGGAAGCGGAAAAGTCGGTTGTGGACGTTTAAATAAATAGAGATACAAGAGCAAGTGGAGCAGCCACTTGTGAAAATGAATTCATCAAGGGATCGTAGGTTACCAGTGAGATACAGGGATAACTCGAATGTTGCGTTTGCCTTCATTATGGATGAGGGGGATCCATTTACTTTTCAGGAAGCTCTAGATGACGTAGATGCCGAAAAGTGGAAAATGGTAATGCATAACGAAATGGACTCCTTGTACAAGAATGAGACGTGGGAGCTGGTGGAGCTTTCCATCGACCGTAAAGCATTCGGATGTTAGTGGATCTTTAAGAAGAAACATGATAGGTACAAGGCAAGGTTGGTAGCGAAGGGATACGCTCAGAGAGAATGTGTCAACTTTACTGAGATCTTCGTGCATGTTGTGAAACAAGTATCTATCAGATTCATATTGGCGTTGATTGCCCAATACAATCTCGAGCTAGAACAGATGGTTGTGAAGACTGCTTTCCTGCATGGGAAATTAGAAGAGCAAATTTACATGAAGCAACCAAAAAGATTCGAAATACAATAGGCAAATAACAAGGTTTGCAGCTTGAAGAGGTTGTACGGCCTGAAACAAACGGCTAAGCAATGGTATAAGAAATTTGATTCTTTCATGATGAGTAAGAGGTTTACCAGGAGTGAGTATTATCATTATCTATTACAAGACATTAAGTAATAAGAAGTTCATTATCTTAGTATTGTATGTTGATGGCATACTTATCATTAGTCATAGCATGTCTGAGAACGACATACTGAAGGCTCAGCTATCAAAGACATTTGAGATGAAATATCTGGCGGCTGCAAAGAGGGTTTTCGGCATTGACATTCACAGATACAGGAAGAGGAGCATGTTATGGTTATCTCAGGCTTAATACATTGAGAAAGTATTGGTGAAGTATGAGATGGAAAAGGTAAAGTTGGTAAGCGCTCCCCACGCAGCTCATTTTCGGCTTTCTTATGAGCAGTGTCCTGAAACGGATGAAGAAAAGTAGGTTATGTCTCATGTTCCTAATTCGAGTGCAGTTGGCAGCTTGATGTGTGTCATGGTCTATACGAGACCGGATATTTCACATGTAGTGGGTGTTGTTAGAAGATACATGTCTAACCCCGGCAAGCACACTGGAAGGCAGTAAAATGGTTACTTTGATATATTCGAGGTACGCATAACTACATCTTGATATTCGAAAAATCAGGAGACAAGTTAGTAGGCTATGTGGATTCAGATTACGCAAGCGATGTGGATAATAGAAGGTCGACTTCCGATTACTCGTTTGTGTTAGCGGCTGGAATGATCAATTGGATGTCAAAGCTTTAGCTTGTAGTTACTCTTTCTACAAACAAAGCTGAGTACGTGGCAATTACGGAAGCATTCAAGGAAGCAGTTTGGTTGAGGGGAATGATAGATCAGTCGGGACTTCAGTAGGAGACTGTGCCGGTTAATTGTGACAATGAAAGTACAATCAATTTGGCAAAGAACTCGTTTTACCATATAGAAATAAACATATTGATGTGCGTCAATATTTTATCCGACAGGTGTTGGATGAATGCGGTGTGACTCTCGAGAAGATGCATACAAGCGTGAATCCGGTGGATATACTTACCAATATGGTTATTACAGATAAGTTCAAGTTATGTGCAACTTCTCTAGGCCTGGCAAAGATTGAGTGAAGACGGAGTGTGCACGAGAAACGATGATTGTGGAGTTATGATAGAGACGAAGTAGTGATGGAGGATTGAACATGGCGTGTTATAGCTTGAAAATTAGAGTTATGGTGGAGATTGTTGAAAATCAGATGCCTCAAATCTATATGTTGAAATAGGGGTCATCAACTAATCGACAGTTTGGTTGACAGGTCCAAGGATATCGAAAATATTCATTTTTATTTTTTATTTTTTTTTGCAAAACTCTCTAAACATTTTTTGGAGTTTTCAACATGTTGAAATTTTTGGTCGACAGGTCGACCGACCAATCAAAGTGTCTCGACCGGTTGACTTGACAAGTCGACGGATTGCGCAGTTTTGTGCAATTTGTTTCTATTTCTGTTTTACCTTAAATATATGAGTATAATCGAGATTATGGTTAATGTTATACATGCTTGAGGGTCTGAGAGGGTTTTAAAGAGAAAAGGCTAGGGTTTTTCTCTTCGGGCTTTGAATCAATAAGGTTTCATCTCTTGTAATTTTGTTATTCATAGTATACTATCACTTTGTGTCGAGGTTTTTTCCTACAAGGGTTTTTCCACATAAATTCAAAGTGTGCTCTATTAGATTTGCTCAACAATTGTAATTACTTTGTTTGATTATGCTATGTGTGCTTCTGCGAGTCCCAACAAGAGCTGCCATTTCAATCTCTCCTTGCAGCTCTACTGAATAAGCATGCAGCTACATTCCAGTGGTAAATTCTATGTATGGGAAATTTATCTTTAATGAAACACATGGACTTGCATTTTCACTAAAATTCGTCACCATTATGTGGTCCATCTAGTGCCTAGACCTTTTGGAACATTTTGTATCATCATGTCTCCTCTACCACAGGGCCATCCTGTAGGGTCCCATTGGAATGGGTTTGGATCCAGGACATTTTTTTATTCATCTAGGTAAACACAGACTTTCCCTTGTGTTTTGTATCCATACCATCTGAGGTTAGTCACGTAGCTAAAATGACTCGAGCCCAAGCTTAACTCGAAAATTCATCCGGCCATGCATGTGAGGTGCAAGCTCAGCTCACATGCCCAGCTAGTACGTCCAAGACTGGCCCAAAATTGGCTCAGGCTCAGGCTTGTCAGGTCTGGTCGGGTCGGGTTGGGTGTGCAACCCTCACTGCAACCCCAATTTGTTGCCCATACGCATAATGTATGAGTATAAAGGGAACTATGGTTTGGCTATGAGAAATGCTCTTGTGCTCCTAGTTGTGGCAGGTCACTTGCACAGTCCAATTGATTGATCTGAACTGTCCATTAAATCCAAAACACATTTCATGAGCTCCCATTCAAAAATCACACTCCAATCCTGTTGGGGGAACCGCGGAAGCACACGACAATGAATCTAGGATAACAATCCAGTAACACCAAACAAACACAAAGAGAACACATGGATTTTAACGTGGAAAAATCCTTGCGGGAAAAAACCACGGCACAAAGCGACAGATGATCACTATGAAAGCAGAAATTACAAAGAGAAAAGATCTTACCCAATTCGAACAACCTTGAATCTCACCCTTGCTACACCCCTTTGAAACCTTAGGACGATTTAGAAACCCTTAGAATACCTCTCAATCCCGTTTACACCCATATATATAGCTTTAGAAAGAATCATAAATGAAATAGGAAGCAAATTTCGTAAATCCGGCGGATCCGCAAAATTCTGCGCGAAACCGTTCGATGTCATCGAACGTACTTCGATGACATCGAAAAACTGCCAAAATTGTCCAGCGATAAAACATGGATCTTCCGAAAATCTTCGATTGCTCGACCCAGCTTCGATGGCATCGAACACATCTTTGATGTCATCGAAAGCCTTTCGATGTCATCGAAAAATGGCACCAATATGTCTGGCAACCAACAGAGGAGATTCAAAAAATACTCGATGACATCGAACATGTCATTAACAGACTGTTGATATTTACATATTTAAGACATCTATCAACAACAATCTCCACCATGTCTTTAATTTTCAATCATGTAGCTTCTTGCCATCTTCTTTTATCTTTGCCTCGCATCATAACTCCATCAACTCTTCTCGTGCAAACTCCGTCTTCCTATTACGCTATCGTCAAGCCCAAAAAAGTCGCACAAAACTTAAACTTCTCTGCGGAACCACCTTGGTGAGCATGTCTGTCGGATTCACGCTCGTGTGAATCTTCTCAAAAGTCACTCCTTCAAGCACCTGTCGGATAAAGTGGTGACGAACATCAATGTGTTTAGTACGCGAGTGATAAACAGAATTTTTAACCAAATTGATAGCGCTCTCACTATCACAGTTAATCGGCACAGCCTCTTGTCGAAGCTCCAACTGATTTATCATGTCTCTTAACCAAACACATTCCTTAAACGTTTCCGTCACTGTCATATACTCTGCTTCAATCGTGGAAAGAGCCACCACGAACTAAAGCTTCAGCATCCAACGAATTGCTTCACCTGCTAGTACAAAAAAGTAACCTGAAGTTGACTTTCTGGAATTCACACTACCTGCGTAGTCTGAATCCACATACCCTACCAACTTTGCCCTTGCATTCTTAAAAGTTACAACATGGTCTTTTGTACCTCGAATGTATCGAAGTAGCCATTTCACCGCTTCCCAATGTTGTTTGCCGGGGTTTGATATGTATATGCTCACAACACCGACTGCCTGTGAAATATCCGGTCTCATACAGACCATAGCATACATTAAACTATCAAACGCATTCGAATAAGGAACACGAAACATATCCTGTTTTTCCTCATATGTTTTGGGACATCGATCTAAGGAAAGCTTGAAGTGAGCCGCGTGGGGAATGCTTACAGGCTTTACCTAGTCAATCCCATACTTGATCAACACATTTTCAAGGTATTCTGCTTGTGATAACCAAAGTCTGCTCATCTTCCTATATTTATGAATATTTATGTCGAGAACCTTCTTTGCAGCCCCCAGATCTTTCATCTCGAATGTCCCTGATAACTAAGTCTTCAGTACGTTGATTTCAGATATATCATGGCTGGCGATCAACATACAATACTAGGATGATGAATTGTCATCACTCGGTGTCTTGTAATAGACACAGTGATCGTATTTACTCCGAGTACGGCCGAGAACTTGGCCTGCTATTTCTTGAACCATTTGAATAATTTGGTCATGATTCAAAAAGTCTGATTCGACCATTGGAGGTGGTTTAGGGCCTACATAGTTTTGTCTTCCATGATACAGTAGATTCATAAGGAAAGGTTGTCTCTAGGTATATCCTAGTTTCCTTCTTCAGGGATAAAATTCTCACCTCCTACTTTGGTTACTTGGTGCTAGCCAAAATTGTTTCACGGCCGGTGTTCGATGAATATTTATGACAATCAAGTAGGTTTTTTAGAATCCCACTAGATGTGCCAAAAACTATTGGTCTTTGGTTTTCATATTCGGTCATGTGATAAGTGCGGGCATGCCAGTATTAAATGTGTGGCTCAATTCAAACCGAACAACTATTACCCACAGCACCAAGATATATAGATACGTAGTATGTGACCAAGATCAAATAAAATCGGTCGTCTATTCACCCACTCGCATAGTATTTTAAATGATGATCAAACGATAGTTAAAGGGTATGTTTCGTCTTTTGAAAATGGACAACATCTTTGCCTTATGTACGAAAAGACTTTTTCTCTTTAATACAAATAAAACAAATGAAAAATTCTTACAATTTGGCTTAGAGAACAACCGCAGAACACCTTTTTGTATAGAGAACTTTGCTTAATACTTAAACTAAATCCAGCGTATGAGCATAGACTCGAATTACAGCTAAAATTTAACAGCTACTTAATTACTATTATGGATTATATTAAGGAATGTAAATAACAAATAAAGGTAAGTATTATAATAAAGAATGTAAATAGCAAATAAAAGTAAATATTACAATAAGGAATGTAAATGCCTAATAAAGATAAAAATTACATTAAGGAATATAAATGACAAATAATTATAAAGATAGTTAAAAGATAAATTTAGCTTAATTTAGTTTGATTTGATATGAGACAAATTCTTCGCTTATCTTAGCAATTGCTCTGAGTTTCTTTATAGACTCAGTTAATGCTTTGTCGAATCCCGGATTACTATCCACTAGTTTACTTTTGAATATCTGAGAACCATTCCCTATATTGTTACCCGCTGATTCCTTGAAAACACTATGATTATCCTTAAATATCTTTAGCAGAGTATATCTTCGTGTTTTTTGTTTTTTTTTTTTTTTTTTTTTTTTTTTTTTTTGCAACGCGTGTACTTCTCAATTGGTTTTCCAAAAACGGTCAGAAGTATATTACAACTACTGTTAGCAATCTGGCAATGGCCAAAAATTGAATAGGGCTGCCACTCTTGGCCGGGCCTAAATATTAGTAAATCACTAACTTCAGCTGACTATGATGTTATTTTATTGGTTTCGTGTAAACAAATATTTAAGAAAATACAAGAATGGCTGGCTCACTCTCTACAACGAAAGGTCTAAGATTGGACGGACGTGGTCTCCCCACAGTCTATAACATTAGGATAGGATTGGATGGTATCATGGCAGATTGCACTAATTTCAAGATAGTGATAGCTGCGTGGATTGCTGTAGGATACATAGGATTGTTATATCAGGTTGTTTGGCACGCTCGGTCAATCCCGAGGTTAAACCTTCTAATCCCTTTGAACCAAGCACATCCCAGGCAATTTTGAAGGGATTAGGGTGGATTGGATGGGATTTAAAGGTAATGATGGTGATTACAGTGGATTGTATTAAGATCTATGGGATTGCTATATGGCGGGATCAGATCCGCTGTCTGTTTGGCACGCCTTGTCCATCTCGGAATCTATCTTTCAATCCCTTCCAATCTGTCCGGCCAAACAGGCCCTTATGGACAAAGTAGCTACAGGCTCAATGCAGGAACATTGATCAGAGTAAAATCCTGGCAAACGCACCCGCACTCTAGAACGCACCACTTGTCAGAAATATCGGGCGGATGCTCTAGTGAGTTCCATTTCATCACGTGATATTTTTTTGTGCTGGGACCACCGTCACGCGCACACAGGCTGACTTTGTCGATCGGTCAGTCTTACAAAAACTAATCGACGGCTGTGATGCGTTCCTAAAGTAACATCCCGTCAAATGCAAGAGAACCCTTTCCGTCTTGGCTGCGGAAAATGCCGTCATTTGGGAGCCGGCTTAGCTGTCTCTTGGACTCATTTGCTGTGGTTACGTCACCTTCCTTCATAGCACTATAGTCTCTCTAATGCGATTTGTTCGCGTAGAATCGAAATTTTCCTTCGCGGCACATTTGACAAATAGGCTACGTACACGAGATCTAAACGATGAGTTCATTTTCATATGATCCTATGTAATTGTTAATGCCTAATAAATTAGGCTTTTCAAGCAATCAGATTGACCAATCTTTATAGAAAAGATGAACGGTTTAAAAAATGACCAGAGTGTAAGATGTCCCACCAGATTAATTTTTCTGGCCTAATTTTCGATCGACCCAATTCTCACCATGGATCTAACCTGATTAATTAACTGGATCTTAAGCACATCTGCCGCGTTGGCGACTGTGGTGCAATGGAACTCGTCAATTTCAATTCAGCAACTGCAATATATTCCCCTCAAGTGCGGAAGATCGTATACCACTATTACCACTATTTAGAAAGATATGGTCGACTATCACCGGTTTTCCTTATCAAAATTTTGACCAGACGCACGGTTTCACACCATTCATTTTTTTGAGCGGTTAGGTACGGCCACGGAGTCACCCAACACCGTTCGGCCCTCAATGGGGCCCACATTGATGTATTTATTGTATATCCACGCCGTCGATCCATTTTTCCTGATTATTTTAGGTCAAAATACATAAAATGAAGTAGATCTACATAACAGGTGGACCACGCCATAGGGAAACAGTGTTGATTAAAATCTTACCATTAAAAACTTCATGAGATCGACTTTAATGCTTACCATGGTGTTTATTTTACATCCAAATTGTTGATAATTCCACAAAGATCTGAATGAATGGAAAAACAAAAACAAAAATAAAAAATCAGCTGATCCAAAAATTTTGTAGCCACGGGAAGTTTTTAATGGTCAATCAATATTGTTTCCTGGGCTGTGGTCCACCTGAGAATTGGATCTTTTTAATTTATTGTTATTAAGTCCTAAATGAGCTATTAAAACATATAGACGGCGTGGATATACAATACATACATAAAGGTGGGCCTAAAAGTCAGGGCCGCACTGAGTTGGGTAAGGCCTGGGGCGCACCTAATCCGCTCCCTTCATTATTACGATTTCACACAAACGCATCACGCCTTTCCAGATTTTTATTTTTATTTTATTTTATTTTTATTTTTTTTCTATACTTGGAAGAGGATTGCCTGATGACCAGCTTTGTGGGGCCCACCGTGATGCGATGCATGTATTTTATCCCCTCCATTCATCTGCTGTACAGCTTATTTTACGAAATGAACTTCAAAAAATAAGGCAGATTCAAATCTCACTTGGAGCGTACCACGGGAGACGTTAGGGATAATGACGCGAACCGTGAAAGCTCATGTTTATTTGTAGTTCATAAGGAGACATGAAAGTCAAAACACAAATATCAACTTCATCTACAACTTTTTTGCTCCTAAAAAGGTTTCAACGATAAGTATTTATCCCTGCTGTTTTTGTAATGTGGTACATGGAGTCTTGGTTTTAGTTTATTTTTGGGCTTATACCTTAAAATAAAATTAATAAATAAATAATAAATCAATGAGAAGTGTGGATAAAGAAAATATGTAACGGCGGGCCTCACAAAGCTGGGTCAACAGCTAACATCCAGTACATGTCTTGTACCGTTTAACGAATGTCAGGAACATGAGTCCACGGGCCGTGAATCTTGCTGTCTAATGAATGGGCCACCTCTTATATGAGCCTCAAGCTCAAAGAGTAAGCAGCCGAAATTTACCAACACATTATCAAAATGTCAGAAATAGATTGGGTAATACCACGGCCTCACCCAAGACGGTGCGGCCCTTACCATGTGGCCCACCTTATGTATTTATTCTGTATCCATTATGTACATCTGTTTTTCCATATCATTTTAGGACATTATGGTAAAAATGATGAGGACCCAAATCTCAGGTGGACCATTCTTGATGATACAATAGTAATTGAAGGTCATAACATTAAAAACTTCTTTTGGTGCACCTTAGTGTTTCCATAGTATTTATTTGCCATCCAATCCATTGAAAAGGTCAGATAAGCCTAGATGTTAGGGAAAACAATTATAAGCTTGATCCAAAACTTTTGTAGCCCATTAACAGCCATTCACAACCATTTTCTATTGTATGGTCCACCTGATATTTGGATGTGCTTCATTTTTAGATCACGCACTAAAATGTTATGGGAAAAAGGATGAATAACATAGATATAGAATAGATACATCAAGGTAGGCCCCATGGTAAGGGCCACATTAGCTTTGGTGAGGAGAGGGTCTCACCTAATCAGCCCAAGTTGAAGAGATGTCACTGGTACTGGAGCTAACAATTGGTTCATTCATACAAGCTCTCTCTCTCTCTCTCTCTCTCTCTCTATGTGAGGACGTGTAAAGAGAGCTTATGTTGGGAGCCCGTGGAAGTACACTGAGATGAATCAAGTGCAGTAATCCAATCGCACCAATCAAGCACAATGCAAACACACCGATTTTAACGTGGTAAAACTTTTTCGAGAAAAATAAAGAAAAAAAAAACACGGCACAAAGCGACAGATAATAACTATAAAAGTAGAAATTACAAGAGTTTAGAGAATACCCGATTCGAACAAGCCTCGAATCATCCTAAGCTACATCCTTAAAACCCTAAGAACGAATTGGAAAAGCTCCGAGATATACCCTAATCTCGATTACACCCCAATATATAGCCTTAGGAAGAATCACAATCGAAATCGGAAACAAATCTCGCAAATACGCAACTCTGCGTAACTCTATGTATTCGTTCAATGGGACTTCGATGGCATCGATAGACTGTCAATGACACCAAACCCACCTCGATGGCATCGAACTAACAGCAAAACAGTCTAGAGACAAAACATGAAAAATCGAATTTTCTCAATTGCACTTTGATGGCTCTCGATGGTATCGAACTACTCTTCGTTGACATCGAACTGGTACCAAATAGTCCAGCAACCAACTGGAGAAATTCTGAATTTCTTCAATGGGATCAGGTAATTGTTCGATGGCATCGAGCAGCTGTTTGATGACATCGAACAGTGCTTGATGGCATCGACTGTTATGTCGATGACATCGACAGACCCTATTGCTGAATTGATTTAAGACATCCAATAACAATCTCCATCATGTCTTCAATCTTCAATCTTATAGCTTATTATCATTTTCTCTCATCTATGTCTTGCATTATAGCTCTATCATTGCTTCTTGTGCACAGTTTATCCTCCTTTTATACTTTCGCCAAGCCTAGAGAAGTTGCACAGAACTTCAACTTCTCTACAGGGACCGCCTTAGTGAACATGTTCGCTGGATTCATGCTGATATGAATCTTCTCCAGAGTCACGCCTCCTTCCTCAAGCACCTGTCGAATAAAATGGTACCGAACATCAATGTGTTTACTACGTGAGTTATAAATAGAGTTTTTAGCCAAATCGATAGCGATCTCGCATCACAATTAACCGGCACAGCCTCCTGTTGAAGTCCCAACTGATTTATCATCCCTTTCATCCGAACACCTTCCTTGAATGCCTCTGTCACTGCTATATACTCAGTTTCGGTTGTGGAAAGAGTCACCAAATACTGAAGCTTCGATATCCAACTGATCGCTCCACCCGTTAGCACAAACGATAGTATCCTGAAGTCGACTTTCTGAAATCCACATTACCTGCATAATCAGAATCCATATATCCAACTAACTTGGCCCCTGATTTTTCAAAAGATAAGACGTAGTCCTGCATACCTCGAATGTATCGAAGTAGCCATTTCACTATTTCCTAGTGTTTCTTTTCAAGATTAGACATGTATCTGCTCACAACACCAACTGCATGTGAAATATCCGGTCTAATACAAAATATGATATACATAAAAAACTACCAACTTCATTCGAATAAGGCACACGAGACATATCCTGTTTTTCCTCATCTATTTTAGGACATTGTTTTGAAGAAAGCTTGAAGTGAGCAGTGTGGGGAACACTAACTGGCTTTGCCTTGTCCATCCCATACTTCACCAATACCTTCTCAAGGTAGTCCTTCTGAGATAACCAAAGCTTGTTCCTTTTCCTATCTCTGTGTATATCAATGCTGAGAACCTTCTTTGCAGCCCCTAGATCTTTCATCTTGAATGTCCTTGATAATTGAGTCTTCAGTACATTGATTTTAGACATGCTATTACTGGCGATCAGCATATCATCAACAAACAATATTATGATGATGAATTGGCCATCACTCAGTGTCTTGAAATAGACACAGTGATCATACTCACTCCTAATAAACATCTGACTCAACACGAAAGAATCAAACTTTTTATTCCACTGCATAGGTGACTGTTTCAGGTCGTACAACGACCTATTTAACATACAAACCTTGTTTTATGCCCATTTTACTTAGAAGACTTCTGGTTGCTTCATGTATATTTGCTCTTCCAATTCCCCATGCAGGAATGCAGTATTCACGTGCATTTGTTACAGCTCGAGATCGTATTGGCCAACCAGCGTCAATACGAATCTGATAAATACTTGTTTTACAACCAGTGCGAATATCTCGGTGAAGTCAAAACCTTCTCTCTAAGCATATCCCTTCGCTACCAACTTTACCTTGTACCTATACTATTTCTTCTTGAAGATCCACTTGCACTCGATCGCTTTTCAGCCAATGGGAAGCTCTACCAGCTCCCACGTCTCGTTCTTGTATAATGAGTCTATCTCATCATCCATCGCTATTTTCTACTTTTTTGCATCAGGCTCTTCAAGAGTCTCCTGAAGAGTAGATGGATCTCTCTCTCTCTGTAATGAGGGCATATGCGATATTTGAGTCATCCCTATATCTTGTCGGTAACCTACGATCCTGCGGTGGATTCCTTCTCATGAGTAACTGCTCCACCTGCTCTTGTACCTTTGTCTGCGTCTTTGTCTTATCCTGAGTATCACCCATGTTAACCTGAATGTCCACAATAAACCTTTTTTATTCCTCTTGCTCATCCTTATGGAATAAGGATTCTTCTAAAATCTGATGTCACGGCTAATGATGATTTTCAGTGTGACCCAATCGTACAGCCTGTACCCTTTCACATCACCACCATAACCAACAAAGGTGTACTTTTTGGCTCTTTGGTCTAGCTTATCTCTCTCAGCTGACGGTACATGAGAGTAAGCTTCACAACTAAATACACGCAACCCCAAGTAATCTACATCTTAACCACTCCATACTTTCTCTGGAATCTTGCTATCAATCGCCGTACAAGGGGACTGATTCACCAAGTAACAAGTCATGTTAACGGCTTCAATCCAAAGTTCCTTGCCCAACCCAGCATTACTAATCATGCATCAGGCCCTCTCCAAGAGAGTCTGATTCATCTGCTCAGCCATACCATTTCGCTAGGGTGTGTGGCGCACTATGTTGTGCCTTATAATCCCTTCATCCTTACAGTATTAATTAAATTTACCTGAAGTAAATTCTCCACCGTTATATGCCCTTCAAACTTTCACATTTCGCCTTGACTGATTTCCCACCATCACTTTCCATTGCTTGAAGTCAGTGAAAACTTCAAATTTATTTTTATGAAATAAACCCATATTTTCCTAGAGTAATCGTCAATGAATGTGACAAACTATGACAACCCTCCAATGAAAACCACATGCGATAGCCCCCAAACATCAAAATGCACATAATCAAGTACACCCTTACAAACATGTTTTTCAAATTTAAAAGATAACCTAGATTGTTTGTCATATATACAATGTTTGCATATATTTAAATCAAAACTTTTAAAACTTAGAATTAAACAACGATCAGAAAGTTCCTTCATGTCATGCTCACTCATGTGACCTAGGCGTGCATGCCACATACGTGCAGACGTGGAATCCGTTACAGCCGCTGCAGCTCCACTTGTTGAAGTGCTCCCGATCAACCTATAAAGATTTATGTACCTCTGTACTTTCATAACTATAAGTGCCCCTTTTGAAACCTTAAGGAGACCATTGAAACCGGTGAATCTGCACCCAATCACCTCGAGTGCACTAAGAGATATCAAACTCTTCTTCATACCAGGAACGTGCCTCACCTCAGTCAGGGTACGCTCCACCTATCAAACATCTTGATGCACACCATACCAACAACCACAACATTACAGGCATTATCATTACGCATAAATACCTAGCCACCATTGCACTCTCTGTAACTTGTGAACCAACTCCGATGAGGAGTCATGTGATATGAAGCACCGGTGTCCAAAATCCACTCGTCCCTACGATCATCGTATAAGTCTAAAGTATTAAAATGATGTGTAAAAATGGATGAACGGTGTCGATAAAACACATAGATCATGGTGGGGCCCACAGAGGACCGACCACTAGCCAAACCGCGTCCCCAAGTAACAGGTTAACAAGTTTCAACGTGTAGACATCTCACCCAGGGTAACATCTTGAAAAGGCAAAGACAAATCCGGACCATGATCAATAAACCAAACCCCAAACCCTGATCCAAACCCTAACTTGAACCCAAAGCCCAAATCCGAACCCTTAGAACCTCATAAACCAACTCGAAATTCCAAGCTTAAAACCCATCAGAGCTAGGTCAGCACGGGAATGCACCCATCTGAGCTGAAAACATGAAAGAAGGACCATCGGACGAACTAGTGCACCATATGAGGCCCACACGCTCGAGCCCGGCCCATGGGGCAGTTTAACTATTGTCGGCGGTACTCTAGTTACCGCCTCTTGCAAGGTGCGTGCGTCCTCTGAGCAACAGCTGGCCCAACGTCCGAAAATCACCTTTACCCCTCTATCCGACCTTATTTACTGTTTTACCAACCCTAAAAGCCAATGGAAGTGTGCCACGTGGCATTTCTCTCCCCTCAACCACTCACATCAGCTTTTACCCTTCTTAAACCCCACATTTACCGTAAGACCATTAGAGAAGGCTATAAATAGACTTCTCCTCTTCTCATTTTCATAACAACACATCTACATCCAAGAGGGAGAGAGAAAGAGAGAGAGAGAAAGGAAGAGAGTGAAGGAAAAGGAAGGAGCTCCCAAACCTCTAAATTCTGATCTATTAGCCACCCCCTAGCCCTTTCTCTTAACCTTTTCAATCCCTAAGCCTAGCTCAGATAGGTCATGTTTCGGTCCATATTTTACCACACCAAGTAGAGATCGTACATTTGTACGGGCAGAGAGGGTGCCTAACACCTTCCCTCTTTGTAAGCGAGGTCCCTTACCCGGAATCCCCGATTGCAGTTCAGGAGTCAATCTAAGGTAGGAAAGTCTTCGGATTTCTCCAACCTTACGCATTCTACGGGTTCTAGCCGACCGTGGGATTCTGAGATTTATTGGCTAGTGGCGACTCCAACATCCACGAATCAGCCTAATCACCCCCACAAATCAAACCAAAATACACCAATCAGCGTGGGCGCCGATTTCCAGCGTTCACAGAATGACGACTCCACTAGGGACTTGCGCTAGCTATCACTAGCTGAGACCCGACTCGAAAGTGTGTGGTACTTTAATCTCAAGGGACATCATCAATGCATTTATACAAAAAAAAAAAAAAAATAGTCTTTGACTTACACTTGCTTAAGCATAAATTCGAATCATGACTACTCAATCCCGGGCAGCCACGACTTCTCAATCTACCCACGAAGAAGAGCCAGTAGCTCAGCCAGCTCCTGAAACATCAACATCAGTGCTAGCACCAGCACCAATGCCAGTACCTCCGAAAGTTCCAACAAATCCTCCAGACAATGTAACCATGAGTGAGATGGCCCAAAGTTTCCAAGTACTACAAGAAATATTGCTTCGCCTAGTGCCAAGTGCTGCACCAAACACACATGCAACACAGCCTAGTGTGCAAAATAGCTCAATCCCTCAAACTCCATTCGCTTTTTCCATCATCCCCCCAACAAATCCCGTACTCCCTCTTCCAGAGGAGTCAGCACAGCCGCAACAGCAACCAACAAACGGGAGCAATCCTCCCACACATCACTACTCAACACATCTCAACAATCAAGTTACAACACAGGTTCCCCCTAACGGGAATCACGGACAAGAACTGGCGGATGCCCATGAAGGGGGCCAGTTTCGAGTCCAGCTGTCACACCCCGAACTCAGAAACCGGGCTCACAAAATTTTCGATCGCCGAATCCGGCGCCGACAGCCTCCGTAGTACCCATTCTCGGTTCCCGACACCCATGCACCAGGTTCCGATCCTGGGATGCTACGAGGAGGATTTCCAATATCAATTTAATTCGTAATGAGCACAACCAAGCATAACCCACGAACAATAACCACAAGAACACCATTACAAAATCCACTATGATCAAAACTTTAGGTACAATGCGTAGGAAAGGGAAATACATGATAATGCTAATAACAAAACTCCAAAAGCTCGTCTGTATGCTCCAACTGTAGCGAGACTACGGCTGCGTCCTGGCGTCACCTGCACGCATCAATCGTGCATAAGCTTATGAAAAGCTTAGAGGGTGGTATAAGTGTGTGCGCAATATGAGCGTGCTCAGAATGCAGGGTCAGAGTAATGTGGAAACATGCTGATGAGTACATGAATGCAGTCAGCCGTACCAAGGCTATGTGGTGCAAGATATGATTACTATCGGCCATGTCAAGGCCATGCGATGCATAATGCAAGTCAAGCAGTCAAACCATATCCACATATCAATGCAGCTCCTCACTAGAGCATCAAGTCAGTACGGTTCTTAGTCTGGATAATCACCGGGGTCTAGTACACTCTACGCCAGCTTGCCATCCCTATCCGAACGCACAACTGGGAGAGCGGAAGAGACCTCACTATCCGCCTGCCAATATCGGGCCCGGCTCGTCGATAGCTGACCTATTCCTCAAGCTGGTCAAACTCAACCTAGAAATTGGCCCCTCACTCAGGCGGGTAAGGTCACACCCCTTTCCAACCGACCATGACACAGTGGGAAACGCGGCCTCCTGATATGCGCTCGTATATCCACTCGGTCTCGACGTTGGAGTCATCCTCTGGTACCATCAGGTTTAGGAATTTTCACCCAGGGACATATATGGCGCCCGTATGCTAGAACCAAATATTTCCAGTATCCAATTTGGCCACCCACGATGTGTCTGTGGAGGCTATGGCCCTGGTGTCACTAGGGCATACAGTAACTACAATCACACAATGCAAGTGCATGAGTCACACTACCAGTCATGCAACAGTCCTGCGTGAACCATGCGCTCATGTAGAGCAACTCCTCCTATCAGGAAGCCCATAAACAGTTCGCCTGAAGGCATATGCTATGATCGGTCACTTCTCATATCAGTCATACATATGATGCGTATGATAATGAATCATGGAATTGTGCTAAACATGTTGTAAAGTAATGAGTTATCCTCTCAATGAAGATGGGCCTAGATGACCTACATGAAACAAGTATGGGCCTATCAGTGGCCTTAGGGAGACTTATAATGTGGACATCTAACCAACACTACTCGTACAATGTGGACGTCAAACCAACATTGTTCCCAAGGCTCGACTCGCCTTAAATATCATTAAATAAATCATGGTGGAATCACACATTGCAATGTGCCTTAGGTACATCCCATTGGGCCTTAAATACATCAAATGGGCCATATCTCATAGGCCTTATATTCATCAAGTGGGCCACCTCAATGAGCCTCACCAATGGGCCTTAGGTACATTGCAATGGGCCATCATTCATGGGCCTTAGAATGCATTAAAATGAGCCCAATCACATAAGCTTTATGTGTATCAAATGGGCCTAATCACATAGGCCTTATATATATCAAGTGGGCCTCAACAATAGGCCATAAATACCTCAAATGGGCCTCATAACGTGGGCCTATATATATATCAAGGTAGGCCCCAACAATGGGTCTAAAAAAATACATTAAGATGGGCCTAAATACATGGGCCCATATTTACCAAAGTGAGCCTCATGTGAGGCCCGCCATAATGTTTATTTTCCTATCCAATCTGTTGATAAGGTCACATGAATAGGGGGCCCACCAAAATGTCTATTTTCCAGCCAACCTATTGATATGGTCACATGGACCAAGGGGCCCACTAGAATGTTTATTTGGCACCCAACCTGTTTACGAGATCAAGTGGGCTAGGGGCCCACTACAATGTTTATTTGACATCCAATCTGTCCAGGGGCCCATGGTCAGGGGAGGAGGCCCACAGTAATGTTTATTTGCAATTTAACCTATTCACGAGGTCACGTGGACCTTGGGCAGGGCCCACTGTAATGTTTATATACCGTCCAAACTGTTTATAAGGTCACTTAGACCTGAGTGGGTGGGGCCCACCGAAATGTGGTTCACAAATCCAGCCCACCCAATATGTGTGTCCCACCTAGCTGAGGGTTCAGACCAAGTTTCAGCAACGTCCAAACTTCAGGTAGGCCCCACCAAGTGATTTTATATGTTTTAGGTATGATTTCACATGGTTTTAGATGGTATGGCCCACCTGATATTCGTATACAGCTGATTTTGGGGATACCCCATAATTTAAAGGGGAGCCATCAAATGCACGGTGTTGATGGTCGAAACGCATCATGGTGGGGCCCACAACTGGGACCTGTGAGTCAGCCCAGATCGGCCGCCCACCTGGCACAGGCGTTGTCTGCGGCATCTACAGCAGCAGCGTCTGACGCTGCTGCCTTTTTTTTTTTTTGTTCGCGGGGTTTTTACCATGTGGGGCCCACCTCCAGAAGATCCACTCCAGCCATTGTACTCCATGGGTTAAGACCGACCCAACAAGACCAATATCCAGTATATTTTTGGCTCAAGGTGGGCCCTAGCCAATTTGACGGTAAAAATCGATATTCACTATGTCAAGCCCCGCCAGGAAATCAGATTGGGTTTATTCTTCGGCTCAACATCTAAAATGATCTGGCAAATGGAATGGACGGCATGGATTGCATACATACATCAAGGTGGGGCCTGCATGAGCAGCCCAGCCCAAAAGAAATTAAAAATTTTTTTTATAGCTTGGAAGTACACCCATGTCAGCGCACGCACTCCATGTTAGCCGCCTACGTCTAGCGTCTAGAGACGCTGGACGGTTTGGATAAACACTGCATCATGGTAGGTCCCACATGTACGTGGCCCACTACCTAATATAGTATTAATACAAAATAAATATAATAAATTATATAACATGTGGGGCTTCCCACCATCCTAAAAATGGACGATGGATGTCTCCTAAAAATGCAGTGGGCCACACCAATGATGAATGGAGTGGATTTAACATGATTTGGTGGGACCCACTTCATTCTAGGGAGAGAAAAGAGAGAGAGAGAGAGAGAGAGAGAGAGAGAGAGACCATGATAGAGAGGAGGGACCTCGCCACTATGGGCCCTCCATTGATACAATACATAGATCAAAATGGGTCCCACCAACAAGTGGGCCCTTAAATGGAAATCAACGGTGGATCACCCACCTCTTGTACTCCTCCTTGTTTCCTTGCACTCCTATGCTCCTTTGCTTGACTTTTAATGGTGGATGATGGACTTTTGATGGTGTGGATGAGAGATGAGAGGGTGTAGGAAGGTGGGCCACACTTGTTGTTGTGGTTTGGGGAGAGAAGAGAGCTTGGACGTGGGTTTGCTTGGGAGATTTTAGGAAATGAGAGAGAGTAAGATGATATGGATGGGATGATGGGTGATGGATGGAGTATGGGTTGAGTGATGGCTTGTAAGAAAGTGATGGGTGAAGGGATGTAAGAGTTGACTTTGGGTAGTTTGTGTAAGAAAAGGGTAAGGGTATATATGGGTTGTTGTACTTGACTTGATATGTGATGTGAACATGATTGATGGGATTGATTGATGGGACATCTCGTAGAGATTCCCTTGAAGTCAGCAACGAGCGATATTTTCTTCGAATCGAATGCAGGCCGACATCTTCTATCCTGGGTATCGGGTCGGTGCGCGAGTCGCAGCGTTGGAACCGCAGCGATGGCGCGGTCGGTAGGATACAAGTTTCGGTTCGAGTCGACTTTGGTATGTAGGACTCGGCTTAGGATCACGCGCAACATTGGAAATGGGTCGAGGATTGCCGGAATTCGACCGGTAGGATCGCGGAAGCCTACGGAACGGTACGGACTAGGGTACAGGTCTTACACCAGCTCACTCCCCCTAACTGGAGCAACATTCCGGAATTGGCAGATACCCTAGGCGAGAGCCGTTTTTGAACATCACACCCTCCCCTAAAAGGGAGTGGCGTTCAATTCCAGCTATCTCCCGCCACCGGGAGTCCATCCTCTTTTTAGCAACCCCATATTCTCAGAAACCAATGGGTCAAAGAAGTCGATCCCTATGAGGAAGAAGCAATGCAAGCCCTACAACAAGGGGCAAGGTATCCACAATACAGCAAGTCAAAAATCGAGGAGCTACGGGAACAGCTACAGATGGTGCAAAATCAATTACAAAGGCAGCAAGGAGTGGATCATCCATCCACCAAATTTAGGGACCTGTGTCCCTTTCCAGATGCTCGGGTGCCTCCAAACTTTGAAGTACTCAAATTCAAAAGATACGACGGTAGTGGGTGCCCCGCGGCACATCTTGTTGAGATATGGAGCCACATCTGGGGGTCGCACGACCGGTCGTGGCCCCTGCTCGACCGGTCGTGAGGTCCGCTCGACCGGTCGTGATCAGTCGTGGATCGGCTTGACTCAATGTCCAGCGAGCATTAGTTTTTTGAGTCCGAGGTGCTCGACTGGTCATGGGCCATGCTCAACCGGTCGTGGGATCCTCTCGACCAGTCGTGCAGTCCGCTCGACCAGTCAAGGTTACGCAGATTCGTTTCCGGATTTGAAGCGGACTATGGAAAATTGAGTCACCTTTCGCAAGGGTGCGAAAGGGAAGTTGCTAAAACAATAAATTGGGGTCCATAGGGCTATTCTAGGGTTAAGTGAATATTGAGAAATATTTCTAAGGTGTGGGCAAGGGATTTTCTCTGTACTTCCAAGGGAGAGGTTAGTATATTTCCTTGTAATTTTCGTTGTTCTTCATAATGGAAGTTTGCTTCCGTGGTTTTTTACCCTAGTTTGGGGTTTTTCCGCGTATATCTTGTCTTGTGGTTTGTTTGAATGCTTTGATTCTGTTTCTAGTCTATATTTCTTCCTGTTTATCATTTGTGGGTGAGACAAGATATTGGATCTCGGTTCACTGCGTTGTTGGCGTGCTGCGCAACAACTGGTATTAAAGCTATTGGTTTAGTTCTATTGGGAGCAATGATAGAAATGGAAGACTAGAATTGAGAAGTTTGATGGTTTAAACTTTGCCTTCTGGAAGATGCACATGGAGGATTATCTGTATCAGAAGGACTTCTATATTCCTCTAGGAGGAAAAGAGAAGAAACCAGAAAAGATGACAGATGATGAATGATTTTTATTGGATCGGAAGGCTTTAGGAACGATCCGACTCTCTTTGTCTAAGAGCGTCGCCTTCAATATATCCAAGGTGAAAACTACAAAAGAATTAATGGAAGCCCTAGCCACCATGTATGAAAAACCCTCTGTGTCCAACAAGGTTCATCTTATGAAACAGTTATTCAACATGAAGATGTCAGATGGTGGGAGCATGGCTGAATATCTAAACGAGTTCAATACAGTCACAAGCCAACTGGAATTCGTTGGCATTATTTTTTAGGATGAGATCAGGGCATTATTGATTTTATCCAGTTTACCAGATAGTTAGGATGGTTTGGTGATTGCTGTGAGCAATTCTTCAGGGTCGACAAAGTTGAAATTTGATGATGTGGCCGGTCTAATTCTCAGCGAAAAATATAGAAGAAAAGCATCGGGAGTTTCAGGGGATTCAGGGAATGCTCTAAACGTTGAAGGAAGAGGAAGATCGCTGAACAAAGGAGGCAATAAACACGGACGTTCTAAGTCGAGGAAGAAGTCCAAGGGACCGAAAGACAAAGACGGGTGTTGGCATTGCCGCAAGAATGAGCATATGAAACGTGATTACAGGGCGCTCAAGAAACAAGAAGGAAGCTCTCAAGGCGGGAAGGATTCAGTGAATCTATTTGAGGAGAGTGACACAGAGGCGTTGATCTTGTCTCTTGATGCGAGGAATGAGTCTTGGGTTATAGACTCGGATGCTTCGTTTCATGCCACCTCATGTAAGGAAGTTCTGCGTGATTATGTGTCAGGTGACTTTAGGAGAGTTTACCTGGGTGATGATGAGCCGTGCAGTATTGTTAGAAAGGGAGACGTTCATGTCAATCAGAAAGATGGAACAATTTTGAAATTGAAGGATGTCAGACGTGTATTGAGTTTGAAACATAACTTGATCTCAATGGGGTAGTTGGCCGATACCAGTTATGTGACGACATTCACTAGTGATATCACAAAAGGTGCCTTGGTGATATCTTGAGGCAAAAAAGAAAGTACTTTGTAAGTGACTTTAGGATCGTGTAGTTCACTCGCAGTCGCATCAACTGGAGTGAATGGGCAGTTATGGCATCAGAGGTTGGGACATATGAGTGAAAAGGGGATGAATGTGTTATTGTCAAAAGGAAAGCTACCAGAGCTGAAGTCTATTGACTTGGAATTCTGCAAGGACTGCGTGTATGGCAAGCAGAAGATGGTAAGTTTCAAGAAGACAGGACGCCCTCCAAAGACACATCTGTTGGAGCTTATACACACTGATGTGTGCGGACTAGTACAGGTATCATCTCTTGGTGGCTCACGTTATTTTGTTTCCTTTATTGATGATGCTAGTAGAAAACTGTGGGTCTATTTCTTAAAACATAAATCTGATGTATTTGATGTATTTAAGAAGTGAAAAGTTATGGTAGAAAATGAGACAGGTAAAACAGTAAAATGTCTCAGATCTGATAATGGGGGAGAGTACTGTGATAAGAGATTTGAGGAGATTGTGCAGCAAATGGAATCAAACATCAAAAAATGATTCCAGGGATACTGCAACAGAATGGTGTGGCAGAGCGCATTAACAGGACCATCCTTAAGCGCGCCAGGAGCATGAGGCTATATGTAGAGTTGCCCAAGACCTTTTGGGCAGATGCTGTGAATACTGCCACATATCTCATCAATAGAAGTCCCTTAGCACCATTGGATGGTGGGCTACCAGAAGAAACGTGGACTGGGAAAGAAGTGAACCTTGCACATCTTAGAGTGTTTGGTTGCACTTCATATATTCACATTGATGTAGAGCACAGAAATAAGTTGGATGCGAAGTCCAGGAGGTGCATGTTTATAGGCTATGAGCAGCATGATTTTGGCTACAGGTTTTAGGATGTAGAAAACAGAAAAATCATCAGAAGTAAAGACGTAGTCTTCAATGAAAGGGTGATGCATAAGAACAGTGTGCAAGAAAATAAGGCCAAGGAAAAAGAATTCATAAAGTTGGAAGAGTTACCGGGCACGGGTGTTACAGCGCCACAGGATGATCATGCACAAGAGCATTATGAGGCAGAGATGCATACACCAGTTGTGAGGAGGTCTACTCGGGAGAGGAGACCCATAGTCCGATACTCACCCTCCTTACATTATCTACTGCTGACAGATAATGGTCAGCCAGAGTGTTTTGACGAGACATTACAGTCAGATACACGGGTTAAGTAGGAGCAGGCCATGGATGAGGAGATGGACTCTCTTGAGTCCAATCGTACATGGGAGCTAGTCACTCTACCTAGGGGTAAGAAAACTCTTCATAACAAGTGAGTTTACAGACTAAAGGAGGAGCACGATGGTTTGAAACGCTACAAGGCTAGATTGGTTGTGAAAGGGTTTCAACAAAAGGCAGGTATCGACTTCACTGAAATATTTTCACCTGTGGTAAAAATGTCTATGATTTGTATGGTCTTGAGTATAATGGCTATAGAGGACTTACATCTAGAGCAGCTAGATGTTAAGACAACCTTTTTTCATGGGGACCTTGAAGAAGAGATAAATATGCATCAGCCGACAGGATACGTGGTACCAGGAAAGGAGAACAAAGTGTGCAAATTGAAGAAGAGCTTATATGGCCTGAAGCAGGCCCTGAGGCAGTGGTACAAGAAGTTCGACAGTTTCATGTCGGGAAACGGTTTAAGAAATGTCATGCAGACCACTGTTGTTACTTGAAGAAGTTTAATACGTCGTACATCATCCTTCTTTTGTACGTTGATGATATGCTTGTGGTCGGTTCAAGCATGAAGGACATCTCAGATCTCAAAAGACAACTGTCTAGAGAATTTGCCATGAAGGATTTAGGAGCAGCAAAACAAATCCTGGGCATGAGGATAAAGCGTGACAGGGAAAACAAGAAACTGGTTTTGTCACAGACAGAGTATATAACCAAGGTACTTGATCGATTCAATATGGGAGGTGCTAAGCCGGTTAGCACTCCATTAGCCAACTACTTCAAGTTATCTAAGGAGTAAGGTGCAAAGACGCAGGAGGAACGAGACTACATGGCTAAAGTTTCATATGCTATTAGGAGTCTCATGTAAGTTATGGTGAGCACGAGACCAGACATTGCTCAAGCAATGGGAGTTGTTAGCAGATTCATGAATAACCCCGGGAAGAAACATTGGGAAGCTGTAAAGTGGATCCTTAGATACTTGGTAGGTACTAAGGATGTAGGGCTATGCTATGGTGGATTGGAAATCAAGCTACAAGGCTACGTGGATTCAGATTTAGCAGGAAATATCGACAGCAGAAGAAGCACTACAAGTTATGTCTTTACTCTGGGTAGTGCTGCAGTCAGTTGGGTCTCTCAGTTACAGAAGATAGTATCTATCAGTATAACAGAATCAGAATATGTTGCGGCTACAGAAGCGTGCAAGGAGATGGTGTGAATGCAAGGTTTCATGTAAGAGTTGGGTAAGAAGAAAGCAGATTGAAAGCTGTACAGTGACAGTCAGAGTACAATACACTTGGCTAAGAATTCAGCCTTTCATTCAAAGACCAAGCATATTGCCATCAAATATCACTTCATACGTTCGTTACTGGAAGATGGATCGATTACTCTGGAGAAGATTCATACAAGTGAGAATCCTGCGGATATGCTGACCAAGGCGGTCACACGGGAGAAGCTAAAGCTTTCCTCAACTTTGATTGGTCTTCAGGGTTGAAGACGGGGAGGCGATGCACTCCAGATGAAGAAGATAAAAGGTTTATGGTGATGTGTCTCCAACTGGGAGATTGTTGAATGTGGAGCCACATCTGGGGGTCGCACGACCGGTCGTGGCCCCTGCTCAATCGGTCGTGAGGTCCGCTCGATCGGTCGTGATCAGTCGTGGCCGGATCGACTCAAAGTCCAGCGACCATTAGTTTTTTGTGACCGAGGTACTCGACAGGTTGTGGGGTTCGCTCGACCTGTCGTGGGGTCCGCTCGACCGATCGTGATCAGTCGTGGACGGGCTTGACTCAAAGTCCAGCGAGCATCAGTTTTTTGGGTCCGCGGTGCTCTACCTATCGTAGGCCATGCTCGACCGCTCGTGGGATCTGCTCGACCAGTCGTGCAGTCCGTTCGACCAGTCGAGGTTACGTAGATTCGTTTCCGGATTTGATGCGGACTGTGGAAAATTGAGTCGCCTTTTGCAAGGGTGCGAAAAGGAAGTTGCTAAAACTATAAATTGGGGTCCGTAGGGCTATTCTAGGGTTAAGGTGAATATTGGGAAATATTTCTAAGGTGTGAGCAAGGGATTTTCTCTGTACTTCCAAGGGAGAGTTAGTATATTGCCTTGTAATCTTCATTGTTCTTCATAATGGAAGTTTACATCCATAGTTTTTTACCTTAGTTTGGGGTTTTTCCACTTATATCTTGTCTTGTGGTTTGTTTAAATGCTTTAATTCTGTTTTTAGTTTATATTACTTCTTGTTTATCGTTTGTGGGTGAGACCAGATATTGGATCTCGGTTCACTGCGTTTCTAAAAGCATTTTGTGGGGAACTCAATGCGATAGCAGGGAACGATGGAGCTTTGATACGGCTCTTTCAGAAATCCCTTAAGGGCGATGCTTTGGATTGGTATACATCACTGGATAGCCATCAGATTAGGACCTGGGAAAGACTCTCTCAGGCATTCATCGATAAATTTTCATATAATCCGAACATAGCTCCAAGAAGGGCAGATCTGGCTGCCTTGAGACAAAAAAGCGACAAATCACTGTCAGCATACGTAAGACAATGGCAGGCTATGGCAGCCCAAATGAGAAACCCCATCGATGGTGAAGAGCAGATATCCATGATTGTCTATTTGGGAAACCCAAACATTTTAAGATATCTAATCTCGTACTCATACGTAAATTTCTCCCAGTTCATTCGAGCTAGAGAACAAGTTGAAGTCAGGATCAGAGTCGGGACCATTTCTCCATGGCCGCATCAGGCCCCCTCAATCAAAAGAAACAAAGTCGAGGGAAAACCTGTCGGATATGGGAATGGAAACAGCACTACTCCCGTACAATGCACCACAGAGGTCAACAACATCGTCGCCAACACTCAAGGCAACCAGTATGCTCCGCAACTAGACCACAACCATAGACAATACCAACCACGGCAAGCCTAACAAGCATATCAGGCACAACTGCCACAACAACAACAGTAACAGCCTAAAGGAAATGCGCAAACTCCATACAGGCAGGCCATGTTGGGCAGGAAGTTCACTCCGCTCGCACAAACGTACAGTCAGGTCCTGACATCATTAATGCAAAGGCAACTTCTGACACCAATCCAGCCGCGACTTCCGCCAAATCCCCTGCCATCGGGATACAATGAAAACCAGTATTGCACATATCACCAGGCTCCTGGTCATCTAACAGACTGCTGTTTTGCCTTAAAACATGCAGTCCAAGATTTAATCGAGAGCCAGAAGATTGCGATCACCCCGCAGGCTAGTAGTACCACTCAAGCCAACATTCTTTAGAACCCCTTGCCATCACATCAAGCAGGACCCAGTACATCTGGCACCTCTACTATCAACAACATTGAAAAGGAGCGTCCCACATATTCCTCCCCACATCACTCCATACAGGCAATCATGCCCAATACAACAAATCGGACATAGGGATACCGACAGACGCCTCCGCCTAGGCCACAGGTATTCCTTAAAGAAGCACCAACAGCACCACTCCTCATCCTTGAAGCAACACCAACAGTACAGCCTCCTATTTTCCAAAGGGGGTCAACAACGCCCACCAGGTCACAATCTCAGCCTCTCTCTCTCCAAGGGGCATGTCCAGCCCCATCCTCAGCATATCCAAACAGGTCGAATTCTGAACCCCTCATTCTTTCGATAGGCCTCCCCGATCTAGCTCCGCTAACCTTACAAGGGGCACCCTCAGTGCAATCCCCAAGTTCTCTAATGCCTCACCAGGTGACACATGCCCAGAGGATCCCTCCTTCACAAAGCACACATAAAGAGGAGAAGGAAAATCCCACTGTCAAACCCCCTCAGGATCTAGTCATACTCTAAGAGAAATTATTGAGTCCACCACAAACGGTCTAGGCAACGAATTCACAGCCTCAGGATCCAGTGATATATTTGAAAGGAAGGATGGTTCCCTCCTATAACACAAAGGCAGTCCCATGACACTATCCAGAGTTTGCCGAAGTGGGTAACAATGGTAGATATTTTAGGAGAGATAATCAGAATTCGAAAGAAACCAGGAGAACATTGTCAGGAACAATCCACAAGGCTGACGCTGCCACAACATAGCAGCTCAGCTCAAATCCATTCCCGCACAAATTTTCCATCTGGGAACTCTTGTGCACGTCAAGATCGCATCATGAAATGTTTGCAAAAACTCTGAATGATGCACATATCTCTCCTAACGTACCTCCTGAAATGGTGGCAAGCATGATCGGACAACTCCTCACACCGTGAGCTATCACCTTCTCTGATGATGAGTTGTCACCTGAAGGTCGCAAACATGGGCGTTCACTTAATATAGCCGTCCGTTATAGAAATTTCAAAGTACAACTCGTACTCATTGATAACGGATCAAGCCTAAACATTTGCCCTTTAAGGACTACCAAACGTTTGAAGATTGAACCATCTTCTTTCAGGCCCAGCACCATGAGTGTCAGAGCCTTCGATAACTCCCGAAGGCAAGTGGAGGCGGAAATAGACGTTGAGTTACAAATCGGACCAGACATGACTCTCGTCACATTTCAAGTCATTGACATTCCTACCTCATTTAACCTTCTGTTGGGATGGCCATGGCTCCACGCTGTTGGAGCCATCGCATCCACTCTCCACCAAAGGGTTAAATTCCCTTTGGGAAATCGAATCATCTCAGTGCTGGCCGAACCAGAAATCATCCTACCAGTGGCGGTCAATACCCCAGAAACTGACATTCCAGTGATTGACGTCCAACACACAGGGAGCGATATATCATATCATAGTTTCGAGTTCAAAATTGTGAACTCCATCGCCAATCCCTACCCACTCGCAGTCGAATATCTCATCCCTCCTACTGAACAACTAATCCTGAACTACCGTACTAAGTTCCATGAGGAAGGTATGGTAGTGAAGCCAGCTCGCACTAACATGCAAAGGTAGGGACTGAGGTACCAACCAACACCGGAAGACCAGACTACAAGGTCGAAAAAGAGGCAACCGTTCAAGTGCACACCCATCGAATTTGTTAAGGCCGGAATGGTCTGTGGTGACACAATGATCTCTCTTGAGAACCACCTCCAGCGGCTCAAACTAACAGAACATTCCAGCCAGGAATCCATTTGGCCGCTAATACGGTGTGATAAGATCCTCAGAGCATCAAAGGCACACTCAATGCCAAAGGCAGAACCCCCGGACCTATCACATAAAGTTAGGGGCACGGAAACAGGGACACCCATAGAGGGCCCAGGACCATGAGCGCCCGTTGTAAGTCACCCAAGCGAAAGCGGGGAGGCACTCATCCCCACCAACAACTCAGCAACACAAGGAGTAGAAGCAGCCCATTCATTGGATTGAAAAAGGGAAATGGCCTTCCCTTAATTGGACAGACATCAGGGTCCCACTGCAAGGTGGACCTGAGGAGCCCGAAGAGCTCCAACTTCTGAGTGAAGAGATCGAATCAGACTCCGACTCTAAGCCCAGCCCAATAGACATCATGGTCATTGGGACGGATGACCCACAGGTACAAACAGAGCAGAACATCAAGATCGAAAGGGGGAAAGAACCAGGCTGGACAACCATCCCTCTGACAATCAAATCGGCTGGTAAGACACCCACGGACGCTGGCCTTAAAAAAAAAAGCCAATATAAATAGCAGTTGGTACCCCGAATCAGGACAGGATCAATCCTAGTTTGCAACACCGTCTTATTCAGGATCCCTTGGCGACGCAAAAAAAATCAGAAAAAAATTCAAAATACAAAAACAGTTGATATTTCAAAAAACATCAAAACATCAAATATTTCTCAAAATCACAAAACATTAGAAAATCTTCAAAAATCAAAAACATTGGAAAAGCTTTCAAAAATAACTGTGCCAAACACTCCACACGCAGCTCAGGAGTTCGAGGTCGACTCATACGATTTTGATCTAGAGTTGGACTTCAAGCTCATGGGTTTGGATGAAGCCTTAAATGAGGCAAATGATGATACAACTCTCGAACTCGAGGATTCCCTCGAAAGGTTCGAAACAAAGGCCAATGTTGCAGCAGACGATTTCGAGGTTGTGAACTTGGGATCACAGGAACTTCCTAGAGAAGTACGCATCGGTAGGTCGTTGTCTCTGGAATACAAGCGGAGGATGATGGAATTCTTGAGGCCGAGGTTGTCCAACTTTGCCTTCTCTTATAAAGATATGTCAGGGCTTGATGAAGATTTGGTGGTAAACCACTTGCCAACAAAGCCAGACATGAAGCCCGTCAAGCAAAAGCTCCGAAGAACGAAGCCTGAATGGGTCCTGAAGGTCCGTGATGAAGTCATCAAGCAATATAATGCAGGATTCCTGGTAGTCTCCAACTACCCGGAATGGTTCGCAAATATCATACAAGTTCCAAAGAAGGACGGCAAAGTCAGGATGTGCATCGACTTTAGAGACCTCAACAAAGCAAGCCCTAAAGACGATTTCCCCTTGCCTCACATTGACACGCTGGTAGATAATACTGCTGGACACAAGATCTTCTCCTTCATGAACGGCTTCTCCGGCTACAATCAGATCAAGATGGCCATCAAGGATCGTGAGAAGACTTCTTTCATCATACCATGGGGAACTTTTTGCTACCGGGTTATGCCTTTCGGGTTGAAGAATGCAAGAGCTACATATCAGCGAGCTATGACTACCTTATTCCACGATATGATAAACAAAGAAATGGAGGTCTGTGTGGATGACATGATAGTCAAATCTCGCACGATCGAAGGACATTTCGAAGACCTCAAAAAGCTCTTTGATAAACTAAAAAGTTAAGCTCCGCCTCAAACCCGCAAAAAGTCTTTGGCGAATGAAGCACTCCAGCTACCTGCAAAATTTTGGGCAACCGGATATCCTTCATCGTCAGTGAAGATGGCATCCGAGTGGACGAGACCAAAACTAAAAAATTATCGAGATATCGCTGCCCAGTACTGAAAAAGAGATTCGGAGTTTCCTTAGAATGATCCAGTACATTAACCGATTCATCGCACAACTCACGCCCATCTGTAAGCCCATATTCAAGCTTCTAAGGAAGAATTCGCCAAAGGAATGGAATGATGACTGTCAAGTGGCTTTCAACAAGATCAAGAAGTATGTAACGACTCAAAATTTTCGTACAAGGGCTTGAGTACCACCTCGACCAGAAATCACTTAGGATTAAATCCTTTAGAAATTTAACAAAGTTACTAAGTGCTAAACTAGATTAGCCATGAAATCCGTTTGGAATCGCTTTAAATACGATCTGCAAGACCCAAAACTTGTAGAATCATTGACGTTAGGTACCCTAAAGTCTGGGATCAAACTCATTGCCCAACTGCTCTCGGAACGAATTGAAACTCCGTATCAGGTCTAGACTGCACATCGGGAGTCCGAATAATACAAAGTTAAGGAATTAAGACCGCTTCACTGGGCTTGACAACTATCTCGGAAATCAAGTCCAGACAGTGTCCCACGGCAGTTCGCTCAGTCCGGAGCGAGGGAGTGTGAAACTCTTGTTTTCTTTACAAAATAAATATCTTGAATAGTGATCTGGCACGTATCGCTTGCGGACATTTTATAAGCAACCAGACCGTCAGAATCTGACCCAAATACACCCTCGGATTAGGAAAATTTTCATAAAAATTTACATGTACTTGGAATTACTGATCGAAGTCCGCTGACCGTTGAACTGAAACTGGTCCGCCACGCGTGATCTGGAAACCCTACTGGAACGAAAACTTAACTTCATCTAGATCCAGGATAGGTGAGCTTAAGTCCGACCTTTGGCTCAAGGAGGCCCACCAGAAACCCTCCGTTGAGCTGAAACAATGCCGATTTACTTATAATATAAGTATACCTTGAACATAAGTCTATTCCAGAGAGTTTTTAGGCTATATAAGGACCTTAGGGCATCCTCTCTCACAGCCATACAAATTTGGGATAAACCCTAAGTAAGAAGAGATAAAAGAGAGAGAAGGCTAGAGAGTTGTGGGAGAATCTCTCTGCTACTGTTTCTAGTCACCACATGGGCTGCACCACCCTTTTCTTGTCGCTTTCTCGGCGATACCGACTCCGTTTTAAGGTAAGAAACCCTAACCCTAAATCTGTTTTGGAGTGGGATGGTTATAGGTTATGAAATAGCTAATCGGTTTCGCTCTTTAGGCTACAAAATCGCCGGATACGGAAGCCTAACGAACCTAGCTGATTCGTTGCAATCCTAAGGTGTAAGGTGAGGATTTTAGGTGTATAGGTTACGGTTTTCAACGCTTTCAATATCAGATAATGATAGATTCATGATCTGCATGTAATTGTACATGTACAAAGTGCTTTCTGTTTTCTGTTTCGATTAAAGATGTAGAATATGAAATTTTACATACTCTAGGTATATGTAGAAATACCGTATACGTATAAATTTTGGAAATGTGTTTGCCATGATTATTTGTTGTATGAATATATGGTATATAGATAAAATACTTATTTGGCGAAAGGAATCGCCATAATACATGTTTGCTTATATACACTATGTATGTTGAAATTGTGTATTCTAGAAAATACTGTATACGTATAAATTTTGGAGATGTATTTGTCATGATTATTTGCTGTATGAATATGATATACACAGATAAAATATTCGCTTGGCAAAAGGATAGCCCTAATGCATATTTTACTAACATACGTCATGTATGTTGAAATAGTGTACTCTAAGTGTTTGTGAAAATGCTTGTGAGAGTAAGTGCTTAGATGTTAGTGCCTTAGGTAGGTGCTGAGATGGGGTTCTCAACTACCTTAGAGACATGTATGATTCCCTCCATGTGGTTGTTTACTCTAACCACTCACTTATGAAATATATGTGTTTGTATCCCTATTTGTATAGTGCTCTATAACATGCTTTATAACATGCTTTATAACATGTTTTATAACATGCTTTATGACATGTTTGTTAACATGCTTGAGTTGCTTTGTTTATTATGCTTTACACCACATGCTACGAGTAAAAATTGATTGAGTTTGGAACTATGTCATAGTCCAGACATTCGGTACCAGACTTGAGATCGTGGCTGAGATTTTGTCGCCACGAAGGATGTGTTTGACGAACCCGAGTCGTACTTCGGTTGGCCACACGAAGTGCTTCTGCGCTTCATATCATTCAACTTGTTGTACGCTCGAGCTAGCTGAGCACGTCAAGTAACCCGTTGTGTCTTATGTATGTTCACCATGTTTGGTCGCTGATGCTTGAACCTAGGGTACTAAACTTACCAGTGGGAATCCCGTTAACCATGGTACCTCGATCTGCTAAGACTCATGAGCCGGGCATGGTGGTATGGGACACCGTGGTCTAGCTGTCGGCCTACGCTGGGGCACGTGCCTCCCGTAGTGACCAGTGAGCAACCAGACTCGTGAGCCGATTATGGTGAATGGGACACTATATTCGTGCTGTCGGCCTACATGATAAGGTGATGGGGAGGGGGGAGCGGGTAACCTTTGTGTATAACAGCCCTGACAGCCCTTTGTAGTGACCTCGAGCATACTCTGAAATAGTAGTGAGCCTTAGAGTTTTGCCGCGGTATATAGAGTATGAACTAGGCCTGTTTCTGTATAGTGATGAATAGTTAAAGAGGTGATGGGGGAGTGGTGTAACCTTTGTGTGTAACAGCCCTGGCAGCCTTTGCAGTGACCTACAAACTACACCATCGTCTGAGATTAACTAGGACTGACGACCCTAAACTGGATCATGTTTGGGAATGATACAAGGGAGGTACCTTAGTTTCTCAATCCTGCTGTTTGAAATGGACTAATAACAACTCGGTAATCATGCTCATCATGCATTGCATGTGCCTGGAAGATGTAGAGCACTGAGGGATGAAAGCATGCCGCGAACGTAAGATGGTGTCGCACGAGGGAGGGTGGTGTGAGGGCATCTATCATGACTACATTCATACTTGCATTAATAAGAGTAGTTAGGAATGTTTGATTTTACTGCTTTATCAGTACTGCTTGACTGAATTGATAACATGATAACTTATGCCTTATTGTTCCACTGAGTTAGCTACTCACTCCCACGTTATGGGACGGTGTTGCGCACACCAACCAGACTCTGTCTCAGGTTTAGATGAGCTGATGACTAAGGAGGCGGAGCCTGGCTACGACGAGGACCAGGACGAGTTCTCTTATATGTAGTATGTTGGCGGCTTCGACTAGACTGCCGGATCGACGGGATTTGCTAGGATTACACTCTTAGCTGTATTTTTGACTTTTTGAAACATTAAATAGATATATGTATATGGTGACTCAGATGGGTTCATACTCTGGAAAAAGAAATGATTTTGTATCTTTTACATACATGTATATACAGTTTCAGTCTTCCGCTTGCCATTATACAATTGATCTGGAGTATGAATTACCGTTTTGGTATAATCTCACTCATGTTTATTGCACTAACACAGACAACATTTAATCATCATTATTTATGTTGCATAAGTGATGCGTTGGAACTCGAGAGTTGAGTTATACTCGACCCCCGATTTTCAGGGCGTTAAAAAGTACCTGCTAAATCCTCCAGTGCCTATACCACCTATCCCAGGTAGACCCCTACTGCTGTACATCTCTGTCACAGCAGAAGCAATCGGATGCATTCTCAGCCAATAACGACTCAAGAAGAAAGGAGAAGAAATCTACTATCTAAGCCAACGGTTCACAAGCTATGAAGTCAAATACTCTATCTTAGAGAAAACGTGCCCCGCCCTAGTCTAGGCAACGCAGCGGTTACGATAATACATGTTCGCAACCCAATCCTTCTTCTTGCTCGCATGGACCCGTTAAAGTACCTGTTCGAGAAACCGGCATTAATGAGCAGGATCGCAAAATGACAACTGTTGCTTTCCGAGTTTGACATCACCTATGTCACTCAGAAGGCAATCAAGGGGCAAGCACTGGCAGACCATTTAGCAGCACATTCTCTGCCAGATTACCAACCTCCAAAGACCTTCTTCCCTGACGAGGATATTCTCCTAATCGAGGAAGAAGAAGAAAGAAAGGCAGGGGAGTGAACACCCATCTTCGATGAAGCCGCAAACTCAAAAGGGAGTGGGGTAGGAGCAATACTCTACTCCGCTGACGACGTCCCAATTCCCATATCCAGGCGATTAGCATTCCATTGCACCAACAGTGTGGCTGAATACGAAGCATGTATCATTGGTCTAAGAGAAGCCATAATCCTCAACGTGAAGAAGTTACGAGTCTTCGGAGACTCACACTCATCATCAATCAGACGAATGGCGACTGGAAGACCAAAGATGAAAAACTAATCCCGTATCACGTCTATCTAGAGAATCTGACCAAGAGTTTGAAGAGATCACATTCTCTTACATGCCCCGAACCAAGAACCAATTTGCAGACGCTCTGGCTACCCTTACCTCAATGCTGGAAATCCCAAAAGGAGTTGTTGAATGGGAACTCACCGTCGAACTACAAGAAGAACCCATGTTCTGCCTATAGATTGACGAAGCCGAAACCTCTCCGAATGATCAGCCGTGGTATACAGACATCAAGGAATATATTGAGCATCAAATGTACCCAAAAGGGGCAACGTCAACTGATTGTCGCACTATCCAATGGCTAGCGGCCTAGTTCACGATCACCGGGGGCATCCTCTACAAGCAATCCTTCAATCAAGTCCTTCTCCGTTGCGTGGATGAAACAAAAGCGACACAAATCATGTCATAAATCCACAAAGGACTATGCGGCTCACACATGAATGGACATATGATGGCAAAGAAGATCCTACGGCTCGGTTACTACTGGCTAACGATGGAGACTGATTGCTGCAAACACTCAGGAAATACTTCAAGTATCAGGAACATGCGAATCAGATCCATGCACCTGCTTTCGAACTCTACAACCTGACAACACCATGTCCCTTCTCTATATGGAGACTTGACATCATCGGCAAGGTCAACCCCAAAGCTTCAAACGGTTATGAATACATCCTAG
>JAJHSJ010000009.1:32147193-32364635 GCA_021015155.1 Magnolia officinalis
AGCTCCCTAAACCTCCAAGTTATGATCTTTTAGCCACCCCCAAGCGCTTCCTCTTAACCTTTTCAATCCTTAAGCCTAGCCCAAATTGGTCATGTTTCGGTCCATGTTTTAGCCTATTCAAGTTCAAGCCAAAGACCAAATCATCTCATACAAGCATGCACCATCATGACATCTATTCCCTTCTTACCCCCCCCCCCCCGCTTTTCTAGATCTCTGGTGAATGTATGCTCTGTGACTTGCCGTACTACAGATCTTGTCACATCAGAAATTCCTAATAACCTAGTCCAGTGTTCTTTACTTTTTGCATAAGCATTATTACACCCGCTTTTTAGATACGTCGTTGGACGTATACTCTATGGCTTGCCGAAATCTCGGATCTTGCCGCATCAGAAATCTGCGTGTGTGTCTAGTCCTATCTCGTCTGTAGCATTCATCATCCCTTGAGATTGTTTTACCACACCAAGTAGAGACCGTACATTTGTACGGGCAGAGAGGGTGCCTAACACCTTTCCTCTTTGTAAGCGAGGTCCCTTACCCAGAATCCCAGATCGCAGATCAAGAGTCAATCTAAGGTAGGAAAGTCTTTGGATTTCTCCAACCTTACGTATTCCGCGGGTTCTAGTCGATCGCGGGATTCTGAGATTTATTAGCTAGTGGCGACTCCAACATCAACGAATCAGCCTAGTCACCCCCACAAATCAAACCAAAACACGCTAATCAACGTAGGCTTTCTAGCGTTCACACAACGCAACTCGCGTCCCATCATATTCCTCCACATGTTCCCCCTCTCTGTCCCCGGTGTGGCCCACTTGATGACCGTTAACAAACCAATCTTCCCGCGAGTCACGTATGCCCAAAGGGCCATACATAAAGAACGTCCAGGCTCAATCACACATACGGCACGCGGGGCACGTGAGGGCGGAGCATTGAGAAAGGAGAGGGCAAAGGAAAGAAGATCGATTCCAAAAGAGTGGCGACATGGGGGGGAAGGCTATTCCATAATTAAAGGCCTTTTACAAGGGCGCGTGGATTAGGTACTACCCCCGCCTGTGCAGAGCTTAGGACAGGCTAGACTTGTAACCCCTATATTGGTGGAAAGCGGTTACGTCAGAAGACAGGAGGACACATCAGCAAACGGAGGCATTAACCCGCATTTGTACTTAGGTCCATGAGGAACCCCATATGTCTCTTCTTTTTTTTTTCGCTTTCTGCCTATCCCCAAGGACAGATATCCTGCGAAAGCCTTTTGCAGGAAGTTCCCGCACAAGGATGCTGGGTGGGACCCACAACCATTTTTTTTTTGAAAATCTACTCCGTTCATCTATTTTGAGATCTCATTTTAGTACAAAAGACCAACAATGAGGTGCATCCAAAACTCAAGTGGGCCACACTAGAGGAAAAATTGGGGAAAGACATACCTACTGTTGAAACCTTCCTGGGCTCCACCTTGATGTTTATATGCCATCCAAACTGTTTATAAGGTCATTAACACTGGAATGAAATGGAAATACAAAAAATTTATCCTGAAACAAATCTTTTATGGCCATAAGAATATTTCAACGGTTTTCAATGAATCCCCAATGTTTTCTCTCGCATGACCCACTCGAGTTTTGAATCCACCTCATTTTTTATATAATGTCATAAAATGGGATCTCAAAAATAGATGAACGGAGTAGAATTCACACTAACATGGCAGTGGGCCCCACCTATCATACTTGTGCAAGAAACTTCATGCCAAAGGCTTTCGGAGGAAATTCGCGTCCCCTTTCCCCATTCAAGCAGATTGGCTACTGATAGGTTGAGTAAGGAGACTACTATTGAAGTGACGTCACCAAGTTCTCTAGCCCCACCATTATGTATGTTTTGTATCCACGACATCCATCCATCTGGAGAGATCATTTTAGGGTAAGATCCAAAGAATGAGTCACATCTAAAGCTCCAGTGGACCCCACCACAAAAAACAGTGGGGAGAGTGATGCCATCGTTAAAAACTTCTAAAGGCCACAAAAGTTTTTTATCAAGCTGATATTTGTGTTTTCCTTTCTTTAATGTCTTTTTTAACTTTTGAATAGGTTGGATTTCGAGAAAACATCATGGTGGGCCTTAGGAAGGTTTCAACGGTGAACATCAATCTTCTCGCTGTTTTTTGTGGTGGGGTCCATTAAAGCTTTAGATCTGCTTCATTCTCTAACTAATGCTTAAAATAATATCTCCAAATGGATGGACGTTGTGGATACAATACATACATCATAGTGGGGTATACAGAACTTGGTGACGTCACTTCAGTAGCGAGTCTGGCTACTCAACCTGTCAGTATCTAATCCGTGTCCCAAACAAATTGCCTACTCCCTTTGCCACCAGCCAATAGCTAGTGGCCGGTATGTGTTTCATCCCATGTCATCCATCTATTTTTCTAGATCATTTTATGGTATGAGACCCAAAATGAAGTATATCCCAATCTCAAGTGTACCACATTACAGGTAGAGCTGGGCAAAACAGACCTAATTCGGTGGATCAGACCGATCAGACCTGATCCGACCCGATCAGAACCGAACCGACAGTCTGGATCGGTGCGGATCGGGTAGTCTCATCCAGATCCGAAATCTTTTCGGGTTGACTTCAGATTGGCCCTAATCCGACCCGACTTGACTCGACCCGAAAACCCAATCCGATCCTACCTGATCCGGAGTAGTTCTTATTGATCCTTCTACTTTTTCCTGTGGTATGGTTCGCTTGAGCTTTGGATATGCATCAATTTTGGGTTCAACCACTAAAATGATCTGCAAAAATGAATGGACGACATGGATAAATCACATGCATTCAAGGTGGGCCCCAACAAAGTTTACTGTGTACAATAACAAGTGGATTTGTTGGTGTACCGCACACATCTATGTAGCTAGCAGTAGGCGCTAGCTGTAGGTATGTGTCGTGACAAGATGAGCACTGACGCTCCTCGAGCTGTGAGTTGTACGAATGGTTCAAAGGAGATCAAAGTTATATGGCCCCACAGTGATGTATTTATTATATCTACACTGTTCATATATATTTAGAGATCATTTTAGAGCATTATCCAAAAAAATGGATAATATCCAAAGATCATCTGGACCACACCACAAATAGCAACAGAGAATGATTTTCACCTTTAAACATTTTGTAGGGCCCACCATAATGTTTATTTTCCATCCAATTTATTCATAAGGTCACAAAAACCTTAATTAAGAGGAAAAACAAATTTGAAATTGATCCAAAACTTTTGTGAGACTGTGACCCCAAAAAGGGTTTCAATAATAGACGTTCAATCCTCACTGCTTTTTTCAGTGTGACCCACTTAATAGTTAGATCTATCTTATTTTTCGTCTCAAGCCTTAAAACAAGCTCTCCAAATGGATGGACGGTTTTGATATAACACATGCACCATGATCAGACCCACCTAACTTACTAACGTCAATACACTATACACCACCAATGTGCACGGGACTTTCGCGCACAGTTGTGACGCTGTTCACAGCACGTAACTAGCTGTAACTTGTAAGTACCTCGAGCTCCGAGTTGTATGAACGGCTCAAACGAGTTCAACATGGGCCCCACAATGATGTATTTATTATATCCATACCGTTTATCCATTTTTCATGATCATTTTAGAGCATTTGGAAAAAAAAATGAATCATATCTAAAGCTCAAATGGACCACAATGAAAATAGCAACGAGGATAATGATTTTCACCGTTAAAAAAATCGATTAGGATCGTACCCAATCCGATCCGACTTGGTTTCCCTGACTGAGTCGGACTCGGTTTGGGTCAAGCCAACAGTGCATTGGATCGGTTCAAGTCCGTGATCCCGGACTCGGTGCCGGATCGGATCGGGTTCAGATCCGGCCACGTAGATTTCAGACCGAATCGGGTTGGACCGAATCCGGTCCGACTCGGTCCGATGCCCAGCTCTAATTACAGGAAACAATGTTGAATGAATGTTGACCATTAAAAACTTTTCGGAGGCCATAAAAGTTTTGGATCAAGTTGATCTTTGTTTTTTGTTTCATCTGAGTCTTTATGACCTAATCAACAGATTAGATGTCAAATAAATAGTACAGTGGGCCGTAGGAGGGTTTTAATGGTGGATATCTGATCACTATTGTTTTCCTCTGGCATGAATGATCTAGAAAAATGATATAGAAAAATAGATGGAGGGCATGGATGAAACACATACCGACCACTAGCTATTGGTTGGTGGTAGAGGGAGTAGGCAATCCGTTTCCTACTTGAATGGGAAAAGGGGACGCGGATTTCATGCGAAAGCCTTTCGCATGAAGTTTCTTTGTAAGGATGATGGGTGGGGCCCACCACCATATTAGTGGGAATTCTACTCCGTTCATCCGTTTTGAGATCTCATTTTACATCATTATACAAAAAATGAGGTGGATTCAAAACTCAAGTGGGCCATAACAGAGAAAACAGTAGAGGTTCAATGAGAACCGTTGAAATATTCTTATGGCCATAAAAGATTTGTTTCAGGCCAAATTTTTTGTATTTCCATTTTGTTTCGGTTTTATTGACCTTATAAACGGTTTGGATGACATATAAACATCAAGGTGGAGCCCATAAATGTTTCAACGGTAGGTATGTCTTTCCCCAATTTTTCCTCTCGTGTGGCTCGCTTGAGTTTTGGATCCACCTCATTGTTGGTCTTTTGTTCTCTTAAAACATATGAACAGAGTAGATTTTCAAAAAAATGGCTGTGAGCCCCACCCAACATCCTTGCGCAGGAACTTCCTGCGAAAGGCTTTCGTAGGAAATCCGTCCTTGAGAATAGGTAGAAAGCAGGAAAAAAGAGGAGATATTTGAGTTTCTTCGTGGACCCGAGTACAAATGCGGGCTAACGCCTCCGTTTGTTGATGTGTCATCAGCCTTATGATGTAATCACTTTCCACAAATATAGGGGTTGCATGTCTAGCTTGTTGTGAGCTTTGCACGGGCAGGGGTAGTACCTAATCCACGCCCTTTACAAGGGCAATCCCAGTTGGCCATTCCCCATCAGAATCGAAAGCGGATTGGCTGGTGTACCTTGCACCAGCTATATAGTTGCTGTATTGACATCAACCAGTTATGTGGGTCTGATCATGAGGTAAGTGTTATATCCAAACCGTCCATCCATTTGGCGAGATCGTCTTAAGGCTTGAGATGAAAAATAAGACATCTAACTATTAAGTGGACCAAACTGCAAAAAGCAAGGGGGTTTGAATGTCTACCGTTGAAACCTTTTTTGAGATCACAGAAGTTTTGGATCAACATAAAATTTGTTATTCTTCTTCATTCATGTCTTTTTGACCCTATGAACACATTGGATGGAAAATAAACGTTACGGTAGCCCCACGAATTGTTTAACGATGTTATCTCCGCTGTTATTTTTGGTGTGGTTAAGGTGATTTTTGGATATGATTCTGTTTTTTTAATAATGCTCTAAAATGATCTCTAAAAATAGATGAACGGTGTAGATATAATAAATACATCACTGTGGGTCTACGTAACTTTGATCACCTTTGAACCGTTCGTACAAGCAGGAGCTCGAGGAACGTCGGTGCACGTCTTCGCACGACACGTACCTACAGCAGCTATATAGCTGGTGTGTGGTACACCAGCCAATCCGCTTCCATCAGAATCCCCGCAGTTTCGAGGCGGTTCCGCTGGCCTTGACGCTGTGGACGAAATCCACGCCGTTAATCTCTATCCAATCTCGTTGCCCTAGGAGAGAGAAAATATAATATAAAGAGGGAGAGAGAGAAAGTGCCGCCTCCCATTTAAATCCCAGCATTTCTACTCTCTCTCTCCCTCCCTCTCGTAATTTATCTGTGTTTTCTTTAATATATTGTAGAGAAGAGCCATTTTTAGGGTTAGGGTTTAGGGAAGAAGAGGATGGAAGAAGAAGCGAAGGCGGTGTTGTACGCCGGATGGGATGAGGTGCTTGTATCGAACGAGAAAGGGAGGCGGGAGGTGCATTACTATCTGAAGAGATCGGGCGGTGTTGGTTCCTCTGATCTGGCGGTGTTGGGGAAGGAGAGGAGCCTCAGGCACATGACCTACACCGTTCAGAACTCCTTTCTCCCAAGGACGACCGTTCATTCCCTCAAGCTTCGATCCAGAAGAGAAGTCATCGACTGGCTCTCATCCTTCGTTACACCAGGTGGGCCATCTTCCATCATGATCATCGTCTGCAATTTCATCATCTCTTTTCTTTTTCTTCTTCTTTTTCTTTGGAGGGGGTTTGTTTCAGTTGTTGTTCGTTTTCTTCTTCGATCTGTGTGCTTTTCCGAGGAATGGGATTCTGAGATATCTAGATTTGTTATTTTGATGATGGGGTTTGATTGGATTTGATGATGGTTTGGTGAGATTAGCATTCGGAATATCTTTTTCTCCTCTTTTCTTCTGAAGATGACATCTTTCGTTTATTCATTTTGCTGTTTTTGCCGGCAAGGTTTATCTTTTTCTTTTCTTCTAGGGGACGTTTGGCAGCGTGGGTTCTGACGGATTTGTGGGGATTTCGTGTTTTTTTTTTTTTTCGGTCGTTTGATAACATCGATTTTGAAGGATTTGGATTTGGATTCCTCTGAAATTCTTCAAAAGAGCCCTTTTTTGCATTCCCACTTCAAAGCTGATTTGCAAAATACACCCGATTCCACAGGATTTTGAATCCACGCTGCGAAACGACTTTAAATTTGTGTTCTGGTGAGTTTGGATAGAAATCTGGAAAATGGTTTTGGGGATTTTCACGTTTCCCAGCCTTTGGATTTTGTTAGAATCAATAGCTGTCCCAAATCATGATGAGAATCGTTTCTGGTCTGAGCAGCGACGATTTTTGTTGTATCTTTGCAGGATTTTTTTTTTTTTTTTCGAAGGAGGTATGGAGTGATTTTATGAGGAGAGTTTGCTCTGTATTTCCATGGGATTGCTGCAAAGGCTTACCAACTTTGGAGAGGGGATGCCTAACCTGTGTGTGTTGCACGGGGAAACCTATCTTGTTCAGCCGCCTCAGAAAATGGAACAAATGTAAGGAGCTTTGCTGGCAAAATCGCTCCCGGCATATACTCAAAACCCTAACCACAAGATCTGCTCCGTCTGATCTTGAGAACCTGGATCTCTCACTGGCAGATATTGGCCAGGTTTTGGTTTATTCTGCCAATATATTTCTGCCATGTTTGGCCTTTTAATGGCCATTTCCCATAGCCATAAATCCTACATTGAAAGCTGGAATCTTTTCCACTTTTTTTTTTTTTTTTTTTTTTTTTTTTTTTTTGTTTTTTTTTCTTCTGAACAGTCGGAAGTCAGTTCTGTTGAATCTTGAATTACTAGGGTTGGCTCATTCTTCATGCTTAACAGCTGGAAATCATCCAGGATTTGAAGAATTTAAGGCCCTTTTGAGATTCGTAGGGCTTTCAAGGGAGGGGCACATGATAAGGTTCCCTGAGTGCAATGGGTGGTTTATAATTTGTTCTTCTGAAAATCACAACCATCTGCTTTTTCTTTTCCTTTTGTTTTTTATGCTGGCATTTTTATTTGTTTCTTTAAGAACCGTTTTCACGATGTTACTGTAATCAGGAAAGGAACCGGTGCCGGAACTTTCCTCTCTTTGTTCGAGCTTGTTTTTGTCTACATCGGTTCATTTTGGCCGAATAATTTTGTACCAGTGAAGGTATATGTTCTGTCCTGTTTTGGCACTCTCTTTCCATTGCGGTTGAGCTATAAGGTTTTGGTGGAAAATTGTGGAGAATTTTGTGATTAAGCAAACCAACCATTTTGGCTTGCATGTCTTATCGCTTAACAAGCCATTTTAAGTAATAAAAAAGACACTCAAATTGAGGTGGGGGCATATGAAACCCACTGTTGTTAAAATTATTTTTTGGCTCCTTTTTCTTATCTTCTACTCTAGTAGGAAGAACAAGTGTCCATCTGAATGGAATTAGCAGCTATGTTCTCAACAATCTCTTCATCCTAGAAAATATTGAAGAATGTAGTTTTATATGAATTTGTTTGACTTATATGCATATATTTTTTTAGGATTGTTCCTTGATCCTTGGTCCTTGGGACAACTGTTCTGTCATATACATATTGTGTTGCATTATGAGCCAACTGCATTTTTCTTTAATCTGCACAGTTTGATGGCCTGTACTCCCACAATTCCATTGCTATCTCTTAGAGGGAATTTCTTGAATCAATGAACTGTGCAGGCCCTGAAACTGAATGGGTTGATATGGCGACCTATTGAATTTCCAGATGACTTGACTGCAAAGTTCATCCATATGTGCCGTGACCAGGTTAGTTGAGGATATGACTGCAGATTTGGCCAGTTTTATGTCGGGGTTTCCGTGATGATTGTGGGTTTCTTATTGTGATAAACACAGCATTTTTTTTTTTTTTTAAGAGTTTGAACCCCTGATATGTAAACTCTGATAACTGTTCATCTCTAAATGCTTCAGTTAATTAGTTCTATCACGACTAAAATTCAGTTCTCATGCATCAATCACAATGAGCTAGTTGATCTCATGTTGCTTTATTTCTCGTCACATGTTTTCCATTCTGTGAGATGGAATTTTAGTGAAGCATGTATGCTTTAGAATTATGGCTAACCCTGCTCTCATGCAAGGATGGATGCCTTTTCATCGGTGTTTTATTTATTTATTTATTTATAACTTTGAAATGGGACTGTTGTGTGTCCGCAGTTGATATTGTTTAGTTTCTCCTAGTTGGCCTAAATTCATTGTTTTGAATTGTTACGTTGTTTTATTTTTTCAGGTTCTGTTCCTTATCGGTCCTCCATCTCAGATTATAGGGTTTTGGATGATGAAGATGCTTGCACTGAAGATGTCCCAGCCTCTAAGGTAGGCAGAGAACAAGGTCATCCGTTTACCAGAAGTTTTCAATGTTTGTTTACCGTTCTGGAATGTAGGAATCAAATTACCTTGTGAAGCAGGTTGATTAATTTATTTTTTCCTTTACATTTCGTTTATTGTTTATTCAGGGTGTTTCTTCGAGGAAAGTAAGATACCATTCTAAAGAATTTTCGTGGATAGGTTCTTCATGGACATGTAGGAAACGGCGAAGGCATTATCAGTCCTATTGTCGGAATGGATTTAGAATTTCTGTAAGCACATTCCAAATAATTCCTCTTGTCCTTCTTCCTTTTGGTATGACATATGATTGGAGCATGCTTGTTATATTTTTGTTATCTAATGTTTTGTTCCTTGTTGGCTTTTACCTTCTCCCTTCAGGTTCATGACTTTGTATATGTCATGGTCGAAGAGAATAAGAGATTGGTTGCATATTTAGAAGATTTGTATGAGGACTCAAGAGCCAACAATATGGCTGCGGTACGATGGTTTCACAAAATTGATGAGGTTGGTATTGTTTTGCCTCCTGATTTTAATGACAGAGAGATTTTCTTTTCTCTTTGTCTTCAAGATCTCAGTGTTGAATGCATAGATGGGATAGCAACGGTCCTCAATCCTCAGCATTATGAGAAGTTCCTGAACGAGACAACGCACACTCTCTGGGAACCATACTTATGTTACAGGCAGTTTGACAACGATGATGTCAAGCCGTTTGACATCAGTCAGGTACAGGGTTACTGGAACCAGGGATTACTCAGGCACATGTACACATTGTCTTCGAGGAGTAATTTGAAGTCAACTTCTTCTGACAGTTTAAGTTTGGAGGGGGATGGCCATGCCAATTCTGTGCAAAGTAGGCCCAAAAGGAAGAATGGGTTGAAAAATGGTAAGTCTGATCGGCCCCACAAAGTGGTTGCCAGAGAGACAGCAATGGATTTTGAGAATTCTAATGGTCTGAGTGCCATCACCGGAGGGGAAAGGCATCTTCCAAGTGTCAGCCCCGCCACCTGTTTGCCAAGAAAGGTGGTTATCAAGAAGAAGCCTCAGCAGCTGCTCTCTGTTGGTTGTCATGTTGAAGTGCTTTCACAGGATAGTGGAATTAGAGGATGTTGGTTCCAGGGTGTGATTCTCAAAAGGCAGCGAGATAAAGTGAAAATTCGCTATCAGGATGTTCTAGATGCAGACGGAACTGGAAACCTGGAGGTAAATACATGATCTTTTTGTTACATCTCACGGCCATGAGTGCATGGGATTTTCCTCTTATCTGATAAGTGCATGGTTTGATGTAGGAATGGGTTCTAGCATCGAGAGTTGCAGCCCCTGATGAGTTGGGCATCCGATTGTGTGGGAGGACAACTGTTCGTCCGCATCCACCATCTAAGGGAAGAGTTTCATGGGGCTTTGATGCTGGGACTGCTGTGGATGCATGGTGGCATGATGGCTGGTGGGAAGGGATTGTGGTCCGCAAAGAATCTGAAGATAAGATCCATGTGTATTTTCCAGGTAAGTTAATATCCCAACAATGATTACTATGATTGTTTTTTGAACTTCATGATTACTATGATTATACCATTCCAAAAACAATATGATACCAGATGATCCTTAGAAAAGCTGTTGTAGTAAACATCAAGGTTTTAAATACAAGTATCATGGGCATATTGGCTCTCCAATTTCCCTTCCAATGGAGGCTGATACAGACCTGCATCAGCTGTAGAGGTTTGTATCTGCCCCACATTGGACCCCATATTGCGTATGGTTGCGTCATATCGGATATTTAAGACCATGATCGACAGGGATGCTCAGAGAAACTGGATGAAGGTTGTGAACACAGATGCCCATCTCCAAGATTAAAAACCTAAATCTTAAAAGGATGTTTTGAATTTGGACCCCATGTTGCATATTGGAGGGGGATGATGTGGACATGGTTGCGTCATATTGGATATTTAAGACCATGATCGACATTTATGCTCAGAGAAACCGGATGAAGGTTGTGAGCCCACATAGATGCCCCTCTCCAAGATTTAAAATCTAAATCTTAAAAGAAGGTTTTGAATGCTAGGTTTACTAATTCAGAACGTAGAATTCTTCTACTCTTCTAACTTGGTCCCAACTCCTAGGGCCTGTTTGGAATGGTTAAGAATCTTTACTCTCTCTCCTGTGTGCGTGTGTTAATTTTGTCCAAAAATGAAATGAATCTTAAAAGGTCGGATGTTGGTTTTGCTCAAACATTCTCTCAAAGTAGGAATATGTTAAAAGTGGCCCTTGTTTTGATTGGCTCCTGTTCCCATTTGAGGTGAATTGGAAGGGGCCAATCCTATCTCACACAGGAAGAAACAAGTTCTTTGGCTCCATGAGAAAAAAATTTGAACTTGTATAATCAACCTATCTGCTAGCTTTGGTTACACAACAGTGTACTATAAGGCTGGTACCGTTATGAGCAAAGGTAGAAACATGGGTTTTTTTTATCAGTCAGATAGAGTGCCAATGTCATTTCCCATATTTTATTATTATTATTTTAAAATAAACCCACTTCCTAGTTATTATGGTATTTACATCCTGGTACCTTTTCTAAAAAGCTAGCTAATTAATTAATTTTTGTCAAGGTATTTATGTTAGATTTCTCTAAGGATAGTTCAATTAAGTGGGTTATTCTTTAGTAAATGATGAAACTACCCTCCCAACAAGAATGCTTTATCAGAAAACAAGAATTAAAAGTTAGAAAGCTGTTGTTTATAAATTCATCCCACAATTGGGGCATGCGTGAGATTTGGGACGCCTCACGAGGCTGGCCCAACAATGCCCTGACCCAATCCAGTGAGATCTACCACAATGTTCTTATGCTTTATCTAACACATTAATATGTCCTCAAGTATTTTGTTGATAAAATATACCAAACTCTGCTGGACTTGTGGACCATAAACTTGCACCAATGCTATGCAGTTGTGGCATACTTGTACATTCAATCCAGGCAGTGAAATTCAGGGGCCTTTCCATGTGCAGGACACGACCAAAAAAGTTACTACAATCGGATGATCCTACTCGTGCACCAGTGTCCACATCATGGAAGTTGAATGGTCATATTTCTGCATTCCCGGGAACAGATTGGATCACCCAATTAATATAATTTTTGGTGGCATGTCTTTGTACAATGGAACTACTATCGGATGATTTTCTTGAATTTCACGTGGTAAGTTGGGTATGTGAACATTTGCCTTTCACCATACTTTGGAAGTATAGGTTGTGGCTGTGGCAAGAAATGCCAAACGCTCATTTGTGCAGCTCAGCCCTTCTGCCCCCACCACGTGATAATCCAACCTATTATCCAGAAGTTCCCACTGTAGATGTGCCAAATTTAAACAAAAAAAATTGTGTTCAAAGATCCTCAGTCCTGAAGAGGTGAGTTACGTGCTAAGTAAAACAGGTGTTGCAGATTTGTGTACTATGTCAAGGGGCTTGCCCCTTGATCCCCACCACATGATGAACCAGGCCTTTCACCTATTTATCATGATGTCTTCTAGGTGAAAGGCTCACATGGTGGAGGTCAAGGGGAAAGCCCCTTGACACAAGACCCAAATCATTTGCCACACCTGTTTTACTTGGCGCGTAAAACACCCAAGCTGTGTTGGGTGCGACCAAGCTGTATATGTGGAATCCATTCTGTCCATCAGATGACAATGCTTTTGTTCGCCAAATATTCAAAAGATCATCCCCAAAAAAGTGCTCATATGGGCCGCTCCAATGGTACAAATGTTAAATTGCAGCGTGGCTGGCCTGAGATTTGAATCAGGCTGATTCTTGCATCGTCCTTTCATCATTGTGAGCCACGAACGGGTTTTATGGAAGATAGTGGCCCCACATACAAACATATGGTTGGTGTTCCATCTTCATCATTCCCTGTTGTGTGGCCCACCTGAGTTCTGTATCTGGTTGATTGTCCTTAGGCTTATAATTGAGGAGCACACTTGATGGATGTAGTGGATGAGACAGATGATACGAACCAACATACCTTGGGCGTTTTAGCTGCTGCCTGAAAATGTGTTAAGTTATTCCAAAACAGTTATGGACCATAACATAATGGTCATGGTGGTTACTGCTATGGGGTCATAACAGCTGTAGCCATTACAGAAAAGAATGGCCTGTAACAATCCTTTAAATTGTTTTTATTTGAAAAAAGAAAGCTGTAACGGTTGTTATTGCAATTGTGATGGGAGGGTGCACCGCAATAGGTTTTTGTGGGAGTAAATACACTGGAAGAGTATGCCAGTGAATCTTTAACTCAAATCAGAACTAAGTTACTGAATCCATTATTCAGAAATGAGATCAGGTGAACAATCCTAACTTCTGATTAGTAAATACTATTTGTTAAAAGGGCAATCTCAACAAGAGGGCAGGCTTGTCGTTTACTCAATCTAACCTGTTAGAGAAATCTAAGGGAAGGTATCTTAGTGAAAATTAGCCAAAATTAATAAGGTGGCTTAATAAAAACCTTTTAAAAAGTTACAGGGTTGTAAATTTTATAATAATTTGGTAATTGTAAGAAATCCCATTTTATTATGATGATTGTAATTAATATTTGTAACCGATCCTTGCCATTCCTATATATTGAACAAAATGGCTTTCGATGATCTGCCTGACTTTATCATTGACATGCTTGATGTCTACTTACCTGTACCCTTGTGTACTAGCACCAACAAAGAAACCTGTATTTTGATACAAACTTTTCTATTTTTGCAGGAGAGCGACAGACGTCGACCTTTGCTTGTGGTGATTTGAGACGTTCTCAGGAATGGGTGTGCAACAGGTGGAATATTATAAAGGAAAGGCCAGACCTAGCGAGTTCAATGTCACCCAACCAAGGGAGGAATTTCAATGATAGTGGTTATCCAGTTGAAGCATTGGTCCTTGACAGGAACAACCTGCATGTGGAGAACATGGCACCTGAGGGCAAGATGGCACCGGCATCCAAGGTCAGTCCTGGGAGTGAATCTCCTTTGGCTGAGAAGAATGGGATGGGATTGGAAATGCCAGCTAACCTCGTCAAAGATTATTCATTTGCTCAGTTGAAATGGAATTCATCATCGAAAAAGAGGAGGCGGGGTAGAGAGAGTGTGGGCAAGGGCAGGCAGAGCAGCAGTGGCAGCAGCAGCCATGAGGACATGGAACCACTTGAATGTGAAGGTTTTTCAATTCCAAAGTCCATGAAACTGGATCATGAGAACTGCAAGTATGGAGGGGATCATATGTTTGTGGCATCCATACCACCTCTTACGAGCTTGGTCATGTCTCGGTGATGGTTGCTCCCATCTTTTTTGGTTAATCCCTAAAACGTTGTTCCATGCTCAAGGGCGAGGATTGTAAAGCTCGTTTTGGCAAGATCCCCCCTTCAATGCAGATCAACCCACGGAATGTTGATGGCAGGATGTATGGTAAGATGCAAGTGATTCTGCTGAGGGGATTGGGGTTCTCCATTTTATTGTCCCTGGCTTAGGCTCTGTCCTTATCATCATATTATCAGGTCCTCTTGTAAAACATGCCGCCATCATCATCATCATCATCAATCACAGCAACAACAACAACAACAACATAACGAATGAGTTGTATGATTCTGTATTTTGTATGTAATGGAAACATTCAACCTGCATAAAGGAAGAGTGATGAGGTTAGATTTAATTGAAATCACGGTTTTTGGCCAATGGAAAATGGTTAGGTCGTAGTGGCACTCCTTATCCTGAAGACATGCATCCATTACCTGTTACACCAATTGAGCTGTTTTTGAGTTATTATTGGTTTTGATATTAAGTTTTCAGACCAAAGATAATGAATTTGAAGAGCAGTTTGTACAATTTTCACTCTTTTAGTGGCTCCTCATAATTGCATGGACGGCTGTGTGTGTCTATATATATATATATATATATATATATATATAGAGAGAGAGAGAGAGAGTTTTATTTTTTGGGGGTATTTTTCGCTACATCGTATTGGGTATCAATGTGTTTCTGAGATTTCAAAACGAAGATGAAATTGAAGATGACAGTACAAATTTTCACCATTCATTTAAATGACCCCAAGTTGAAGGACGGCTAGGATTTATGGATCCATTTTGAATTTGCACAAATATTCTATCCAGAGAGTTGCTTCACCGTATGTGCCTTGAATTTGCCTCCTCATATCTTCAACAGAGAAGAAGAAACAAGTTGGATGATGGCTCGCTCACGAATCATTATTAAAACGCAATAGTGAGGGCGATGGTCTGGATGGATCGATTTGTTGTTTGGTTCTTGTATTGTAGGGGATGGATGGTATGGTCGCATTCTCGTAGCTAAAGAAAGCAACATAGGGTGGGCCCCGCCCACATGCATCCAAAGACGTTGTTGTGTGTGTAGGGACGGCCGGACCTGTCCACCTTTTGTTTTATCCCCAACCATATCATGTCTTTATTATAATAGTAATCTTTTTGTTATTTAATTTGGCTCTTCTCGCCTTTAGTTTTGCAATTGGATATTTTTTTTAGCGGGTGTCGTTTTCTAACCGTCCTGGAATGGATGTGTGAGGATCCTAACCGTTGGATGAGTGGCCTGCCACGTCTGTTTGAAAACGACCATTTGTTTTCCAAATTGAAATTTAACATCCAACTGTAGAAGAAGGGGCAATCAGTTTATATAATGAGAGTCAAAAAGAGTGTTTGAAACGTTATATATATATATATATATATAATAGCGTAGTAATAACAATGAGGGAATCTAATTCAAAAGACATTGATCAACAGCAGCAGCACAAAAGCGGTAGTGGCAGCCAACACCACCAATGGTGATGCTCCAGCAGCAGCAGCAGCAGGGCCCTTCACCTTTGTTCCACAGCTGAGATGATGTGTGTTCATCCTTCCCGGAGGTAACGCTGCTGATGGAGAAACTGTATTTGAAAAAGACAAAAAGAAGAAGAAGAAGAGGAAAGAATGTACTTGTTAGATGCTGGTAACATCATTATGTTAGCCATGATGACATAATACCAGAACTGACTTTTTGTATCTGGCCCACCATCATCAACCTCAAATATCACTCTCTTAATGGACATGAAATTCCTATAACCAAAGGTTTGGGTATAGGACGTGGCATGTGATCTTATCAGATGTATAGCTTGTAGTAAAAATGACAAAATCATCATTCCACACAAAGTAATTTGTGTTTTTGATTATTTATTTTTTCATTGTGGACCACATCTCACGAGAGCATTTGGCTCTTTCTCATTGACTGCATCCCCAGTTGCATCAGATTCCTGTGGTGTCCTCTTATAATTTCATACTAGCACCTAAGTGGTCTTGGTGGCCTTATTTTCTGACCCCGACTCCTTTTTATAGTAGGGCCCACCAAGTAGCTGCAGTTTCAATATGTACCTTAGCACATGTGCATGCGTTCAATAATGTGTGTTGAATCAAAGCATTTTTCTTCGTGAAGATAAGAATAGAGGTTGGGTAGGAAGGCTTTCAGGCCAGTCCACTCGCACGTGATGATTCAGATAAACCTTTTTAACTTTTTTTTTTTTTTTTTTTTTTAAAATAATAATAATAAAAAAATTTATTTAAATCATGGGTTAACATGGGAAGAATCTCTTATCCCCAATATAATCTCAATTCAACTCTATTTCTTTCCATGGATGCAAGGAAACGAGTCAGATTTTTCCATACGAACATCTACTATGGTGACTTTGTAGATGAGAGGTCTGGATAAGCAAACGGTGGGGCAGATTGGGTGAGAGCCTTTTCTATCAAACCGGATCTAAACAGGCTGTATGAACTTCATAGATATATCATTTTCCAATTAAAATGCTAGAGATTTGCAGCACATGTGCCAACTGCTCATGTGCGGACAATTCACCAGGCAGAGCACTTAAAATGAGGTCGGTCCACTCACCGAGCCACATTTGTAGGTAAATATGGACCATTGGTCATTATTTCTCTGAACATTTTCTGGTAAACAAGATCAGGGCCCACCTGATGAATTGCAGAGATCTCACACAAATCTCAATCTTTCCTTGCAAGAAATTGCCATGGGAATATTTATGTGCCATCTAATGCCATACCAGCGGTAGAATTTGCGCCTGAACCACGAGAGGCGGCTGATCCTGAGGAGGAGACTGGAGGTAGACCAAGCAAACCTTGAACAAATACCAACAGCTATCTCTGATTAGTATTACATAGACCTTCCTTCATGAACTAACATTCATTTACTAAATACACAACTGTTCATGGTTAAGTTCGGCTAGGTTAGTAAATTTTCTGTCATTTCAGGGAAATGACCGTTAGAACCTTACAATAGGTGTATCTCACAAATCGGAATGAGTTACTCGACGTACCCACACCGAATTTGCGAGATTCCATTAGATCGACCGTCGAAAATCCATTTTATTTCCGTTTTTACAATTTATAGTAAGTTTTAGTTTGATTAAATGAAAAGTGCTTAGAAAAATTAGGAGAATAACGTGGTTAAGCCCAATATGACAGTTACTATAAGTAGTAAATTTACTATTTATAGTAACTTACGAACTTTAGGGAGTTTGAGTTGGAGTTTGATTCTAAAACTTCTTCCAAGGTTTGGTATTACTATTTAAAGGGTTGTAAATTTGTTTTTATTACCTATCAATGAAATTTCGAATTTATTAGAATTTATTTCTATTCTTTCTTATTTTTTCCTCGTGGATTCAAGGAATCTCTGTGAGGAGTCTAGAGAAGCTCCGTGGATTTGGAGTAGTTATCCTTGAGGAAGACGGTGATGGACCTCATCACACCCATCCCTGCATCAGTCCAGGTCCAAAATATGGCTTTGATTATCAAATGGGTTGGGTCTTTAATCTCTCAAAAGTCAGCCTCGTGCTGCTCTCCTGTTGCGGATCCAACTTTTGAATGTGTGGTACGTTGGGCCATCCAAAATAGATCCGACCAACACCAACTCATATGTCAACAGTCAAGTCTAGAACTTCACTCGACCTTGACCTAACTCCTAATAGTGATCTTGTGACACCCAACAGGCATTTTTTAAAAAGGAAAAATGAGAAACAGAAAAAAGCGAAGAGCTAACAAATTTAAATTGATTTATTTAAATTTATCAGTAAAAGTTAAGTGAGATTACCGTTATTAATTAAAAACGATAGTCTTCTTTTTCCTCAGGAAAATGGTCCATTTTCATATGAAAAGGTGTTTTATTATCTTATGCTATGCCATTATATTTAAAGAGATCTAACAAGGGCAGGTAGACTCCTATAAACAACTAGGTCTTTATTTGCATCAACTCAATATTTATTTGAAATAGAGATAAGTAATTGAAATGACCAAACTAAACATTTGATCAGTTATTGATACTTTTGTAGGGTGGTTTAATACCTTTTGCTTGAGGCTGTGGGTTCCAGTGGCTGATGAATTGATGAGTTTTCATGAAACTAGGCCAAATCTCAGCTGAGTTACTCGATTCGATATTTAATATTAGGAATGATTGTTTTATGTAATATTTAGAGTAATATATAATTGCTAAAATAGATACGAGTGAAGTCTTTTCTCTACTGGTATGGCCTTCTCACGTATGAATCCATTTCTCAAATTTTATTTTTTATTTTTTATTTATATATATATATTTTTTGTTTTTGTTTTTTTTAAAGATCGGTGATGGTCTTATGCGGATTTCTAAATCTTGGGATTCCTACTACAATGGCTGTCGTCCACTGGCAGATCTTGAATCCAGTTTTTGAGGTGTATTTTCATCTTTTTACTCTCATGGTTAAGCATTTCCCACTAGGGGGGCACTGTAATTCAGAGCCTTGGAGGCAGAGCATGTGTTTAATCTCCTATGAATTGAACTCCATATCGTAATCTTGTGGGGCTTCCATCTTTTGTCTGGCCACCCTTGCTATTGAATCCAGTCATGTGACCACTTCACTTCAGTGGCTTGCAAACAGACAGTTAAAATAAAATGGCCAATGGTTCATGTAAGATGAGGAGAAGTCCATTAATTTAGGAAACGCTTGCTTGCATACCTTACCTAGGTACCAAAGGGGTTACTTTTTCTAAAGAACCCATTGTTTTCGCCTTCATCTGAAAATCAGGCTGACTCATCGAAAATCAGGCTTACATAGCAGTCAAGTGGATATTTGAGGTAGCTGGTGTCTAGTGGAAAAGGGAAAAAGGGATTATTGCCTTCTTCCTTTATGATAAACCTCAAATCCATGAGAAACCTTGAATCCAATAGGTTAAAAAATGGATCTTTAAAGAGATATAACCCTATAATAATTGATGAACTCTGTTTACTATGCCCTTAATATGACTTAAATATGTCATAAGTTTTTTTAATTTTCCAAAATGGTAAACGTAACTAAAATTAGTAAAGGCCGTAGACTTACTACTTTTATAAAATGATAAATTTATTAAAAATTATAAGGGCTATAGGTTTACTACTTTTCTAAATTATAAGGGCTATAGGTTTACTATTATAAAATGATAAATTTATTAAAAATTATAAGGGCTATAGGTTTACTAATTTTCCAAAATGGTAAACGTAACTAAAATTAGTAAAGGCCGTAGACTTACTACTTTTATAAAATGATAAATTTATTAAAAATCATCGCCACTATTGGCCTTTAATATGTACACTTTAGTTATTATCAAGAATGTATAAGGGTGTCGATCTTTTATAGAGTTTATCCAGATGAGTATGAAAGTATCCATCTTCTTAATGATCAAGTGCTCCATTTTCACTGATCCGTCAATCGTTTCTGTCGAACCACCCATAAATTGATGTTTTGATTCATTTGGAACTTTTTCTTGTTCATCATTAATCTATTAGTCGAACTATATGTGGATCCATCAATCAATCTAACAGTAGATTCCTCTTGATGTGATTACACATGTTTCTGCATGTCTATAGCAGTTAATTCATCTGTAAATCCGTTAAGCAATCTGATGATGAATTCTCCATGATCTCCATAGGTCCACCTTCATCTTTGTCTTGAAAGGCTACACATCCATGCTGATTTTATTCGATCTTGTCGACCCATACCCCAAAAGTCTGCATGGGAAAGCTGCTCATCATGACTAATTGAGTGGATCAATGTCTATAAATTGAATGACTTGGATTGTTCAGTTGGTGGGGATTCTTACCAACAATCTGTCCAAGGTGGGGCTCAATTTGGATGCTCCAGATTGACATATAGAGTTAATGGACCTCTCCGAATGGGCATTTTCCTATATCTATTGGTCAGATGATAAGGATGATCTCATCCAAGTGTTTCTTTTGGAAAACATACAAACCAAGATGTCGTTAATTCCACCCATTTTTCTTCAAGCAACATGAACTTTTCATTGAGACTTTAAAAAATAAAATAAAAAATGTTATCAATTGGCTGGATTGGGGTCGATGAGATTTTAAGCTGAGTCTGAACCAGTCTGAAATCAAGACTCATCAAGTCGACTCAAACTGAATCATTGAGAGTATGTTCTTTCACAAGAAGAATGGGAAAGGTTTGCCAGAAAACACCAACCACAACACATTTGTTTATTTTAGCTATTTTATATAGTATTCTACAAATGCATAAGGATTATTAGAAACATTTGTTATTATTAATTTAATTATTAAACAGAGTAAAATAAACTGAATACCCATTTATATCTTTGTGTCAACCTGATTAGGCTGGAAATGAGTCAGGTTTTCAGGTTTTTTGGACTATGATTTTGATGCATGATATCTCCCATGCTGCCGTGACTGATTCAACCCTAGGTGGCGTATGAGTCAGATATCCAAGGCATTCAATATCATTAAGGGGACATGCTCTTGCCCAAATATAATGTTGGTCCCCTGATCAGGCAGTCAAAACTTTTAGGAAATAAATGAATGGTTAAAATAAAATAATCCAAGACTCCAATTTCAATGTACCCGTGGCCCAAATTTCTGAAAGGCTGGCCCAGCCTACTAATAACCTTGCATGTAATCAAAATGAAGGAGGTGAGAGACATACCAGGGCAACTAGAGCTGCTAATTGTAAGGTTACAAACAATGGGCAGCTCCAATGCCAGTGTCTGGTTGATAGGGAAAGATGTGGTGTCATTGAGCAGCCCACACAGGCATATAGGTTGCTGTCTATAGAGGTCAGCGAGGTTGTTGCAGCACGAGCCGTCTGGGGTCGTGCTCGATCCCTGAACGAAGGGTGTGCATGGTGCGAGCAGCAGCAGACGAGGGCCGCAGTCGGTGGAGTCGGATGAACGAGCTCTGTTGGGGAGCGAAATGAGAAGCAAAAGCAGAAGGGAAATGATGGGAGAAGGAGAAGCCATGGTTTCAAGTGTTTGGAGAGTGAGGGTGGGAGAGGCTGTTGAGATTTGTATGTGTGTATAAATGTATGCAAGTGTATTTAAAGCATGGCATTTGCTATGTGTGAGTGGTGGTGGTAGAGATGATCGTTTGTGTGAGAGTTGTATCACGCATGCAGCATGTTCATCTCTCTCTCTTTCACTCACTCACTCTCACTCTCATTCAGTTATATCTATCTCAACAGCAGTGCAAGCAGTAGAGAGAGAGAGAGAGAGAGAGAAGAGAGAGAGAGAGAGAGAGGACATAACTGAATTATATTCCACCAATCATGGGTTCAACCGTGGATGGCACGTGGCCCCAAAATCAACCTGACAAGATGATCACATTGATCCAATAAAGGGGCTGCATAAGCTGAAAATGGGTTAACTGAGCATTTTCTACGCCCTTCATCAGATGGGGATGTGATCGCCCGATTATTTTAGGGCCATGTCCGACGAACACTGGGCTGTTCCTATCCAATGATCCAACATGACTTCAGGCGGTTCCACATTGGCCCTATTAGATGTAAAGATCCTCTGTTAACACAATTTTCCCTCAAGGTGTGATTGGATGAGGGGGTTAGACCAAGTTTCAGCTGCATACAGAACTCAGTTGGCCTCAATCAGGTGCTTTTACATGTTTTAAGCATATCATCACATGGTTTTAGATGGTATGGCCCACCTGAATTCTATGTACGGTTGATTTTTGGGATATCCCATAAACTAAAGGGGAACCATCAAATCCATGGTGTTGATGTTCAACACACATCATAGTGGGGCCACACAGCTCGACCTCATGGGAAGTTCCCATGAGGTCGACCTCACAGTACCATTTCCCGTATATACACACACATTCAGTTTCAAATGCAATGCAGGCCATTTGGTTATTCTACTTTAGTGTTTTATATTCTTTTCTTGTTCGGCTGCCCATTATTTCTCTAAGTTATTTAGTAAAATCACAATCATCCAGGTAGGAGCTATTTATACTCCAGAGATTTTGTTAGTTGATACGAGTACTTCCAAATTGTACACGTACCATAAGTTGAATTAAAGCAAATTTTCGAAATTGGGGGATCAATGGCGTATTAATCATATTCCAAAAATCAGAGAAGTGCGACAACCTCCTCTCATTTCCTCAGAGAGATGGCGAAGTTGAAGAATCACACGGCCCATAACCAGTCTTACAACGCCCACAAGAACAGAATCAAGAAGCCCAGGAAGCACAGGCACGCCTCCACCAAAGGGATGGTCGACCTGAAGTTCCTAAGGAACCAGAGGTATGCAAGGAAGCATAACAAGAGTGGTGGAGGGCCAATCGGGGACGAGGAAGAGCAGATGAAGAAGAATGAGGATGATTGGGAAGGAGGAAGAGTAGATGAAGAATAATGAGGATGAGCCTGTTAGAATTAGAATGAATTTTAAACTATAGGATTGTTTTTTTATGAAACTTTGAATTTTGCTGTTGAACTAATTTTAATGCCACTGCCTTGCAGTGCTTATGGGTGTGCTTGATTTTTCTGTCTTAATATCAATATTTTGGTATTTGCTTAATGATTTCGGGTGCTATTGTTATCTTAAAAAAAAAAAAAGACATTTTGATTTTAGTTACTTGATGGTGATGTATGTCAAATCTGCACTTAAGATGTCTATCCCTATGGTTATTCTTAGTTGATTTTTATATTTCATCTAAATTATGTACTGTAATCTGGATAATTCAATATTTTAGTCCATGTATATCAACCATTACACTTTGGGCATACGCTTGGATGGAAACTGGTTGAGGCTCACTGTAATGTAGGGTTTTATCCACGCCGGTCATTTTTTTTTTTTTTCGCATATCGTTTTAGCATATGAGCCTAAAAATGAAGTAGATCCGAGGATCATCAAGATCATTTTAAGATGATAGACTCGCTAATACATAGGCACGCCGCATATGTCTACTCTCAAATTAAACCAGCTAAATTGTGTGGACCATCTAACTTATTCTTCAAAAATTAAGTTGTCTAAGCAAAAGTGTAATCTATGATCAGTTGACAATTATTTGTTGGAAAAAGAATGTTGAATATTTTGTCTTGACTGTAGAATAAGTGTCCATTAATCTGACAGGTAGATAATCAAATAAGCATGAATTTTGTTTTATGGTATATCTAAATTAGTATAAGTAATTTGGACGGTTTATTTTGAATTATTTAAGTATAGGTTTTAGGTAATTTCAAAGTACCTATGTATCATCCAACACACTATTGCTTGTGATGATTCACCCGGGTTTTATTACTTGGAAGGAGTTACCGTCTAATTATCAAGTCCTTCTAAAACTTAGAGAGACTGGATCAGGTGTTGTTTGATTTTGACATCCACAGCGTGGAAACCTGTTTCCGCAAACCAGTGGACTTGGCTACTCTTGAGTGGACCAACCTTGATACACATTTGTTGGGATCCTCCACGGGTCTACTTTTGATTGCTCATCCCTCCATCATTTATGGAATGGCTTAATCATCAGATCAAAAGTGATTTTAAAAAACAAAAGAAAAGGAATTGGTGAGTTATTTGTAGTTATTTGTTATCATTATTGTCTTGCCCAAGCTTTCTACAAATGTTTTTGTTTTGAGTGTAAAGCTGGTCATAAGCCACTTGGATGCTATCACTTTCTTGTGTATCTTCTTCTTCTTCATCTGAGGAGGATGCCTTTGCAGTGTGTTGCTCATCTATCTGCTCATTATCCCTTAGATCTGAATCACCGCAGTGGTGGAGACCATAAGTATTTTCAATGATTTTTGGTCCCCATCACTTTTAGACTCACTTGTTTCTGATTCGGAGTCTTCGATATCGTCCTATGTGGCTGCCATAGCCTTACCTTTTGATTTCTTTGTGGGACACTTAGTACATAGATGGTCATACTTCCGACAATTGTAACATTGGGGTTTTTTAGACTTTCTAAATGATTTCCCTGTTTGGTGGTTATAGTCTGATTGTTTCCCTTTGTTGTTAAATGCCCTTCCACGGTTCTTGTTAAAGATTTTTTGAACCATTTGGCCAGAAGGGCCACCTCCTTATCTCCATCTTTTTCTTCATTTTCCTCCTCAGGTTAAACTTTATTTTTGGAGGTTTTGAGGACATGATGTTTGGATTTTGTGGGAGTTTTTAAGTGTAGTTCAAATTGAAGCATTCTACTACGGATCTCAAGATTTTTTAATTTAATTTTATTTTATTTTAATTTATAGATTTTGGATACCAGAACCCTCTCTTCAAGTCCCCACATGGAGTTACATACGTCATTCAATTTTGTGTAAAATTCCATAAAGGTCTCATGTTCCTCCATCTTTAAGTTCTCAAATTGAACTGTAAGGAGCTATAGTAGCTTTGAGCATTTTATGGTGCTTGTTCTTTCATGGGTGGTTTCCAATAAATCTTATGCTTCTTTAGATGTTTGAAACATACAAATTCGTTTGAAATCTTCTTGTGAGACAAGACAGTAAATCACATTCATTGCCTTGGCATCGCATGTTTTCTTTTGTTTTTCAAAATTAGTCCAAAATAGCTTTAGTTTTGGTTGAGATTGATGGGTTTTTTTGCCCCGTGCTCGACCAGTCGTGAGCCCTGCTCGACCGGTCGAGGGCTGGTACGACCAGTCGTGGGAGTCGAGTCGTAGCTCGACTCAAAGTCCAGCGAGTTCGGACTATTTTTCTCCGGGGTTCTCGACCGGTCGTAGGTGACCCACGACCGATCGTAGGTGGTCTACGACCAGTCGTAGGTGAGCTACGACTAGTCGTAGGTTACGCAGTTTGTTCCGCGATTTTGCGCGAAACTGCGGATTTGAGTCCTTTCGCAACAAGGATGCGGAAGGAAGTTTCCTAAACTATAAAAAGGGGTACCTAGGGCTTTTCTAGGTAATGCAAGAGGGTTTCCTAAAGCTTTGCAAGGGATTTGCTAAAGGGTTTAGGGCTATAAAAGGTGAGAGAGAGGGAGAAAGAGAGAGAGGAAGCTTATAGAAGGGAGGTTCTGCTCGTGGAGGTTCTCTACTTTGCAATCTACATCTCAGCGCTTCTATGTCCTCGTAATCGGTTAGATCTCTCCGTTTTTCTCTTTTTCTCTTATTGTTTATCCACTCCTGCGTGAGTGAAGAAGGTTGTAAACGTTCTACTTCATAGTGGATTGTTGATCTGGACGAGGTCCCGTGGTTTTTACCTCTTTGAGGGTTTTCCACGTAAAAATCTTTGTGTGGTGTGTGATTGATGCTTTGATTTATTTCATTGCTTTTATTATCCATAATTCTGGTTTGTTTCGGGAGGCTAGATCCTAAGGTTTGTGCAAGGCATCCCAACAAAGTGGTATTCCCATGCGAAGTTGCCCAAGACGTTCTGGGGAGAAGCAATGCGCACGGCGGTGTATTTGATAAACAGGTTTCCATCAGCCCCGTTGAATGGAGAAGTACCTGAGAAGGTGTGGACTGGACAGGATCCATCGTACAGTCATCTCAGGGTGTTTGGATGCAGGGCATCCGTTCACGTACCAAAGGACGAGAGGTCCAAGATCGATATGAAGATCAGGCAGTGTGTGTTCTTGGGGTACGGTGATGAAAAATTCGGTTACAAGTTTTGGGATCCGACCGAGAAGAAGCTCGTCAGGAGCAGAGATGTGGTTTTCTTTGAAGATCAGTGTATCGAAGACATTGGTAAGCCAGAGAAGAACCAGCCTAGTTCAGGTGAGCTAGAGGACATGAATCCGATTACTCCTCCCGTGGTGCCTGATGACGGGGGAGTACAGCAAGGTGCAGAGGACGAGGGAGTTCCTTCAGAAGATGGACCAGGGGAGCAGCCCCCACTTGATCCACCTGTTGAGCCACAGGTGAGGAGGTCATCTAGGGACAGACAGCCGTCCAAGAGGTACTCGCCGCATGAGTATATTATGCTAACCGATGGGGGAGAGCCAGAAGATTATTCTGAGGCCTTAGCCGACGAGCATAAGGGGGAGTGGTTGAAAGCTATGCAAGAGGAGATGGAATCCTTGCATAAGAACCACACCTATGACATGGTGAAACTGCCTAAGGGCAAGAAAGCTCTGAGCAACAAGTGGGTGTTCAGGAAGAAGATTGAGCAGAAGAATTCACAGACGAGGTTCAAGGCCAGACTTGTGGTGAAAGGGTTTGGTCAGAGGAAAGGCATAGACTTCGAGGAGATATTCTCACCAGTGGTGAAGATGACATCCATACGGGTGTTGCTTGGGTTGGCGGCTAGCATGGATCTGGAGATAGAGCAGTTAGATGTTAAAACTGCCTTTCTCCATGGTGACCTGGAAGAAGAGATCTACATGCACCAACCAGAGGGGTTCGAAGTCAAGGGCAAGGAGCATATGGTGTGTAGGCTGAAGAAGAGCTTGTATGGGCTGAAACAAGCTCCACGGCAATGGTACAAGAAGTTCGATTCGTTCATGTTACAGCATGGGTATGACAGAACGGAGTCGGACCACTGTGTGTTCACGCGTAAGTTCTCGGACGGTGATTTCTTAGTTCTGCTGTTATATGTTGATGACATGCTCATCATGGGAAAAGACATCAAGAAGATTGACAGGCTGAAACAGGAGTTGGGCAAGTCTTTTGCGATGAAAGACTTGGGCCCGGCTAAACAGATCCTAGGAATGGAGATAACCCGTGACAGAAGCAGCAGGAAGCTTTGGCTGTCACAAGAGCGGTATATTGAGAAAGTCCTAGAGCGGTTCAATATGAATGCAGCGAAGCCGGTCAGTACTTCACTGGATGGTCACTTCAGATTGAGCAACAGGCAGTGTCCCAAGACGAAGGAAGAGGTGGAAGAGATGCAGAAAATACCCTACGCGTCAGCAGTAGGAAGTTTGATGTATGCTATGGTGTGTACACGCCCAGACATAGCATATGCGGTTGGTGTTGTCAGCCGGTATCTTGCCAATCCTGGCAAAGAGCATTGGGCAGCGGTAAAGTGGATACTGAGGTATCTAAGAGGCTCATCCAGGTTGAGCCTATGCTATGGTGACGGTAAACCTGTGTTAGAAGGCTACACAGATGCAGATATGGCAGGTGACATAGACTCCAGGAAGTCTACATCGGGGTTCATGTTCACGTTTGCAGGGGGAGCGGTTTCTTGGCAGAGCAAGCTACAGAAGGTCGTAGCATTATCGACGACAGAGGCCGAATACATTGCAGTCACAGAAGCATGTAAAGAGATGCTTTAGATGAAAAGGTTCCTACAGGAACTTAGCCTAAAGCAGGAGGAGCACGTGGTCTATTGCGATAGTCAAAGTGCTATACACTTGAGCAAGAATCCAAGTCAGCATTCCAAGTCGAAGCACATAGAGATTCGGTATCACTGGATTAGGGATACTTTGGAACAGAAGGTGTTACAGCTTGAGAAAGTCCACACAGACGATAATGGGTCAGACATGATGACCAAGGCTTTGCTCAAGGGTAAGTTTGAGGTTTGTAGAAACCTGGCTGGCTTGAAGAAGGTGGATCCCTCCCGGGTCAAAAAGGGGGAGATTTGATGGGTTTTTTTGCCCCGTGCTCGACCAGTCGTGAGCCCTGCTCGACCGGTCGAGGGCTGGTACGACCAGTCGTGGGAGTCGAGTCGTAGCTCGACTCAAAGTCCAGCGAGTTCGGACTATTTTTCTCCGGGGTTCTCGACCGGTCGTAGGTGACCCACGACCGGTCGTAGGTGGTCTACGACCAGTCGTAGGTGAGCTACGACTAGTCGTAGGTTACGCAGTTTGTTCCGCGATTTTGCGCGAAACTGCGGATTTGAGTCCTTTCGCAACAAGGATGCGGAAGGAAGTTTCCTAAACTATAAAAAGGGGTACCTAGGCTTTTTCTAGGTAATGCCAAGAGGGTTTCCTAAAGCTTTGCAAGGGATTTGCTAAAGGGTTTAGGGCTATAAAAGGTGAGAGAGAGGGAGAAAGAGAGAGAGGAAGCTTATAGAAGGGAGGTTCTGCTCGTGGAGGTTCTCTACTTTGCAATCTACATCTCAGCGCTTCTATGTCCTCGTAATCGGTTAGATCTCTCCGTTTTTCTCTATTTCTCTTTTGTTTATCCACTCCTGCGTGAGTGAAGAAGGTTGTAAACGTTCTACTTCATAGTGGATTGTTGATCTGGACGAGGTCCCGTGGTTTTTACCTCTTTGAGGGTTTTCCACGTAAAAATCTCTTGTGTGGTGTGTGATTGATGCTTTGATTTATTTCATTGCTTTTATTATCCATAATTCTGGTTTGTTTCGGGAGGCTAGATCCTAACGTTTGTGCAAGGCATCCCAACAGAGATATGGTAGTGCCATTTTCAATTACTATTTGTTCCACTGGTAGTTCATATCCATTCTCAACGATTTCCCATACTTCATGGTCCAAAGATTGCAAGAATATGTTCATTTTAGCTTTCCAATATGCATAGTTTGAACTATCAAAACTAGGTAGTCGAGAGACCGATGTTCCCTCTCTCTTGATCATATTTTCAACTTCAATAAGGATCTTCCTCTAGGTTGTTAAACCCTTCAAGAAGAACCCACTTTGATACCAATTGAAATTGTGGCTAAACCGCTAATTGAAGTAAGGAATTATGTCCAAGTGTCCTAGATGGGGGTGAATAGGAGTTTTCAGAATTATTAATCCTACTTAATATAAATATTAAGTTCTTAAACAATAACAAGCAGGATTAATGGATAAACAAAAACTAACATAGTGAAATATATCTCAAAAACACATCCACAAGCATGTAATATGCATAATCTAAACATAACATCGAATAATAAAAACCAATCCACAAGCATTCATCCAAACATAGCGATATATAGTGGTTCGGCTATGTGCCTACTCCACTCCCAGCGGACGCACTCTTTCCTAGAGTGTACCATATTTCACTATACAATGGCTTTAAATTAGGTTAACATAAACCTTTACAAGCTACACAATACACAAGGTTAACTAAGGCACCTACACAAGACATCCTTTGGTGCCTACACAAGGAACTCACAATGCCTACATAAGGAAACTCGCAATGCCTACACAAAGCAAACACACATGCCTACATAAGGCAATGTATCTTACACAATGACACTATATGTATTCTCCCATTGGAGGCCTACAAAAGGTCTTGATGGGTTTGTAGAACCAAACTCCGAAACTAAATCCTACACAAGGAAGAGGTTCTAGACATAATGGACTCTAGATATTTACTTGAAAGTGAGTGAACCCCTTTTTAGCACATGCTGATGATGACCTTCCTTGTGATGAAAAGTCTTTAGCTCCCTTGATCCGCAACAACAGTAGATGCTCCAATCGAAGTTGTCGGTGTTGGGTCAAGGTATTTGGTGAAGCTTATCTATTGAATGTGGGTCTTTAAATTCATATGAGATTCTCCAAGGTTAGGCATTCAAGGGATTCCAACTCAATGATTTTCTAATAAATGAGTTGCTAGAAGATCCTTGAATGCTGAAGTTCATTCTTTAAGCCAATCTGTTGAGTTTCCAATGATAACATTTAATATAGGATTGAAAGATGAACTCTGATGAGGAAAAAGGATTTAAGAGGGTATGTGGTTTTCTTTTAGAAATAACTCTCTTAAATCTCTCTCTTTTTCTCAATTGAGAACCAAAGAAACAAGCCTCTAAATTTATAAGTAAAAATCTCAATGGTAAAAAAATGGGCAGAAATATATCAGGATTCGATGTCATCGAAGGGCTTCGATGTCATTAAAGTTTCCTTCGATGATATTAAATCGTTGCACTAAGATTTTCATACGAGTTTTAAAATTTCTGCTCGATGTCATCGAGTGGCATTCGATGCCATCGAAGTGATCTTCGATGGCATCGAATGCTCGCTCGATGTCATTGGAATTTTCTTTGAGAATGTTTGGAGCTTGCTGGACAATTTTGGTTCACTTTTCGATGTCATCGAATGTACTTCGAAGTCATCAAAGTTTGAATTTTGATGTCATCGAAGATTTAAATGATTTTCTTTAAAAATTCACTGGACATCTTGGTTCATATTTCGATTTTATTGAACACAAATCGATTCATCAAACATTTTTCCGGATTTTCGTTTTGATCTTGCTGGAACTTTGAGTGCCTATTTTTTGATGTCATCGAACTTATAAGTTGGATGTCATCGAAACCTGTTCGATGTCATCGAGAATATCTCCAGGTATATGAGTTTGGTTGTTGGACATATTGAGGCACTTTTTTAATGTCATCGAACATAGGTTTGATGTCATTGAAACTTAAAGTTTGATCACATCGATCTGTGTTCGATGTCATTGACGTTTAAGTTCGATGTCATCGATAGTTGTAGTATTTTTTATGTTCCTTTATAGATTAACTCACAACTTAGTTTTACTTCTTCGAAACTTACCAAGGTGTTTTCCTAGTTGGTTTTGGGTAAGATCAAACCATTTTCAAAGGGTTTATTACCTGGGGTGATTTAGTAATGCGTTGTGAAGCTTAATTTACCTTTGAAAATGCCTTGAACCTCTTCTCTTTGTTGGGCCTTCATTCTTATAGTCTTTAATGTGGGGCTCACTTGACTTTGCGACTTAATCATCACGTTAATTGACAAACAATGGCACTTTTAATCTCCCCCTTTGTCAATTATGTGACAAAATGGCTAGTAAACCCTAAATTGTATGTACAACTCAAAATTATACAATTTTACAACTCAAACACTATACATCTACAAAGGCAGAACTTGTTGCTTGAGCTGCTACTCCCCCTATCTTCCTGCATCATGACAACATGCACATGTCTTGGTGGAAATGGTTCTCCCCCTTTTTGCCAGTCATTGGCAAAGGGTTAGTAACATAAATAGCATGCCATAGAATACTGAAGTTGGAGAATCATATACCTATTCATAATTGGAAGATAGACTGAAGAATAAAGCAATCACATAATTTGTAAATGGAAATAAAGTGGAAGGAATTATGCGATAACAATAATTCATGCCACAATGAAAGATTTTCCATTGTCGGCGTTGATTGGCTTTAGAAGATCCTCTCCCTTCATGTTGGTGAGTTGGAGGGCGCCTCCCAGAAGTACTTCTCTATTGAGCAACAATCCTTCCCACGAGGGTTTCAATTTTTCTCAGGAATTTGGGAGATGCAATGATAAAATGCGCTTCAGGACCATATCACCCACCTTGAAGCTTCTCTTTTGGCCTCTCTTGTTATAGGCTAGAGCTATCCTTTTCTGATAGTATTTGGAATGACTTAGTGCACGCATATAGTTTTCATCTGCAAGGCGCAACTGATCATATCTGGATCTGAGCCATTTCCCTTCCTCAACTTCACTTTCAAGTAGCACTGGAAGAGATGGTACTTCTACTTAACATGTCGAACTGCTTCCATTCCATATTTAAGCTTGAAAGGACTTGTACCTGTAGCAGATCGTACAGACATCTAATAGGCCCAGAGTGCATATGGGAGCATCTCAGACCAATCTTTGTATGTCTTGACCATATTCTCGAGTATCTTGATAAGAGTCTTGTTAGCAACTTTCACTCCTTCGTTCACACGGGGTTGATAAGAATCTTGAACTTTCTAAGGAAGTCGTCCATCTTTTTGTTGATGAAAGGCAAACTGTTGTTAGTGATGATGTTGTAGTGTGAAATCCCATATCAACTAATGATATTGTTCTTCATAAACTTGATTACTTGAGATACTGTTATGGTGGTGTAGGATGCTACTTCTACCCACTTGGTGAAGTAGTCAACTGCCACAAGTATATATTAGTAACCGTTTGAAGCTTTCAGATTTAACTTTTCGATGATGTTTATACCGCACATAGAGAAAGGCCATGACATAGTCAGGCTGCATAGCTCCGAGGATGGGGCATGTATTTGATTTGGATGTTCTTAACATCTGAAACATCTCCTAACATGCCAGTAATAGTCTGTCTCTATAGTCATCTAGTAGTAGCCGAGTCATAGAATCTTCTTTTCCATCATGTGTCTGTTCATGTGCATGGTGCATACTCCATCGTAGATTTCTTCCATAATCTTTGCAACTTCAAATTCGTTTATGCATAGAAGGAGAACTTGATTATGGGATTGCTTATAGAGAATTTCACCGTTGATTGTGAATTGTCATGCTAAACATTGGATGGTTCGGCAGTCGGTTGATGTAGCTTCTTCTGGGTACTCCTAGCTTTTTAAATACCGTTTGATGTTGGCATATCAGGGTTTGCTAATATGGGCGGATTCAGCCTCTTCAAATTATAGGCAAAAGGCAGGTTTATCTTGAAGTTCAACTGTGAGCTTCAATTCTTAAGCTCCACTTGGAATTTCCAGCATAGATGCTAAGGTGGTGAGAGCATATGCGAACTGATTCTTTGCTTGTGGCATGTATGCAAATGTGACTTGTTTGAATTCTTATATTAAATTCTTGAGGTATACATGGTATGGTATAAACTTCTCATCTTTAGTCTTCTAGTCACCATTAGTCTTGTTGATAATAAGTTGTGAGTCTCTGAACACTCGTAGATTCTTTATGCCCAGGATTATGGCTTCCTTTAGACTGACAATGTAAGCTTCGTACTCCGCCATGTTGTTAGTGCACTCAAATTCTATTCACCTGGAGATAGGAATTGGACATCGTCGAGAAAGTTGAGGATAACTCTGATTCCACCTCCCTTAGAGTTTGCTGCACTGTCGAAGAATAATGTCTACTCATTTGGCTTCTTTTCTTCTTCTTCCTCAATGAGTTAGAGTTCTTCATCGGGGAAGAAGGTCTTTAGTGGCTGATAATCGGGTAGTGACTAGACAACAAGATGATCTGCTAGGGCTTGTCACTTGATTTCCTTCTGAGTGACATAGGTGATGTCAAACTCAAATAGAAGTAATTGTCATTTGGCTATCCTTCCTGTAAGTGCTGGTTTCTCGAACAGGTATTTGAGCGTATCCATGAAAGTAAGGAGGATAGGATATGCAATCATGTATTGCCAAAGTCGTTGAGTTGCCCAAACTAAGGCCATGGATGTCTTCTCGAGTGCTGAATATTTGGTATCATAATTAATGAACTTGTGACTTAGATAATATGTCAGGCCCGTATCCTAGTCTGTACCATTTCATAGACTCTTGCTATCAACCCCGTCGAATTCCGGCAACCCGCGACCTATAACCGGCGTTTACGTGCGACTCTGAATCGCGTCCCGTATATCTGAGCGACTCGACCTGAGACTTGTACCCTTGTGACTGCATTGCCGCCGCGGTTCCAATGCCGTATCTCGCGCACCGATGCGATACCCAGGCCAGGAGTTGTGGGCCCACGTTTATTTCAAGAAAAATACCGCGCAAGAGAATCTCTACCAAATGTCAAATCATTCCCATCAATCAATCAAGTACAACACCCATATCTCTCTCACCCAAAAGTCAACACAACCTTACCTCTCAAGTACACCCATCACTCACACCATCACTCACCCATCACACCCATCCCTCTCCCTTACATCACTCCTCTCTCTCTCATTCCTCACTCCATTCCAAGCAATTCCCAAGAGAGAGAACCGTCCAAGCTCTAAGGAGAGCCTAGTGTGGCCCACTTTCTACCTCAAGATCTTTCATCCTAGCCCTTCAATCATCATCATCTTCCATCAAAGAGGATGCATAGGAGTTAAGGAGTCCATGGAGCCTAGAAGAAGCAAAATCGGTGGGTGTTTTGTTGTAATGCCCTGAAAATCGGGGGTCGAGCATAAACTCCACTCCCGAGTTCCAAAACATCACTTATGCAACAAAATGAATGAGGTTTGAATGTTGACTGTATTCGTGCATTGAACATGAGTGAGATTAAGCCAAAGCAGCATATCATACTCCAGAGACAGTTAAATTTGCAAGCGGAAGACTGTGATAGATAGATAAAATATATAAACTATGAAGAGTCTCCAGAGTATGATAACATTACCAGGTTAAATAATTTCAAATACAGTTCTAAAATATACCAAATGTGAGGAAGTGTAATGTCTCCTATCCCAAGTACCATAGCCCCGTCAATACAATACCAGGTCTTCATAGACCTGTCAGAGATTACGTGAAGGAGAACTCCTCCTCAACATCATAGTAGTAGTTCGGCTCTGCTTCATAAGCATCACCAACACCTGAAACTCAACAAATCTGGTTGGTGTTGCAAACACCGTCCCATAACGTGGGAGTGAGTGATCAACTCAGTGGAACAATAAAGCATAGGTTAACATGTTATCAATTCAATCAAGCAGTAATGATAAAGCAGTACAAATCAAACAATTCTAACTATTATTAAGTGCGAGAATGAAATGACATGATGCTGTATGCCCTTGTCAAACCACCCTCATGCGACATCATCTTACGTTCGCGAATGCTTAACTCCCTCAGTGCGCCACATCTACTAAGCACATGCGGTGCGATGATGATCATGATTACTGAGTTATTATTAGTCCACTTCAAACAGCAGTATTGGAAAACTAAGCTACCTCCCTTGTATCATTCCCAAACATGATCCATTCTAGGGTCGTCAATCCTAGTTAATCTCATACGATATTATGGTTTGAGAGGCATAGCGAAGGCATCGCAAAGGGCTCGTCACCCGTCAGCGCGGATACAGATCTCACCGTATGCGGCTCAATTGCTGGCCGTCAGCTCGAGTACAGGTCTCACCGTACTCGGCTCAATCACTAGCCGTCAGCTCGAGTACATGTCTCACCGTACTTGGCTCCACTCATACTCTAGTCGCTGTGAAAGACTCGTCGCCAATCACAGCCCTTAGAGTATACTCGAAGATACTACAGAGGACTCGTCGCCCGTCAGCACGAGTACAGGTCTCACCATACTTGGCTCTCGTCGTAGGTATCGACAGCTCGAATATAGTGTCCCATACCACCATATTCGGCTCACGAGTCTGGTTGCGCAATGGTCACTACGGGGAGGCACATGGCCCAGCGTAGGCCGACAGCTCGACCACGGTGTCCCATACCACCATGCCCGGCTCATGCGTCTTAGCGGATCGAGGTACCATGGTTAAAAGGGGTTTCACTGGTAAGTTTGGTACCCTAGGTTCAAGCAGTAGCGTCTAAACAGGGTGAACATGCATAAGGCAGATCGGGTTACTTGACGAGCTCGACTAGCACGATCGCCCGTTGAGCTGTACGACATGAAGTGCATAAACAACTTCGTGTGGCCTAGCCACTGCCGACAGGCAACGCACGACTCGAGTTCGTCGAACACATCCCACGTGGCAAATGAATCTCAGCCACGAATTCAATCCCGTTACCGATTGCCTGGGCCATAATCATAGCCCCAAACACAATCAATTGCAGATAGATAAAGCAGTAATGGATCAGGATTCAAATCATACAATCAAAGTCTGATATTATCCGTTTAGGGCTGCCAGGGCTGTTGCACGCACTCGTTGCTCTACTCCCCCATCACCCATGACGGATCATACAGCGTAAATATAAATTTAAACATATGCATTACATAGTTAAAATCATGAAGCAGTTGAGCATGTTATAAATCACAACACAAGCATGAGTTTGTACATGTTCAATTCCTAATCACACAACTATCAAGGAGATCATACACATAGTTAAAAGAGGTTGAGAATCATATCTCAACACCCTTATACATTACAATTTGCTAACTACTACTCATTCAGACATTTCAAGAAACACTTGAACTACATACATCACATAATGACATATGTTGATCACATAGGTATTAGGCCAAATCCTTCTACTAGAGAGCTACCCTAATTATAACACGCGTGCACCCACGACGGATAGTCATGGCAAGCATGGGTCCAAGTTCTATATTCATTCAGTCATTTCCACAAACACTTGGACTACACACTTTAACATATGTAGTGTATTGACCGTGGCGTGATTTAGGGCAAATCCTTTCGTCAAGGGGTTGACTAGTACGTTTCAATCATGTTCTTACATTCAATACACATGACAAACATAAATCATAAATCCATATTTACTTAGTCATTTCAACAAACACTTAGAATACACTATTCCAACATACATAGTGTATGTTAACAAAAATATATTAGGGCGAACTCTTTCGCCAAACTAGTAATTTACGCATGTATAATATATTTATACAACAAATAATCATGGCATACACATCTCCATGTACATACGTATACGGTACTTTCTACAATACAGTATTTCTACATACATAGTGTATATTAGTAGAACATGTATTTGGACAAATCCTTTCGCCAAATTAGTATTTTATCCATAAATCATATATTCATACAACAATTAAACATGTCAAACACATTTCCAAAAAATATACGTATACCGTACTTTCTACAAATACTTAGAGTATGTAGAATTCCATATTTTGCATCTTTAATCAAAACAAGAAACGGAAAGCACTTTGTACATGTGCAATTGCATGCAGATCATGAATTTATCATTATCTGACATTGAAAGCGTTGAAAACCATAACCTATACACCTAAAGTCTGCACCTTTTGTCGTAGAATCGCAATGGAATCGATAGGTTTGCTAAGCTTCCGTATTCGGCAGTTTGGCAACCTATAGAACGAAATAGGTTAGCTATTTCACAACCTACAACAGTCTAAACCCCAAACAGATTAGGGTTAGAGTTTCTTACCTAGAAACGATGCCGGAAACGCCGAAAAAGCGTAAAGAAAGGGATGTGCAGCCGTGTGGTGGCAGGGAATGATAGTAGGGAGATTCTCCCACTTCTCCCTCACTTTCTCTCTCTTTTCCCTCTCTCAAATCCCAAATTCGTATGGCTGCCATGAGAGAGGGTTTAAGGTCCTTATATAGTCTCAAAACTCACCGAAATAGACTCCTGTTCAAGGGTTACTGCTAATATAGGTATTTCGTCACTTTTCCAGCTCAAAAGAGAGGTTCTGGTGGCCCTCCTTGAGCCAAACGTCAGACTTAAGCTCACCACATATGGATCTATGTGGGATTGCATTTTCGACTCGATCGGATTCCCAGATCGCACGTGGCGGACCACTTTCAGTTCAACGGTCAGTGGGCCACGATCCAAAATTCCAAGTACATGTAAATGTTCCTGAAATTTTTCTTAATCCGAGGGGGTGTAATTTAGTCTGATTCTGACGGTCTGGTTGCTTAATACTGATGTGCAAGCGAATGGTGCCAGATCACTATTCAAGATATTTATTTTGTAAAGGGAATAGTGTTTTTCACACTTCCTCGCTCCGGATCCAAACGAATGGCCGTGGGACATCGGCTGGACCTGATTTTCGAGATGATTGTCAAGCCCAGTGAGGCGGTCCTAGTTCCTTAACTTCGTGTTAATCGGACTTCCGAGGTGCGGTCTAGACCTAATATGAAGTTTCATTTCATTCCCGAGAGCAGCCGGGAAATGAGTTTGGTTCTAAACTTTAGGGTAACCTAGAGTCACTGATTTTGTGAGTTTTGGGTCTTGCAGATCGTATTTAAAGCGATCCCAACGGATTTCATGGCTAATCAAGTTTTGCACTTAGTTAACATTGTTAAATTTCTAAGGATTTAATCCTAATTGTTTTTTGGTTGAGATGGTACTTAGGCCTTTGTAGTTTGTATATAAAGTGATCCAAGTTTTACTACTTAGCTAGTTTAAGTTAGTGTCTAGGGCGAAAGTGCTTTGAAAAATTGAAAGCATAAGGTAGTGAAGGGTGGGATTTGTGAAGAAAATGGTTTTAAAGAGCAATTTTTGACTGTGGGATTGAGTTTTGACAAGTTGATAAGGTCTTAGGATCGACCCATTGCCCTAGGACGTCTAATCCCAGGTTGGCAAAAATTCGGGATGTTACATTTGTAGGAATAGATTCATGTTTTGATGATGGACCAAGTGGGGCCCACCGATTGATGGTGTGGATCCTATTTGGGACCCCCTTTGATGTATATTTTGTAACCTTGAGGGGCCTATAGTGGCGAGGTCCCTCCATCTCACCGATCTCTCTCTTTCTCTATCTCTCTCTCCCATATTTTGTGGACCCCACTATGATGTGTGTATGATGCATCCCCTCTATCCAACAGTGGGTCGCCCACTGTCCAACAGCAGTGGCCCACCTTGCTGCTGACCAACGTGGGCGAAGGGGAAAACACAGATATCAACTTGATACAAAGCAAATGGGCCACACGTGTGACCCACCAGATGTATGCGATTCATCCATGCTGCCCACCGTCCATGTGGGATGTGGGCCCCAACGTGATGTACATGTTTCATCCCTGCCATCCACACCATCCAGCGTTCCTGGATGGTGGGACCCACCTCACGCATGTGTTATACACACGCCACCCGTCCGTTTGGGGATGTGGACCCCAGCAATATGATATATGTGTTTTAATCCACACCGTGCATCTATGTGGCCCGCCATGATGTAGGTTAATCCATACCGTCCATCTATGTGGACCCCACACACCAGCTATATAGCTGATGTATTCACGTCAACAATGCTCTGTGGGTCTAATCAGAGGTATGTACTATATCCAAACCGTCCATTGTAACGACGTTACCAAGTGCTGTAGGATGCACCATGATGTATCTTCATTCCATGCCGTCCATCTGTGGACCCCAGCAGCAACAGCTGTTGTATCGTTATCAACAAGTTCTGTGGGTCCCGTGTGATGTATGTATTTTACCTGTACCATCCAACCATTGGTAGAGATCGTTTATGGCATTACAAAGAGGATGAGATAGATCTAAATTTTGGGTGGAACCACCTTGATGTATTTATTTTATATCCACACCGTCCGCTGGATTGGGACGGTGGGACGCCAGCTGTGATGTATGTGTTCTATACACACCGTCCATCTGTTTGTGGGGCCGACCATGATGTATTGGCCTTAACCACGGCGCCTATCTATCAAGTGGACCACACTGCAACAACCAGTGGAGGATTAAACGTCTACCAATGAAATTCATTTGAGGTCTCAGAAGTTCTGGACCAATATGAAATCTGTTTTCCTCTCAATTCAGGTCTTTATGACCTTATGATCAGATTGGGTAGAAAATAACGTTATGGTGGGCCCTACCTTGATGATGTGTTGTATTCACACCGTCCATCCATTCGCTGGGCTGGTGGGCCACACGTGTGGACCCACCTGATGTATATGTAGCCCACGTGATATATGTGTTGTTCATCCACACCATCCAGTTGTTTGGAACGGTGCTGGACACACCCTGATGCATGTTTTAATCCACGCTATCCATTGCATGGACGGTGGGCCCCACATTGATGTATTTGTGGCCCATTTGCCGAGGCTCATTGTGATATATTTGTGGCCATTTGGCGAGGCCCATTATGATGTATATGTGGCCCATGAGTGAGGCCCGATGTTTTGTATATTGATGAGGGTCAAATATTGCATATCAGACCCCATTTATTGCATGATTTTACCTATATGATAATGCTTAACGGAGTATTTTAATTATATTTCTGTTGCAGGATGAAATCAGGAGCGTTGATGGAAAAAGGATATTAAAAGCGTAGATCTGACGCTCCGAAGACACCAGAGCACGGAACGGACTCTAGAGGACTAAGATTGAAGAATTTACATGCCGGGGTCCAAGAAAATCAAGCCATTCATGTTAAAGAGGCCCGAAATTGGTGTAAAATGCAAGATCACATGATTCCCACCATCCGATTGGCTCGAAACTTCATACATGGGATGAGGGTCATAAATTAACCGTACATATCAAATTTCAGTCCTTGGATCATTATGGAAGTGGGCCAACGGCCAGATCAACCCCTTAATTCATTGAGTGGGGCCCACCTGATAATAGGATATGCTTTAACTTTGGTCTCAACCCCTTAATCGGGGAGACAAATCAGATGGTTAGATTGGATTGATCATAAACATCGCAGTGGACCCCACCTTGTGTGGCAAGTGTAAGTGCACATGTGCACTAACTGTGCATTGTAAATGAAAGGTGCTTTGACCGACAGAATTCAAAACAAAAATAAAAGAGGAAACTTCCATTTCCAGCAGCTTGTACAGAGAGCTGCGGTTGGGTTTTGTGGGCCACCACCGTGTTTCAATAGTCCAATCCGGACCGTCCATTGGATCCCCAGGAAGTCTCTTACTATTGCCTAGGTGGCAGAATTACAAAAGATTGCGAGTAGTGAAATCCAGCTGTTCAAATGTTAGACGGACAGCGAGGCAGAAAACCGCATGGGCCACACCAAATCTACGCCAAAACTAGTCAATTCCCATTGATTTTTCGTTCTTCATCCAATGGACGGCCTGGATTTATCAAATTATCAATGGAGTGGATACCACCAATGCCATTGCGGAAGACATCCACATACTCTGTTAGCGTCCGATCGCTGGCCGTTTTGCGGACGCTAGTGGGCCCCACACGTCACTCGTACGAAAAATCCGAGTCGTCCATCTCGTAGAGTGGATCGAACCCATCAAAACCTTGCTGAAATTTTGCATCCATACATGCACACGTGTGCGATACAGAAGCCACAAACAGGTTGTCTTGCGACGTTCAAAACAATCTTAAAGTGATATCTTTTCTGGACCGCATCAACAGACAGTCAAAACTGTCCATGTTCGACCAGTTTTTCGTCCCGCATCTAATGGACGGAATGGATTTCTCAAATAAACATCAAGCATGGCCCCCACCAAGCACGTCAATGTAAGATCAAAAGTCGTGAATGCGTAAAACTGCCGCTTCTCTTCCACCGACTTTAGAAACTTCTCCACCACCCTAACAGTCTATAAAGAGTCAAAGATAGCTGAGAGGAGGGGAGATCCGGAGCTTGAGGTGAGCAAGGCAGAGAAGAAAGAGGAGAGAGAGAGAAGGATGTTTTTCTTTATATTTCATTTAACCTTCTTTTTATTTGAATTCATGGCTTGTTAATCTCTCAGCTAGGGCTGAGATGAAGCCCCTAATTTGAATGACTCTTGTTTTGTTGATTTTATCTTGATTTGATTGATGTATTTCTTTCTCTAGTGTGCTTACATAAAAACTTCCATACTTCTCCATTCTATGAACTTGGCCATAGTCTAGATGTGGATGTGGTTTGGAATCTTATCCTAGGTGCTTGTATCTGACCATGAACAGGTTTCCTATAGAGGAAGAAAGAAGATTCTACATCTCTTCATGCCTGACCATGGATGAAAAGATGTGATCTTTCTGCCTTAAGGGATTATACATTCTGTGTACCCGACCAAGGACATAGAGTGTACCTTATATTCTTATATCAATCTAAATTAGGGTGAATCAACAGGTAAAACAAGGGTCAGGATAATTAGGAGTAGATTCGAAAGTCCTAGTCTTCTCTTTGATTGGATTTTACTCATTGTTCTCAGTTATTCTTCATAGATTTCTGTTAGTTTACTTAATTGTTAGCAAAAATATTTGTTGGATTAGTTAAGAAGAATCGTAAATTTGAATTGTGACAACCAGTCCTCGTGGGAACGATCTCGTTATACATATTGTATCTACATCTGATTCGTATACTTGCAAGTTAAAATCATTTAAATCAGATTGGTTTAAATAAAATAGCATATATGAGGACCATAGGATGAGGCCCGATGTGTTGTATATAAAGCCCATGTGATGAGGCTCATTGTGATGTATATGCGGCCCGTGTATAAGTCCCATTGTGATATATACGAGGCCCATGTGGTGAGGCCCATTGTGATGTATGAGACCCTTGTGTAAGGCCCATTGAGATTGTATATGAGGCCCTTGTGTGAGGCTATGGGCCCACTATATGTTTGACTCTATGTGGGCCACTCTTTGGGAGTAATGTTGGTTAAATGTCCACATTGATAGGCAATAATGGTTAAATGTCCACATTGTGACCTTCCCTTAGGCCCTTTGTTAGGCGGATTATCGATACTGTATCGGTGCCGATTATCAATGCTGATTATTGAGGCCGATGCTGATTATCGATATTGATTATCAAGGTCGATTATCAATGTTGATTATCGGTGCCGGTTATCGATACTGATTATGAGTATGTGACAACATAACATCATGATACATGCCCATAAGCATCATCTGCATGTTTGTTATGAGATGTGATTGACCATTGCATATGTCATAGGGCAGGTTGTTTATGGGACTCTCTGATAGGCGGAGTCGCCCCACATGAGCTCACGGTATGCGCAGGATTGATGCATGATTGGACTGTGTGACTCATGTATCTTGCATTTTGTGATATAACTACTGTACCCTAGCGATATCAGGGTTGTGGCCTCCACAGGCATGTCGTGGATGGACAGATGGGACACCGAAAATGTTTGGTTCGAGCATCTGGGCATGTGGATGTCCGTGAGTGAAAGTCCCTAAACCTTCGTGGCCAAGAGACGCTCCAACGTCTAGATCGAGTGGATATACATGAGTGCCCGAGTGTCGAATACCAGTAGGCAGCGTCTCCCACTGTGTCGTGATCGGTTGGAAGGGGGTGTGGCCTTATCCGCACAAGTGAGGGGACTGTAAGCTAGGCTGATGTAACATCCCGGATTTTCGCCAACCTGAAATTAGATGTCCTTAGGCAATGGGTCGTTCCTAACGCCTTATTAACTTGTCAAAACTCAATCCCAAAGTCTAAAACTGCTTTTGAACCCATTTCCTTCACAAATCCCACCCTTCACCACCTTGTTCTTTCAATTTTTCTAAGTACTTTCACCCTAGACACTATCTTAAACTAGCTAAGTAGTATAACTTGGATCACTTTATATACAAACTACAAAGGCCCAGGTATCACCTCAGACAGAAATTACTCAGGACTAAATCCTTTAGAAATTAGGCGAGAATTAGCCAGTGTTAAACTAGAGTACCTGTGAAATTATCTCCAATCACTTTAAATACAATCTGCAAGACCCAAAACTTGTAGAATCATTGACGCTAGGTTACCCTAAAATCTAGGATCAATCTCATTACCCGGTTGCTCTTGGGAGCATCTCGAAACTCCGTATCAGATCTGGACCGCACGTCGGAAGTCCGATTTACACGAAGTTAAGGAATTAAGACCGCCTTGCTGGGCTTGACAACCATCTCAGAAATCAAATCCAGATAGTGTCCCAGCGCTATTCGCTTGAGCTCGGAGCGGGGAGTGTGAGAAATGTGAAATTAATTCAAAATAAAATAGAAATTTATGAAATCTGACACCTCTTGCTTGCGGATCAGTATTAAGCAACTAGACCATCAGAATCAGACCAAATTACATCCTCGGATCAGGGATATTTCCCCAAACATATCCATGTACTCGAAATCTCCGATCGAGATCCGCTGACCGTTGAACTGAAACTGGTCCGCCATTTGCGATCTGGAATCCCGACTAAAACAAAAACTTAACTAAACGTAGATCTAGTGTTAGTGAGCTTAAGTCCGACCTTTGACTCAAGGGGGCCCGCCAGAAGTCCTCCGTTGAGCTGAAACAGGGTCGCTTTGGTTATAACCTAAGTATACCTTGTCCATAAGTCTATTTTGGAGTATTTTTAGGCTATATAAGGACCTTAGAACCCTCTCTCTCACAGCCATACGAATTTGAGAGAAACCCTAGAGAGAGAAGAGAGAAAAGAGAGAGAAAGTGTGAGAGCAGTGGGAGAATCTCCCTGCCACTCTTCCTTGCTGCTATCCATGCTCAACCGCACCATTCTTATCACTTTCCCAGCGATTCCGACGTCATTTCTAGGTAAGAAACCCTAACCCTAACCTGTTTTGGGATTTTGATAGTTGTATGTTATGAAATAGCTAACCTATATCGTTCTATAAGCTACCAAACTGCCGAATACGGAAGCTTAGCAAACCTAGCTGATTCGTTGCGATTCTAAGACGAAAGGTGCGGACTTTAGGTATATAGGTTATGGTTTTCAACGCTTTCAATGTTAGATAATGATAGATTTATGATCTGCATGCAATTGCACATGTACAAAGTGCTGTCTGTTTTCCGTTTCGATTAAAGATGAAGAATATGGAATTTTACATACTCTAGGTATTTGTAGAAAGTACCGTATATGTATAAATTTTGGAAATGTGTTTGCCATGATTATTTTCTGTATTGATATATTATATATGGATAAAATACTTGTTTGGTGAAAGGACTCGCCCTAATACATGTTTTGCTAATGCACACTATGTATGTTGAAAAGAGTGTATTCTAAGTGTTTGTGAAAATGACTGAATGAGTATAGAATTCTCATTCATGCTCGCCATGACTAATTGTCATGGATATGTGATTGTTGTATTGGCGATACCCCTTTGACGAAAGAATTTGCCCTAAATCACGCCACAGCCGATATACACTATATATGCTAAAATGTGTAGCCCAAGTGTTTGTGGAAATGACTAAAGGAACATAGAACTTGGATTCCTGCTTGCCATGACTATCCGTCGTGGGTGCGTGCGTGTTATAATTGGGGCAACTCCCTAGTGAAAGGATTTGGCCTTATACTTATGTGATCAACATACGTCATGTATGTTGATGTATGTAGTTAAAGTGTTTGTTGAAATGTCTGAATGAGTAGTAGTTAGTAAATTGTAATGTATAAGGGTGTTGAGATAGGATTCTCAGCTACCTTAGAGATGTATATGATTTTCTCCATGTTGCTTGTTTAATTTAGCCGCTTACTTATGAAATATAGGTGTTTGTATTTCCAGTTTATATTGTGCTTTATTACATGTCTTATGACATACTTGTCAACATGCTTAAATTACTTTGTTTATTCTGCTTTACTCTACATGCTTCTAGTCATGGATTGATTGTGTTTGAAGCTATGATTATAGTTCAGGCAATCGGAAATGAAAATGAATGCGTGACTGAGATTCATTTGCCACGTGAGATGTGTTCGACGAACCCGAGTCGTACTTCGGTTAGCGATAGTGGTTGGCCACGCGAAGTGCTTATGCACTTCATGTCGTCCAACTTGTCGTATGCTTGAGCTAGCCGAGCTCGTCACGCAACCCGATATGTCTTATGTATGTTCACCATATTTGGACGCTACTGCTTGAACCTAGGGTACCAAACTTACCAGTGAAATTCCTTTTAACCATGGTACCTCGATCCGCTAAGACTCATGAGCCGGACATGGTGGTATGAGACACAGTGGTCGAACTGTCGGCCTACGCTCGGGCCACATGCCTCCCCGTAGTGACCAGTGAACAACCAGACTCGTGAGCCGATTATGGTGGTATGGGACACTATATTCGTGCTGTCGGCCTACATTGATAAGGTGATGGGGGAGTGGTGCAACGATTGCGAGCAACAACCCTGACAACCCTTTGTAGTGACCGCGAGCATACTCTAAATTTGCGGTGAGGCGACGAGTTTTGCCACAGTAAATAGAGTATGAACTAGGCCTGTATCAATTTAGTGATGAACTGTTAAAAGGGTGATGGGGGAGTGGTGTAACGATTCTGTGTAACAGCCCTGACAGCCCTTGTAGCGACCTAGAACACATCATCGTATAAGATTGACTAGGAGTGACGACCCTAGAATGGTCATGTTTGGGAATGATACAAGGGAGGTACCTTAGTTTCCTAATCCTGCTGTTTGAAATGGACTAATAATAGCTAGGTAATCATGCTCATCATCGCATTGCATGTGCCTGGAAGATGTGGAGCACTGAGGGATGAAAGCATGTCGCGAACGTAAGATAGTGTCGCACGAGGGAGGGTGTGGTGAGGGCATACATCATGACTGCATTCATACTTGCATTAATAGGAGTAGTTAGGAGTGTTTAATTTTACTGCTTTATCATTACTGCTTGATTGAATTGATGACATGTTAACCTATGCTTTACTGTTCCACTGAGTTGATCACTCACTCCCACGTTACGGGACGGTGTTATACACACCAACCAGATTTGTTGAGTTTCAGGTGATGGCGATGCTTATGAAGCAGAGCCGGACTACTACTATGATGTTGTGGAGGAGTTCTCCTACATGTAACTCTCTGACAGGTCTATGAAGACCTGGTATTGTATTGGCGGGGCTATGGTACTTGGGATAGAAGACATTACACATTTGGTATATTTTAGAAATCTATTTGAAATTTATTAACCTGGTAATGTTATCACACTCTGGAGACTCATCACAGTTTTTATATTTTATATATCTATCACAGTCTTCTGCTTGTAATCTAACTTGTCTCTGGAGTATGATATGTTGTTTTGGCTTAATCTCACTCATGTTCAATGCACTAATACAGACAACATTCAATCATCATTCATTTTGTTGCATAAGTGATGCGTTGGAACTCGGGAGTTGAGTTTATGCTCGACCCCCGATTTTCAGGGCGTTACAGCTGAGTTTGACCATATCCCAAATGGGTCCGCTATTGACAATCCGGGTAGGCATTGATATACTGCTGGTAGGTGGGTAGTGAGGTCTTTTCCACTTGCATGACTGTATGGCTAGGGAGGCTGTAGCCAGTGTGGAGTGTACTAGTCCCCGGTGATGATCCCAGAGATGTACAGTACTGATATGAGAACTTATTGAGTAGGAGTTGCGTACTCAGCATTATACTCATTCATTCATTCATTCATTATCCACTCGGGCTGGTGGTGCGGAACTAATTATTATGTGTACCTTCGTAATGGCCAAGATTTCAGTTGGGGCGCGCGACCAACCTAAGATCAGGAGTTTACCACATTGAGTCTATTTATCCAAATTTAGGTTTGGGACTGGTTTGGATAAAAGTCCCTTGTGTTGGGCCCCACAGCCTGCGATACTATGTGCTATCATCCCGACTTCACACTCCAGCTTGGTCATTTCATTCGCATTGCATATTGCATTGCACCCTCAGCTCATAATATTTAGTTTACTATGCTTCTGCATTGCATATCCTGAATAAGGCTGATGGTATTATGGACTCACTAAGAATTGTATATTGTATTGCATCCTCGGCATCTAATGTTTGGTTCTCTATGATTCTGCAATTGCATAGCCGATCTGCATTGCACACTCTGATATTTGTGTGCTTGGCACTTATCTTGCGCACATACGTACACCACCCTCTAAGCTTTCTATAAGCTTATGCAAGATAGATGCATGCAGGGGGCGTTAGGTCGCAGCAACGTTGAGCTTGGAGCGTGCAACGGTCTTCTGGAGCATTGATTTTCGATATATATGTATTTCCCTTTCAACACTGTATTCAACTGTTTATATTAGTGGATATGTGATGATGATGTTGTCTTTGTGATTTAGGTAAACTTGTGGTTATGCTTCTTACGAGATAAATGTACGTTGAAAAATTCTTCTTGTAGGATCCCAGGATTGGAATCTAGCGTATGTGCGTTGAGAGCCGAGAATGGGGTACTACGGAGGCTATCGGCATCGGATTTGGCAATCGAAAATTTTGTGAGCCCGGTTTTTGAGTTTGGGGTGTGACATAATATATTGCTTGTTCCTTCTTTCCTATTTATCATGTTGGCCGAGGATGCAGCCGATGGCATCCGCTGCTACCGAGATATATAATAGTAAAGTTCGTTCGGGAGTTGGTAGCACTAGAATTAGTGGATTCATGAGATATCTCTTGATGCGTTTGAAGACAGCTTGAAAATCGTCATTCCATTCCTTGGGTGAACATTTCTAAAGGACCTTGAATATTAGCTCACAAATGGGAGTGAGTTGTGCAATGAAGTGGTTGATGTAGTGAATTCTGCCGAGAAAGCCGTAAATTTCTTTTTTTTTTTTTGTGCTTGGAGGTGGCATTTCAATGATAGTTCTTGTCTTTGTTTCATCGACCCTGATGCCTTCCTCACTAACTATGAAGTCAGAAAGTTTTCCTCCGATTGCACCGAAGACGCATTTCTAATGGTTAAGATGGGGCTTATACTTCTCTAACCTATCGAAGAGCTTCTTCAAGTCTTGAAAGTGTCTTTTAATTGTGCGAGATTTGACGATCATGTCATCTTCATATACTTCCATCTCCTTGTTCATCATGTCATGGAATAATGCTGTCATCGTTCATTGGTATGTAACACCTGCATTTTTCAGACCGAATAACATAACCATTTAGTAAAATATTCCCTATGGTGTGATAAATGAATTCTTCTCATGATCTTTGATGGCCATTTTGATTTGCTTTTGGCTAGAGAAACCATCCATGACGAGAAGATCTTGTACCCTATAGTGTTGTCGACCAGAGTGTCGATGTATGGCTAGGGGAAGTCATCTTTAGGACTAGCCTCGTTGAGATCTTAGAAGTCAATGCACATTCAGACTTTTCTATCCTTCTTTGGCATTGGTACGATGTTGGCAAGCCATTCAGGGTAGTTAGAGACTACCAAGAATCTCACGTTGTATTGTCTGATGACTTCATCGTGAACTTTCAAGGCCCATTTTGGCTTCATTCTTCTAAGCATATACTTTATTTGTTTCATATCTGGCTTTGTTGGTAGATGGTATACAACAAGTTCTTCATCGAGCCTGACATTTCTTTATATGAGAACGCGAAGTTTGAAAGTCTTCGAATTAAGAACTCTATCATTCTCTGCTGAAATTCTGCCAACAAGGATTTTCCAATGTGTACTTCCCTTGGGATTTCGAAAGTTTCGAAGTTTACTATCTCAAAGTTGTAGGCTACGACATTGGCTTTGGTTTCAAACTTTTTGAGGAGATCCACAAGTTTGGGAGATGGATCATTATCTTCCTCACACTAGACTTCGTCTAGACCCATGAGTTCGAAGTCCAGCTCAATGTCGAAATTATATGTGTCAACTTTGAACTCATGCGACACTTCAGATGAACTAGGCACATTATTAAATGCGTGAATTGAAAAGATATTTTTATTTTTGAATATTTAGAGAAATAAGAATGCTTGACATTTTTGGTTTTTGAAGATTTTTTTTTTCAATTTTTAGGCTCCAAGGGAACCTGGGCAGGTCGGCATTGCAAACCATGAATGATCCTTACTTGGCCCAGGACGCCAAATGCTTTTTAAATTGGTATTTTTTTGGAGATCGGTGCACTTGGATGGCTCATCGGATGCTTTAATGGTTAAGGGAGTATTTATCCAACTGAGAACCTGCGTTCCCTCCCCTGAAGAGGCGGGAGTTGGTGCATTGGATGGAGAGTCATGGTATGGCCTGATGACCATGATTTTCTCTTGATTGGGTTCAGGATATGAGTTGTATTTAGTCCCTCTTGGATCACTTACCATGCATTGGAGCTCTTCCGGCTTCGCCATCTTGTACTGTTTTGAGACTTACACATCGGACCAATCCAGGGCTAGGCATTTCCCCTTCTTGGTCTAAGGAATTGGACTATCGTGGTTGTGACTAGATGATGTAGTTTTTGCCCCCTGGCTGTTGGTGGACAACACTGGTGTAATTGATGTTGTAAGTGGTGTGAGAAAGGCATATGCCTATTGACTGATGTTAAGATAGGCAGGTTGTGCCCCTGGCTAAATCTTAGAGTGGGGAGGTTGTCCCTTTGATTGATTGAAGATGAGGCGGACATGTTGTACCCTTGGTTGATTGCTGGAGCGGGGAGGTTATCCCCTCGATTGATTGATGCTGAGACAGGCAAGGTGTGCCCCTAGTTGATTGTTGAGGTGGAGAGGTTGCCCCCTTAATTGATTGATGTTGAGACAGGTAGGGTGTTCCCCTGGTTGATTGCTAGAGCTGGGTGGTTGTCCCCTCGATTGATTGAAGGTGAGATAGGCAGGATGTGCCCCTGGTTAATTGTTGAAGTAGGGAGGTTGTCCCCTCGATTGATTGATGGTAAGATAGGCATGGTGTGCCCCTTGTTGATTATTGACGTGGGGAGGTTTTTCCCTCGATTGATGATGCTGAGAGAGGCAGGGTTTACCCCTAGTTGATTGTTGATGTGGCTATGATGGTGGGTATCAAAGCATCTTGATGATTCTTAAGGTGTTTCACTTGATCTTTCTCTTAGTTCAACACTTCTTGTGCTTCTTGTAAAGGCGATTCTTTCCCACTAGTCCTTGTATTGCTTCCCACTGGATAGGAGGCCACGATGCTTCCCTCAGGCATAAAGGAAGGCCTTTATGTAGTGCGGTTAATCCTTCTGATGTTCCCTCCTTGTAAGGAGCCCTAGGTCTGACGAAGTTGATTCAGGTGCATCGAAATTTCCCCTTTCTCCACTTCTCTTTGAAGGTAGGCTTGTATCGTAGTCCCCACTTCCTTTTGTTATAGGTAGTCTCCATTGCCCTTGTCTTGAAGTGATTCTTTGTATGGTACTTGAAGCTTTGTCTTTTTTCAAGTGAGAAGACATACTTCGTACTCATCGGTGATGGATTAACAATTGTATTCACAATCCTAATCCTGAAACTGTGGTAAGGAATGTCTTCCTCTGAATATTAGATGTCGATGACTTGGACATCTTGTTCTTGTGTACCATAGTTGCTTAGAATGATAAACTCATATTTAACCAGGACATAGATTACCTTATTATTCAGGATATATTTTACCCACTAATGGATAATGGATGGGTCAGCTCTGACTTTTTGAGGCCATGGCATTCCTAGCAGCATGTTGATGGACGTGAATATATCGAAGACTTGGAAAGTGATGAGCGAGATGTATGGACCCTACACCTCAATCTCTATTTCTCCCTCCACAATTTGACGAGAGTTGTTGAAGGTCCTGACACTCATGATTCTTGGCTAGAAGGATGATAGTCCAATTCTAAGGCAGATTGCCATTTTGAGTGGGCATAGGTTCGGGCTCGAGCTGTTGTCGAGAAGGACCAATGGAGCTCATAAGTTCTCATACCGCAGGGCGATATTGAGAGACCTTCCATGATTTCGATCTTTGGGAGGAAGCTCATCGTCTATGAAGCTGATGACCCTGGGAGTGAGGAGTTGCCCAATCATTAACGCAATCATCTCGGGCAAAGTGTCTAAGGTGAAATAAGTGTCGCTCAATGTTTTAGCAAAGTGCTCCCAATGCATTTTTGATGTGCATAACAATTCTCATACAAATATCTGTGTTGGGATCGTCTTGAGATGTATTACTACATCATATGTTGTCTCTTGTCCTATATCAGACACAGAGTACCTTTGGAGTTTCCGTTATCTCTTCGAGCATAATGTCCATTAAGGTTTAGGTTCTTCACTTCTTTGCGCTTTGGATAGTGTCAAGGAACTGACTTGTAGCATGGAGGCTCCCTTCTTCGACTGTCATTAGTTCTTCAGTGATTGGTGTTTATGCTGGTGCTGCAGGGATGATCACCGTCTACTCTTAGCAAGGAGCTCTTGCCTATAAGACCAGTCTATTACCTACACTAGATGGGATATGGAGAGGTTCATCCTCATAAATTATATGAGGCCTAGGCTCTGGCTTGATTGCTCTTGTGGTCAGAGGCTGCCATGGGATGAAGAACGACCTTTTTCCATTACCAGTAGTTGGCAGAGGAGTCTCCTGTCATGAACTATCTAATGTGGTAGAGAGGTTCCCCTAGTGATCTGTCGGTGACTGCTCGAGCTTCCCTTTATAAGACAACTGGCTTGTATGTTGAGGGCGCCCATTCTAAGACTAATGGTTGTTGATGCATTTTTCTGTGAGCTACCTCTTTCCGAATCAATGAGAGTGATGATGCATATGAGGAGAAATCCCCCTCTAGGATTACTGGTTCGTGACATAGGGGTGCCCCTTGCAGAATGACTGGTTTGAAGCTGGGGGTGCACCTTCCAATACCACTGATTCCTATGGTTGATTGTTGATATGAGACTGTGATGGAAATAAGGAGCGTTCCTTCCTTGAAGGAATATTTACTCCCCTGCTGGGAGAGGAGTTTGGAATGCTCCTTGCAAGACCAATGGTACGTTTGAGTAATCCTCTAAGATGGCATGGGTAGACCATATAAGAGTGAATAAGTGATCATGCTTTTCCTTTGGATGTAATTGATGGGTGGACCAGTTGATTCTGGAGAATGTTTGTGGTAGTTGCTGGAGCAGTCCCAGGAGCTGAGATAGAAATGTTTGAACAGTCGATGAGATCCTGGATTGCATGTTTCACGGAGAAACATCATTCTATTGAGTCACCTCGGCCTTAGTGAAACACGTAATACTCGTTCTCATTGTAATTCATCGGTAGGGGATTTGGAGATGGCTTGGGTCATAGGAGAGTGAGGAGTTGTTTCTGCACTAACATTGCCATAATTTAGTTGTACATTTGTGTGAAGGGAGTGAACCTCCTGAACTCCCTGGTTAACTGGCAGTTCTAATGGGGTATTGGGCATTTCCCCTAGGTTGTTGTTGTTGTTATTGATGAAGTTGTAAAGGCTGTGGTTGTGGGTTCTGCTAAAGTGAAGGTGGTGGTTGATATCTCTATTGTTGATGCTGAGGGAGTTATAGCTAGCGTACTTATTGAGGTGCATGCTGGGTGCCTTGAGATGTAGTGATGATTTTTTTTCTGCTGCCAGGGGATGGGCGGAACCGTTGCCATTTCCATTCTCGTATCCCACAACTCTTCCGTCAACTTTGTTCCGTTTGACTGGAGTGGCTTGATGAGGCCATGGGGAGATTGTCCCCATGCATATTCACGCTTCTACTGCTCTTTAGTGTGTATAAGTTGAGTAAAGTTCGCATAAGGATGCTGTAAATGCTATTGTGTAAATCTAGCACCCGTAGTGTTGTCAAATTTTGTTGTGCCAAACCATTTAGTATTTGTATCATGCTTTGAGTTGAAGTGATCAGGTTCGTACATTTCAAAGTTCTCTACATCTTCATCGAACTTGCCTACATCTTCAAGTTGAAGTGAAGAGTGTTGAAGTTCATGGTTTCAAGCATTCAAGAACTCAAGTTCAAGTTTGAAGTTCAACTCCTATACGCTAAAGACTCAAGAACTCAAGCATAACTCAAGCTCAAGTTCAAGTGATCGAACTCAAGCTTCAAGTATCACAAGATATCAAGATTCGGAAGCGAATGATGTTTCATTTGTTCCTACTCACAAACAGGTTTGGATGACCCTAAATTGACCTTAGGTTGTGTCATATTCATTGCATATTTTATGTGGGTCATTTCATATGTTTATAGGTCATTTTCTCGACTAGTCTTAGACCTTGTTCGACTAGTCCAAGTACTAGCTCGACCAGTCCAAGGTTTGTTGCTAATTTTTAGAATTTTCTGTTGGACTCTCAACCAGTCCTGGAGACTGCTCGACCAGTCGAGTGAACAGTGCTCGACCGATCGTGTAGGTTCGACTCAAAGTCTAACAAGCTTTTTTGGTCCCACTTGACCAGTCGAGTGCATTGCTCGATCAGTTGAGCAGGCCACTCGACCAGTCTAGTAATGATCTTCGTTTATCGCGCCAGAAAATTTAAAATTTTATTGGTCCTTCGACCAGTCGAACCGACCCTTAGACCAGTCGAGAGAACAATATTTTCACCTATAAATAGAGCACGAATTTAAGAGTTTATTCATTCATTAAAGCGAAATCAAGACACCACTCTGAGAGATAAGTTTGTGATATTTTTAAGCTATATTGTGCTCATTTAATATTCTCTTTAGTTAGCTTTTGTTATTTGATTTTGAGATCTTTATTCCAATCTTACTTTAAGAATGAATTTGTGTTTTCCCCTTTATTGAGATCAAAATCAAATTAAGCTACCCCAGGTTGATTTAATTTAAAAATCATTTAGAACTAGAACCTTTTCATCTGTGAGACTAGACATTGAACATCTTCATCTACATCGGATCGGTTCTACCAGGCTTCTTCAAAGGAGAATTTGCAGATAAGTACATTTACATTTTATACATTCTTTTTTGGTTTTTGATGTTGTGCTAGAAAAATCTCCTTTTGGTTTAGTCTAAGGTGATCCAGAAAATCTCATAGTGTGGGGTATTTGGAATTGTGTAAGCTCAAGCAAAGACACAATTGTGAAGGTTTTAAGGTGAACCTTGGAAAACCTTTTTCATAGTGAACGCTAATATCCCGCGGGAGTGGATATTAGGAGTGGATTAGTTGTGTGATTGTTTTCTAACAGTTGGTGTACACACAAGCGAACCACTATAATTTCTGGAGTTGTGGGGGATGATTGAATGTGTCTATATATGTGTGTGAATGTTGTAATTTTCTTTAAGCATTTGTGGTGAATGGTGTAATTTATTTTATGCACTTGTGGGAATGTTGTAATAACTTAGTTTATTTTATTTGCTATTTCCTTTGCCAATTTATTGGTTTGGGTTTTTGATACTTACAAACGTTCTAGTAAGGTTGTCCTGCCATATGCCTTTGATTTTTGGTGTTTGTAACATCCCGAATTTTTTCCAACCTGGAATTAGACGTACTTAGGCAATGGGTCAATCCTAACACCGTATTAACCTGTCAAAACTCAATCCCAAAGTCTAAAACCGCTTTTGAACCCATTTCCTTCACAAATCCCACCCTTCATCACCTTGTTCTTTCAATTTTTCTAAGTACTTTCACCCTAGACACTATCTTAAACTAGCTTAGTATAACTTGGATCACTTTATATACAAACTACAAAGGCCCAAGTACCACCTCAGACAGAAATTGCTCAGGACTAAATCCTTTAAAAATTAGGCAAGAATTAACCAGTGTTAAACTAGAGTGCCTGTGAAATTAGCACCAATAACTTTAAATACGATATGCAAGACCAAAAACTTGTAAAATCATTGACGCTAGGTTACCCTAAAATCTAGGATTAATCTCATTACCCGGCTGCTCTCGAGAGCATCTCAAAACTCCGTATTAGATCTGGACCGCATGTTGGAAGTCCGATTAACACGAAGTTAAGGAATTAGGACCGCCTTGCTAGGCTTGATAACCATCTCGAAAATCAAATCCAGATAGTGTCCCAGCGCTATTCGCTTGAGCTCGGAGTGAAGAGTGTGAGAAATGTGAAATTAATTCAAAATAAAATATCTTGAATAGTAATCTGGCACGTGTTGTTTGCGGATCAGTTTTAAGCAACCAGACCGTCAGAATCAGACCAAATTACACCCTCGGATCAGGAGAAATTTCATACACATTTACATGTACTCGGAATCTTCCATCGAGATCCGCTGACCGTTGAACTGAAACTGGTCTGTCACGCGTGATCTGGAATCCCGACTGAAATGAAAACTTAATAGTATGTAGATCCAGTGTTGGTGAGCTTAAGTCTGACCTTTGGCTCAAGGAGGCCCGCCAGAAGTCCTCCGTTGAGCTGGAAAAGGTCCGCTTTGCTTATAACCTAAGTAAACCTTGTCCAGAAGTCTGTTTTGGTGAGATTTGGGGTTATATAAGGACCTTAAACCCTCTCTCATTGTAGCCATACGAATTTGAGAGAAACCCTAGAGAGAGAAGAGAGAAAAGAGAGAGAAAGTGTGAGAGAAGTGGGAGATCTTTCCTACTACTATCCCCTGCCGCTACACTAGCTGTACCACCTGATTCTCATCTCTTTCCCGGCGATACCGACTTGGTTTTGAGGTAAGAAACCCTAACCCTAATCTGTTTTAGGGTTGTATAGGTTGTAGGTTATGAAATAGCTAACTATTTCGATCTATAGGTGGCCAAACTGCCGTATACAGAAGCTTAGCAAACCTATCGACTTCGTTACTTTTCTACGACAAAAGGTGCGGACTTTAGGTGTATAGGTTATGGTTTTCAACACTTTCAATGTCAGATAATGATAGATTCATGATCTGCATGCAATTGCACATGTACAAAGTGCTGTCTGTTTTCCGTTTCGATTAAAGATGAAAAATATGGAATTCTACATACTCTAGGTATTTGTAGAAAGTACCGTATACGTACAAATTTTGGAAATGTGTTTGACATGATTAATTGTTGTATGAATATATTATATGTGGATAAATTACTTGTTTGGCGAAAGGACTCGCCCTAATACATGTTTTGCTTATATACACTTTATATGTTGAAATTGTGTATTCTAGAAAGTACCGTATATGTATAAATTTTGGAGATGTATTTGCCATGATTATTTGCTGTATGAATATATTATACATGGATAAAATACTTACTTGGCGAAAGGATAGCCCTAATACATGTTTTGCTAACATACACCATGTATGTTGTAATAGTGTATTCTAAGTGTTTGTGAAAATGACTGAATGAGTATAGAATTCTCATTCGAGCCCGCCATGACTAATTGTCATAGATATATGATTGTTGTATTGGCGAGACCCCTTTGACGAAAGGATTTGCCCTGAATCACGCCACGGCCACTATACGCTATATATGTTGAAATGTGTAGCCCAAGTGTTTGTGAAAATGTTCAAATGAATATGGAACTTGGATTCCTACTCTCCATGACTATCCGTCGTGGGTGTACGCGTGTTATGATTGGGGCAACTCCCTAGTGAAAGGATTTGGCCTAATGCCTATGTGATCAACATATGTCATGTATGTTGATGTATGTCTTTTAAAGTGTTTGTTGAAATGTCTGAATGAGTAGTAGTTAGCAAATTGTAATGTATAAGGGTGTTGAGATATGATTCTCAACTTTCTTTAACTATGTGTATGTTTTCCTTGGATAGTTGTGTGATTAGGAATTGAATATGTACAAATTCATGCTTGTGTTGTACTTCATAACATGGTCAACTGCTTTTATGATTTTATCTATGTAATGCATATGTTTAAATTCATATTTACGTTGTATGATCTGTCATGGGTGATGGGGGAGTGGAGCAACGAGTGCGTGCAACAGCCCTGACAGCCTTAAACGGATAATACCAGACTTTGATTGTATGATTTGAATCTTGATTCATTACTGTTTTAACTACCTGCAATTGAATGTGATTGAGGCTATGATTATAGTCGAGACAATCGGTAACGAAAATGAATGCGTGGCTGAGATTCATTTGCCACGTGAGATGTGTTTGACGAACCCGAGTCGTACTTCGGTTGGCGATAGTGGTTGGCCACACGAAGTGCTTTTGCGCTTCATATCGTTCAACTTGTTGTGCGCTCAAGTTAGCCGAGCTCGTCAAGCAACCCAATCTGTCTTATGTATGTTCACCATGTTTGGACGATACTACTTGAACCTAGGGTACCAAACTTACTAGTGAAATCTCTTTTAACCATGGTACCTCGATCTGCTAAGACTTATGAGCCGGGCATGGTGGTATGGGATACCGTGGTCGAGTTGTCGGCCTACGCTGGGGCCACGTGCCTCCCCGTAGTGACCAGTGAGCAACCAGACTCGTGAGCCAATTATGGTGGTATGGGACACTATATTCATGCTGTCGGCCTACATTGATAAGGTGATGAGGGAGTGGTGCAACGATTACGAGCAACAGCCCTGGCAGCCCTTTGTAGTGACCTCGAGCATACTCTGAATTTGCGGTGAGGCGACGAGTTTGGCCGCAGTGTATAGAGTATGAACTAGGCTTGTATCTGTATAGTGATGAATCGTTAAAAAGGTGATGGGGGAGTGGTATAACCTTTGTGCGTAACAGCCCTGACAGCCTTTGCATTGACCTAGAAAATACACCATCGTCTGAGATTAACTAGGACTGACGACCCTGGAATGGATCATGTTTGGGAATGATATAAGGGAGGTACCTTAGTTTCTCAATACTGCTGTTTGAAATGGACTAATAATTACTTGGTAATCATGCTCATCATCGCATTGCATGTGCCTGGTAAATGTGGAGCACTGAGGGATGAAAGCATTCGCGAACGTAAGATGGTGTCGCATGAGGGTGGTTTGCTAAAGGCATACATCATGTCATTTCATACTTGCATTAAATAAGAGTTGTTAGAATTGTTTGATTGTACTGCTTTATTATTACTGCTTGACTGAATTGATAACATGTTAACCTATGCTTTATTGTTCCACTGAGTTGATCACTCACTCCCACGTTACGGGACGGTGTTGTACACACCAACCAGATTTGTTGAGTTTCAGGAATGGCGATACTTATGAAGCAGAGCCGGACCACTACTATGATGTTGAGGAGGAGTTCTCCTACATGTAACTCTTTGACAGGTCTATGAAGACCTAGTATTGTATTGACGGGGCTATGGTACTTGGAATAGAAAACATTACACTTCCTCACATTTGGTATATTTTAAAACTGTACTTGTAATTATTTAACCGGGTAACATTATCACACTCTTGAGACCCACCACTGTTTTTATATTGTATATATATCTATCACAGTCTTCCGCTTGTAATTTAACTGTCTCTAGAGTATGATATGCTGTTTTGGCTTAATCTCACTCATGTTCAATGCACTAATACAGATAACATTTAATCATCATTATTTATGTTGCATAAGTGATGTTCTGGAACTCGGGAGTTGAGTTTATGCTCGACCCTCGATTTTTCGGGATTTTACAGTATTAGGTTGTCCTTAGAACTAAGTTTGTATCAACTTCTTAAGACTAGTACATTTGAGGTTTCTATTTACTTGTGCTTCTTTATTATTTTATTGTGCTATCATTCTTTAAATTTCGCATTTATTTTTTAATTTAGCATAGTTCTATTCACCCCCCCTCTAGGACGTACAACTCGGCCTTTTCAGATGTGAGATCAGATATCCAAAGGTGCTCGAAATTTTTTATGGACGGTCATGGAGATTTGCTTCTCGTCGTCGATTGGGGTTCTCATTCTAGGAGTCATTGCTCGCCATCGTCCCACATATGCAGATAATATTTCATCACCTTTCTATTTCAAGGTTGCCAAGTTTGCCAAGTTTGCTCTCTTGGGAACCATGTTGAAGTTATAGGCAAACCTATTGACGAACGCTTGCGAGAGTTCCTCCCAGATTTTGATTCGGTGACGATCCAAGGAAGTATACCAGTCTAGGGCATCGCCCTTCAAATATTTTTGGAATAGGTGGATAATGGCTCCTTCATTCCCTACTTCTACATTCAATTCCCCACAAAATGTCTTGACATGTGCCATAGGACATCTATTATTGTCATCTCTCTTTAATTTGGGTACCTCAAAGTTCTGAAGTATGCTCATTACAAAACTTGTTGAACAGATGAAATATAACCAAGGTATATCTTTTTTATCATAGGTTGAATCGATTATCAGAAAAATAATTAGGTAAAAATTAGTATACATTTTGAGAAAATGAAACCTCCATGGAACAGAAGCAAATGAAACACTTTCATAAAAATTCTTGTAGAATTGAGAATGAAGTTTTCATTCTGTACATGCTAGATCATGAATTAATAACTGCATCCAATCTCTGAAAAAGCCCCAATTATTTTGAACTTTTGATTTTTAGAATGGGATATTTATGGAACCCCCATGAATAGGATCAAACCTTATTCCATGTTATTTCCATGAGATTCCTCTTTCTTATTCTTAAGCAACTCCCCCCGATAGGGAGAGCTTAGTTGATCCATGATTGATGTTTCATTTTTCTTTTCCATTTCGTTTGTTTCGAGAAAGATATCGATCCATTCCAATTCTTTCTTTTTCTCTTGATTCTTTTGCAATCGAGATGTGTCTGGGAAGGGACATAAGTCCATAAACTTTGTTGAGGAGAGATCAACCCCTAGTTATCTTTGAAGTTGGTTCTGCATAGTTTGAAGCTGCTCCCGCATCTCCTCTATTTTTGTAAGGCTCATTTGAGAGACCGACGTCTCTTGTAGTAAGTCCTATTCCGCTTCATCAACATAGTTATTGATTTGTTTGACCCTATGGCTCCTGTGAGGGTTAGCTTATTGAAATGTAACCGTGTTTCCATTTGTAAAAAATTAAAATTGAAAAGCACTCACAGTCAGGGGAGGCTGAGATGATGCGAAATGACTACCTTGTTGGGTATTCACCACGTTCCACAGGTTGAACTGGGCTTGACACTGACCCCCATTGTAGGCATTCTCCAGTGTTGTCCCTGGGTTTTTGGTTGGGGAAGTTGTTGCTTGAAATTGATTTGAAATCCAGATTGTGAGATGTGATGGAAATTGACTAGAGATTGTGTTTGCAGGATCAATTTGAAATTGATTCGAGATCCTGGTTGTGGGAATGTGCTGGAAATTGATTGGAGATCCTGTTTGCAGGATTGGTTTGAAATTGATTTGAAATCCGGTTGCGAGGTTGGCTGTAAATTGATTAGAAGCCCCGACTGCGAGGCAGTTGACTAGGAATCTCGGTTATGGGATTGTTTTAAGACTGACTCCCAGCTATAGGAGAGTACTAAAAAAGGTGCCCCATGGTCGAGCGCTATGCTGGTTGGTGTCGGTGGTCCTGTGCGAAATTCGACAGTTGTTCTTGATTTGAAATGGAAGCTAGATAGAGTCTTTAGGCTGATTATTGTTGCTGATGAACTAGGCCAGCTTGGTTATTGGCTGCGGTGGCTTGCGCTTGCATGAATTGCGGGAACATTTCCTGCATGGTTTTTATGCCTTGGGTCAATTCGTAGGTTGGTGTGGCTTCTGCCTCTTATAGCTGTACAAGATGAGCTTTTGCCAGATCGAGAGCATGGAAGGGTTAAACATTTTCCTCGTGGTTAGTTATAGTGATTTGTGATCTGTCGCAAATTATGCGACGATAAGAGAGGTTTTTTCAAAGATGCCTGACTTGTATTGGAGTAATTTTTGTGGTTCCTTTTTAGTTTTTTCGAGTGAATGCTAATGCAGATGTAGATGCAAATGTACGAGAACTGGAATTCCTCAGGAATTTGTAAGATCTTACTTTTTAAGTCACACAACGACTAGTGTAACTAGTTCGTCCCTAGCAGAGTCACCATTCTTTGGATGCTAGATCCCGAGTGGGGGGATCAGCTCGCTTTCCATGGGTTGCCTCGCTCAAGGGCTTTTATGGGGGTTAAAAGGGGTATTATGTTTGACCAGAGTCGCTACTAACCAATTATTTTGATCGTACAATTGGTTAGACCCTATAGAAACTCTTAGGATTGAGAATATGAAGATCCTTATCCCTAAGACGACTCATGGGTTTATGTTATAGAGATTTTGAGTAAGGGATCACGGCTACAAAGAGAGAAGTTGTTAAGCACCACTCTGCCCATACAGATGTATGGTCTCTACTTCACAAGATCTGACTAATTTATGAGGAATACAATTAATTCTCACGCACAAAAAATATAATGTAATGCAATGATAATTATGTCTAATCTATCTGAATTTCTAATGGCCAGGATCCAATTATATCGGCAACCTGCAGAGCATACGTTCGAACTGACTTAGTGCAGGGTGTATATAGAAATGTGATGTGTGGTATGCTCAATGCTATGCTGATACTTATGACAAAATGACGACTAACTGGATAGGTTTCTGGTGGGTAGGCTTCAATTATATTGGCAAGCCACAGAGCATAACCTGTTAATTAGATACAAGAAGATGATAAAATGCAATGCAGTGATGATGTATTTGAGAAGCAAGAGGGTTGAGAAGTGAGTGAGTCTTACACGATGTTAATGCTCAAGCTTATATGAGATTGATTGAAACTTAAATGGTTAGATGAACATGGTATCGCAAAGGCTAGATCAAGTGGTACATATTAAGACTTAAGTGGCTTATGAGACTTAGATTTTGGCTATGCTAAGCTAGACTGGGGTTGGACTCTCTCTCTTTCTCTCTCTCTCTTCTTGGTGGAATGATAATTTTTAAATTTACCGGATGCTTGATCATTTCAGAATGAATGAACTAAGAAGGAGATGGGACTATTTATAGCACCTAAACTTATTATTATTATTTTTTTTTGGTAATTCCTACAAACTCCAAGGGAAAAATATGGTTGAACGGATAGGATTGGAGATTGTCACATGACATTATCTCATGGGTTGGATGATGTGGAAAAATGATAATTTTGGATAATAAGATGGACATCAGAGTAAATACACATTAGCTACACACTTAGTGTTTGAAAAAGGGAGGTTTCACATGCTTGAGGAACACCACCCCAAAGAGGGGGAGTGCCATGTGGCTGACGGTAAGCTGATTGCTACTAGTGACCACTTGGACTGCCAGATTTGGCAGCTAGCCTCCCTCACTCGTGCGGAGGCTTTGTTTGTGAAGGATGATGTTCTTAGGTTTTGCATAGTACTTGATTGGGCCTGATTTTGGGCTTTGATTCGGGCTTGATTTTGGGCTTAAATAGGTGAGTTGGCTAGATTATTCGACTGGGTATGCAGACAGGATGAGTTGACTTAGTGAGTTGACTTGTCGTGTTAATTCAAAACTCTAGGTTTAAGATTAGGTTGAGTTTAGGGTTTAAGATTGGGGTTCCTAAAGTTTAGGCCTATAAGTTTGGGGTTTAAGATTGGGGTTTGGTTAACCACCTATCAGTTCAAACTCAATCAACTTATTAGCTTGGGGTGGGGTGTCTACACCCACCAAGATGGATGTTTTTGATCCACACCATCCATCCATTTTATTTGCTCATTTAAGAGCATGACCCAAAAAATGAGGCAGATTGTATGCTCAAGTAGACCACACCACGGGAAACAAGAGGATAATGATAAAAGCTAAAATTGGAGTAGGATCCACAATAATGTGTATCTGTATTCATAAGTTCATATCACAAAATCATTGATGAAATAAAAACACAAATCTTAGTTTAATCAACAACTTTCATGCCCTCAAAAAAGTTTCCAACAAAAAACACAAATATTATCTTAATCCACAACTTTCATGGCCCCCAAAATGTTTCCAACATAGGTGTTCAATTTCCACTGTAGTAGTATGTGGTGTGGTCCTCCGCATGTGCTTTGGATTTGCATCTTTTTGGGGCTAATGCATTAAAATGAGCTCATAAAATGAATGTCCAATGTAGATCAGACACATGTATTAAAGTGAGCCTATAAATTTTGTGTTTTATTTTTCTCCTAGTGAATTTATCAACGTCATTTAAGCAGATTATAAGAATTTAAAATAATAAATAATTATTACATATTTATCAACATTAATTATGACCAAACAAGCCCAAGCCAGCTGCTAAAGAGAATCCGTACAGCCGACCCCGTGAATTGGGGTGAGGTTTGCTGAGGACGACGATGATACGGTACGTGGCTGCCAAAGTCTGGATAAGCTACCCCATCCGTTACTTAATTTTTAAAGAGAAACCATCAGTACAACAAGCTTATCGTACAACACACTTTTTGTGCCAAGTTAGCACACATGTGGAACATCCGATCAATCTAAGAAATTGGGCTTACCATGAATATCCCATGAAATGAAAATTGAACCCATCCGATCGTCAGGTGTGCCAAACTATCGATGTGAATGGACAGCCAGCAATCAAACCGGCCATACAGGTTTCGCCAACATCATGAATGAATGAGGCTTATGTTTCACTTGATGCGACGGACAGACCCACCGTTGGAAATGGTGAGATGTCCTAGAGATGTGAAACATTGTTTGTATCTGGGCAATACTGATGGAAGCGGATTGCCTGCGAAATGCCTTCGAATCAAGTTCCTGCATGCGCTGGAAAGTTGGGTGGAGCCCACCATGATGTTTTTGGTCAATCCATACTGTCTATCTGTTTAAACAGCTCATTTTAGGACCTCAGACAAAAAATGAGGCGGTTCCGAAACTAAGTGAATACACGAGAGGAGAAAGTGGTAAAGAAATGACTGCCAAAAGAGGAAAATATAAGGAAAGAAATGCTTGCTTTGAAACCTTCAAGCACTCCGGTGGCTGGTGGTATGTCCTCTGTGGGCCCTACCATGATGTATGTGTTTCATCCATTCCATCCATCCATTTTTACGGATCATTTTAAAGTTTGATCCCAAAAATGAGAGGGATATAAATCTCAGGTGGAACACAACAAAGGAAAACAATAGTGATTGGATATCCTCTATTAAAATCCTCCTAAGGCCCACTATACTGTTTATTTGACATCTAATCTGCTTATTAGGTCATAATGACCCAGATGAAGGGAAAAGAAACAAAGATCAGCTTGATCCAAAACTTTTATGGCCCCCAAAAGTTTTCAATGGTCTATGTTCATGCAACACTGTTTCTTGTAATGTGGTCCACGTGGTCTCCTTCTATAAAATGATCTAGAAAAATAGATGTACGGCATGGATGAAACACATACATCATGGTGGGCCCACATATCACCGACCATCAGCCACCGGGCTGGTGGCAGGGGGAGTAGCCAATCCGTATCCGGCTATCCTCGTCCGTACCGGATAATATCTCATATCTAAGAAAGTGAAAGAGTTCTTTCCTACTGTACGACCCACTTATGGCCACGAACCTTTTTAAGCCCACTTATTCGTAGCTTCCAAGAATATGCCCCTGCTGTAGGGAGAGCTTTTCACCGAACCAAAATACCCCCGCCTTTCCTTTTGGAAGCGGATTGGCTGGTGCTCGAAGACGAGCGCTGATGCTCCTAGAACTCCAACTTGTACGAACTGTTAAAAAGAGATCAAAGTTACATGGGACCCACAGTTATCTATTTATTATATCCCAACGTTCATCCATATTTTGAGATCATTTCGGAGTATTATATAAAAAAAGAATCATATCCAAAGATCAACTGGACCACACCACAAAGAGCAGTGGGAAAATTGATTTTCATCATTAAAATTTTTGTAAGGCCCACCATAACATTTATTTTCCATCCAATCTATTCATAAGGTCACAAAGACCTGGGTGAAGAGGAAAAACAAATTTCATAATGATCCAAAACTTCTGAGACCCCTAAAAGGGTTTCGATGCTAGACGTTCAATCCCCCACTGCCTTTTACAGTGTGGACTTGATAGCTAGATTTGCCTTATTTTTCATCTTAAGCCTTAATATGAGTTCGCCAAACAGATGGACGGTTTGGATGTAACACATACCTCATGATGGGACCCACAAAAGCGGTATGGGATTACACCAGGAAAAAAAAGGCACTGCCGACAGCTGCCACTTTTTTTTTTTTTCACGGAGAACTTTTTTACCCTACATTTTTCTCTATATAAATATGTATATATAATCATATAAAAAATGTTTCTCTTTTTATTCATTTTTTTTCTTTATTCATTTAACAAGCATATCTTCTAAACCAAAATGAGTTACTTGACTTACCATAGATGCTTTTGAGGTAGGAGAAGTTACTTTAGCCAACCAACTTGATTATTTTTGAAGATTCCATCAGGTCGATGGTTGAAAATCCATTTCATTCACTTTGTGGTCAATTTCAATTAGTTCGCGGTCAATTTCATTCATTTCACGGTCAATTTCCTTCACTTCACGGTCAATTCCATGCATTTCACGGTCAATTCCCTTCACTTCACGATCAATTCCATGCATTTCACGGTCATTCCTGGTGATTCCCCTTCACTTCACGGTCAATTCCATGCATTTAACGGTCAATTCCCTTCACTTCACGGTCAATTCCATGCATTTCACAGTCAATCTCGACGATTCCCCTTCACTTCACGGTCAATTCCCTTCACTTCACGGTCATTTCCATTCATTTCACAGTTAATTTCCTTCACTTCACGGTCAATTCCATGCATTTCACGGTCAATCCCAGCGATTTCCCTTCACTTCACAGTCAATTCCATGCATTTCACGGTCAATTCCCTTCACTTCATAGCCAATTCTATTCATTTCACGGTCAACTCCCTTTACTTCACTGTCAATTCTATGCATTTCACGGTCAATTCCATGCATTTCATGGTCAATTCCCTTCACTTCATGGTCAATTCCATGCATTTCACGGTCAATTCCCTTCACTTTACGGTCAATTCCATGCATTTCACGGTCAATTCCCTTCACTTTACGGTCAATTCCATGCATTTCACAGTCAATCCCGACGATTCCCCTTCACTTCACGGTCAATTCCATGCATTTCACGATCAATTCCCTTCACTTCATAGTAAATTCGATGCATTTCACGGTCAATCCCGGCGATTCTCCTTCACTTCATGGTTAATTGCATGCATTTCATGATCAATTCCCTTCACTTCACAGTCATTTCCATTCATTTCACGGTCAACTCCCTTTACTTCACTTTCAATTCCATGCATTTCACGCTCAATTCCATGCATTTCACGCTCAATTCCCTTCATTTCACAGTTAATTCCATGCATTTCATGGTCAATTCCCTTCACTTCACGGTCAATTCCATGCATTTCACGGTCAATACCGGCGATTCTCCTACACTTCACGGTCAATTTCATGCATTTCACGGTCAATTCCCTTCACTTCACGGTCATTTCCATTCATTTCACGGTCAACTCCCTTTACTTCACTGTCAATTCCATGCATTTCACGATCAATTCCATGCATTTCACGGTCAATTCCCTTCACTTCATGGTTAATTTCATGTATTTCACGGTCAATTCCCTTCACTTTATGTAACGCCCTGAAATTCGGGGGTCGAGTATGAACTCAACTCCCGAGTTCCAACGCATCACTTATGCAATATACACAATGATGGTTAAATGTTGTCTGAGTTAGCGCAATATACATGAATAAGATTATACCAAAACAGTAATTCATACTCCAGTTCAATTGTATAAAGGCAAGCGGAAGACTGAAATTTTATATTCAAAGTATGTAAAGTAACAAAATTTTATGAACTCCAGAGTATGAGTACTAACTGAGTACCAATATACATGTATTGTTTCTAAGTCAAAAATTAAAATACAACTCCCAAGAGAAGCCCTGAAAACCCCGCGATGCAGCCGGCCTAAGCAAAGCCGTCAGAGTACTGCATAAAGGAGAACTCCTCCTGATCTTCATCGAAGTCGGGCTCCGGCTCCTGAACCGAGGCGCCATCTACACCTGCGACAGAGTCTGGTGGGTGTTGCAAACACCGTCCCGTAACGTGGGAGTGAGTAGCTAACTCAGTAGAACAATAAAGCATAGGTTAACATGTTATGAATTCAATCAAGCAGTAATGATAAAGCAGGAGAAATCAAACATTTCTAACTACTCTTGTTAAGTGCGAAAATGAAATGACATGATGCTGTATGCCCTTGCCAAACCACCCTCAAGCGACATCATCTTACGTTCGCGAATGCTTACTCCCTCAGTGCGCCACATCTACAAAGCACATGCGGTGCGATGATGCTCATGATTACCAAGTTTTTATTAGTCCATTTCAGACAGCAGTATTGGGAAACTAAGGTACCTCCCTTGTATCATTCCCCAAACATGATCCATTTTAGGGTCGTCAATCCTAGTTAATCTCATACGATATTATGGTTTGAGAAACATAGTGAAGGCATCGCAAATGGCTCGTCACCCGTCAGCGCGGATACAGATCTCACCGTATGCGGCTCAATTGCTGGCCGTCAGCTCGAGTACAGGTCTCACTGTACTCGGCTCAATCACTAGCCATCAGCTCGAGTACAGGTCTCACCGTACTCGGCTCAACTCATACTCTAGTTGTTGTGAAAGACTCGTCGCCAATCACAGACACTTGGAGTATACTCGAAGATACTACGGAGGACTCGTCGCCCGTCAGCGCGAGCACAAGTCTCACCGTACTCGGCTCTCACCGTAAGTATCGACAGCTCGAATACAGTGTTCCATACCACCGTATTTGGCTCACGAGTTTGGTTGCGCAATGGTCACTACGGGGAGGCACATGGCCCCAGCGTAGGCCGACAGCTCGACCACGGTGTCCCATACCACCATGCCCGGCTCATGCGTCTTAGCGGATCGAGGTACCATGGTTAAACGGGATCGCCACTGGTAAGTTTGGTACCCTAGGTTCAAGTTAACGACCAAACATGGTGAACACACATATACATTCCGGTTTACTTGACGAGCCTGACTAGCTCGAGCGCACCACAAGTTGGGCGATATGGAGCGCAAAAGCACTCCGTGTGGCCAACCACTATCGCCAACCGAAGTACGACTCGGGTTCGCCAGACACATCCTTTGTGGCGACATGAATCTCAGCCACAATCGCAAGTCTGGTACCGAATGTTTGGACTATAGACATAGTCCCAAACTCAAACAGTTCTCATCAATAGCATGTGGAGTAAAGCATGATAAACAAGCAATACAAGCATGTTAGCAGGCATGTTATAAAGCATGAAGTAAAGTATGAAGTAAAGCATGTTGTAAAGCATGTTGTAAAGCATGTAGTAAAGCACTATACACATAGGGATACAATTACATACACATCACAAGTGAGTGGTTATAGCGAACCACTGCATGGAGGGGATCCTACATGTCTCTAAGGGAGTCGGGAATCCCATATCAGCACCTCTCTAAGGCACTAATACTTAAACATTTACACACACAAGCATTTACACAAACACTTGGAATACGTTATTCCAACATACATGACGTATGTTAGCAAAATACGTATTAGGGCTATTCTTTCGCCAAGCGGTTATTTTATCCGCGTATACCATATTCATACAACAAATAATCATGACAATTACACTTCCAAATTTACACATATGCGGTATTTCTAGAATACACAATTTCAACATACATAGCGTTTACAAGCGAACATGTATTTCAGCGATTCCTTTCGCCAAACTAGTATTTATCCATATATTATATAATCATGCATTAAATAAACATGTCAAACATTTTCCGAAAAAATACGTATACGGTATTTCTACGTATACCTAGAGTATGTGAAATTCTATTCTACAACGTTAATCGAAACAGGAAACGAAAGCACTTTGTACATGTGCATTTACATGCAGATCATGAATCTATCATTATCTGACATTGAAAGCGTTGAAAAACGTAACTTATACACTTAAAGTCCTCACCTTTGCCCTTGGAATCACAACGAATCAGCAAAGGTCGTTGAGCTTCCGTATACGGGAGTTTTCTAGCCTAAAGAGCGGAATCGGTTAGCCTTTACATAACCTACAACCAACCTACATCAAATCAAACCTAGGGTTAGGGTTTCTTACCTTCAAACGGAATGGATACCGCCGGAAAAACACCTGGAAAGGAGCGGTGTAGGCGGTGCGACAACCGAAAGTAGTAGGAGGAAGATCACCACAAATCCAAGCTCTTCTCTCTCTTTTCTCTCTCTCTCTCTCTAGGGTTTTATCCCAAATTCGTATGGCCGTGAGAGGGGGTTCTAAGCTCCTTTTATAGCCAAAAACATCCCCAAAATAGACTCAGGTTCAAGGGTTACTGCTAATATAGGATATTTGTCACTTTTCCAGCTCAAAAGAGAGGTTCTGGTGGCCCTCCTTGAGCCAAACGTCAGACTTAAGCTCACCACACATGGATCTATGTGGGATTACGTTTTCGACTCGATCGGATTCCCAGATCGCACGTGGCGGACCATTTTCAGTTCAACGGTTAGTGGGCCACGATCCGAAATTCCAAGTACATGTAAATGTTCCTGAAAATTTTCTTAATCCAAGGGTGTAATTTGGTCGGATTCTGACGGTCAGGTTGCTTAATACTGACGCGCAAGCGAATGGTGCCAGATCACTATTCCAGATATTTATTTTGGGATGGGAATAGTGTTTTTCACACACCCTCGCTCCGGATCGAAACGAATGGCTGTGGGACATCGGCTGGACCTGATTTTTGAGATGATTGTCAAGCCCAGTGAGGCGGTCCTAGTTCCTTAGCTTCGTGTTAATCGGACTCCCGATGTGCGATCTAGACCTAATACGAAGTTTCGTTTCATTCCCGAGAGCAGCAGCGGGTAATGAGTTTGGTTCTAAACTTTAGGGTAACCTAGAGTCACTTGTTTTGCAAGTTTTGGGTCTTACAGATCGTATTTAAAGCGATCCCAATGGATTTCATGGCTAACCGAGTTTAGTACTTAGTTAACTTTGTTAAATTTCTAAAGGATTTAATCCTAATTGATTTCTGGTCGAGGTGGTACTCGAGCCAATGTACGAAAATTTACGGGTCGTTACACTTTATGGTCAATTCCATGCATTTCACGGTCAATCTCAGCGATTCCCCTTCACTTCACAGTCAATTCCATGCATTTCACGGTCAATTCCCTTCATTTCACGGTCAATTCCCTTCACTTCATGGTCATTTCCATTCATTTCAGGGTCAATTCCCTTCACTTCACGGTCATTTCCATGTATTTCACGGTAAATCCCGGCGATTCCCCTTCACTTCACGGTCAATTCCATGCATTTCACGGTGAATTCCATTCACTTCACGGTCATTTCCATTCATTTCACGGTCAACTTTGTAAGTGTTATTGTTTATAGCCCTTTTTGTTGTCAAATTTATAGTGCCAAAGTCACTGTTAGGAAGCTTGCATATGTGAAGATCAAAAGCTCTACTCTAGATCAACTTTGATGAACAAGCACTGTTCTCAAGTCAAGACTTGAGGAAGTGAGTTTGTTCGATTTAATTCAAAGACAAAGGATAATGCAAGAAGCTTTCAAGTTCAACCTCAAGATCTCAAGAAGCTTTCATGTTTGAACTACATCAAGACTTCAAGCTTCACTCCTCTCAAGGTCACGTGTCTTTAAATTTCAATGTCCTTACTTCACTATTGAGGTACGACTGACCATAGGTTGACCTTTAGAGTAGGCCATGTTGGATACATAATTCGTATATTTTATATATAAGAGAGTTAGGCCTGTTCTAAGACTAGTCCTGGACTTTGTTCGACTAGTCCTAGCACTGCTTCGACCTGTCTAAGGATTTCCTGGATCAGTCGTAAGTTTGTTGTAAAATTTGGAAATTTTCTGTTAGGCTTCGACTAGTCCTGGGGACCGTTCGACTAGTCGTAAGAACAATGTCGATTGGTCATATATTTTATATATAAGAGAGTTAGGCCTATTCTAAGACTAGTCCTGGACTTTGTTCGACTAGTCCTAACATTGCTTCGACCTGTCTAAGGATTTCCTGGATCAGTCGTAAGTTTGTTGTAAAATTTGGAAAATTTCTATTAGGCTTCGACTAGTCCTGGGGACCGTTCGACTAGTCGTAGGAACAATGTCGATTGGTTCTTCGACCAGTCGTAGTCCTACGACTCAAACTACAACGATGATTTGCACTTGGCTTCGACCAGTCGTGTGTGACCTTCGACCAGTCGAAGGTGGCTTATGACCAGTCGAAGGTGCCCTACGACCAATCGTGAAACCGTCTTATCTTATCGCACCCGAATTTTCAAACTTCCGTTAGACCTACGACCAGTCGTAGAGGTCTTTAGACCAGTCGAAGACGTTATTTATTCACCTATAAATAGAGCTCAAATCTCAGAATAAAACAGATCATTCAAGCAATTAAAATCCGGCCTTTTGAGATCGAGATAAATCTGAGCTCTGTTTAAGCTAAGTGTGCATATTTAATATCTTCTTTCTTTAGCTTTCTTAATTGATTTTGTTTCTTGTATTCCAATTAGATTTGAAAAGAGGAAGTGTTGTCTTTCCTTTTTCTGGAATCAAAATCAATTAAAGCTAGTCCATTTGTTTTAATTTAAAATCTATTAGAAATTAGAACCATTATAAAGTGAGTATTGGACATTGAACTTTGACATTCAAATCTCTACTCCGACTTGGTTCTTCTGGGCTACTACAACAAAGAAGAAAAACAAGTATTTTACAATTTGTGTAATTTACTTTATTTGGTTTTATTTGAGGTTAAGCCAGAAAAATCTCATTGTATTGGTTATCTGAGGAGAGCCAGGAAAACTCAGAAAAGAGGGTTTTTGAATTGTGTAAGCCCTTTGAAAAAGAGACAATTTTGAAGGTTTTTGGTGAACCTGTGAAAACCTATTTGATAATGAATGCTAATATCCCCTGTGTGAGGATATTAGGAGTGGAGTAGCATTCTGTGTGGCTGTTGTTGAACAGTTGGTGTACACACAGGTGAACCACTATAACTCTTTGTGTTGTATGGATATGTGGTTTAATTTCATATCATTAATTATTCAGTTGAGGAATGTATATGTGGTGTGAATGTTGTAATCATTTTATTTCAAGCTCAGTGGGAATGTTGTAATAGTTTAGATTTAAATTTCAGCAATTTATTTCTTGCTATTCCTTTATCAAGTTTGAGCTTCAGTTTCTTTATTTGTTCTAGTAAGGTTGCCTTGCCATTTTTATGGTGCATGGTTGTCCTTACAATAATCAATATTTGAGATTGCATTTTATTCCTCTACGGTTTGAGTTCTTAATACAAAGACTTTTCTAGAAATCAGGTTGTCCTACCATAAACTTTGGTTTTTAGTGTAAGGTTGTCCTTAAAACAACTTTTGTATCAATATCTCAATACTTGTTTATTGAGGTTGCTATTCATTTCAGTATTGTGAATTGATTTACTTTATTTGGCTATCTTGTTATTTAAATTCCACTGTAATTATCTTAAATTTGGCATAGTCCTATTCACCCCCTCTCTAGGACATATAGTTTGGCCATTTCAAACTCCCTTTACTTCATTGTCAATTCCATGCATCTCACGGCCAATTCCCTTCACTTCACGGTCAATTCCAACCTCAAATCAGTTGTATGTTGCAAACTGGAATGAGTTTTTCGTCATATCATATATTATTTTGGGGTAGGAGAAGCTGATTGACCTAACCAACCTAGTAGATTTGTGAGATTCCATCAGATCGATGGCCAAAAGACCAATTTATTTTCGTTTTTACTATAAATATTAAGTTTTAGTTTGATTAGGCTGCCCCGACATTCTTCTCAACTCAAACTTGAAAACTTTAAACGTATGTAGTTAATCACTATAGAAGATGTTAATATTATGAATTTCATATTCTGCTCAGTGAATTTCATGTTAGGCTCGTTGAATTTCACTGTAACATCCCGAAAAAATCCGTACAAAGACCCGAGTACCACCTCAGGCAGAAATCACTCAGGACCAAATCCTTTAGAAATTAGACGAAATAAACTAAGTGCTAAACTAGATTAGCTGTGAAATTAGCTTGAACCACTTTAAATATGAACTGCGAGACCCAAAACTTGTAGAATCATTAACGCTACATTACCTTATAATCTAGGATAAATCTCTAAACCCAGATGCTCTCGGGAGCACGTTGAAACTTCATATCGGACCTGGACCGCGCGTCGAAAGTTTGATTACTGCGAAACCAAATGGTTAGGATCGCCTTACTGGACTTGACAATCATCTCGGAAATCAAATCCAGATAGTATCCAGAAACGCACAACTTGAGCCCGGAGCGAAGTGTATGAGAAACACGAATACCTTTAGAAAACAAACTCAGATTTAAGTGAATTGGGTCATTCGCTTGTAGGCCAAATTTAAAGTTCAGACCGTCAGAATCCGACCCAAATACACCTCGGATCAAGGAAATTTCCCAGCACGGGTCCATGTACTCGTGGCCGTGATCGAGTGACGATGACCGTTGAACAGAAACTGGTCATCCACGGTCGATCTGTAAATCCGATCGAACCGAAAACTTAACTCGACCTAGATCCAATGCCAGGGAGCTTAAGTCCGATTGCACATAGAAAACGGGCCTCCGGATGTGCTCCGTTGGATCGAAACAACCATTATTTGGCTATAAGCTAAGTATACCATGGCCATGAGGCCATTCCCATCACTTTTGGGCCTATATAAGGACCTTAAACCCTCTCTCTCTCTCTGTCATTCCATACGAATTTGCAACCCTAGGAGAGTGAAGAGAGAGAAAAGAGAAGGAAAGAGAGAAAGTGAGAGAGAGAGAGTTGGCGTATGTTCCTAGGATTCAATCCCGCCACTCTACTGCTTAACTACGGCCTCCATATCGCTATACCGGCGATACCGAGTCTGTTATTGGGTAAGATATCCTAACCCTAATCTGTTTTAGAGTTTTAAATAGTGTAAGTGATTAAATAGCTAACCTAGTTCATGCTATAGGTGGCCGTCGTGCCGTAGACAAAGGCTTGTCATACAAGCTGAGTTCGATACTCGTTTATAGGCGAAAGGTGCGGACTATAAATGTTTAGGTTATGGTTTTCAAGGCTTTCAATGTCAGTTAATGATTTGTGACTGACTTGATTGCTATCACATGCTTAGATAGGATTTTCCCGCGCTTTACACATATATATGAATTATGTTGAATATAGTGTATTCCATGTGTTTGTTGATATGATTGAATGAGTATGAAATTTGGATTCGTACTTGCCATGATTATTCGTCATGAATATATGGTTATTATGCGTGTGACAACTCCTTGGTGAAAAGATTTGCCTTAACACCTGTTATAACCAACGTATGTCACGTATGTTGAAGTGTGTAGTCTAAGTGCTTGTAAAAATGTCTGAATGAATATAGAATTTGGATTTATTCTTGCCATAATTATTAACTATGAATATATGCTTATCGTGTATGTGACAACTTCTTTGTAAAAGGGCTTGCCAGGATATATGTTATAACTAGTCTAACACATGTATGTTGAAATGCGTAGTCTAAGTGTTTGATAAAATGCTTGAATGAGGAAATGCTTATTGAGATGTATTTAATGAGGGTGTTGAGATAGGATTTTCATTTGCCTTATCTATAGTTACAATTTTCCTCATGTAACCTATTTCACTATTTTATGATTTATGGATGAAATGCCTTTGTATGTTAACATGTGCCCTATATGCTCAAATGAGTGTTGTACTTGGATTGGTTGTTAAATGCCTATATGATTATCACATGTCTCCATATGCTGCATTTGAATATGATTGGGACTACTACGTAGTCTAGGCAATCGGTAACAATTCCTGGTTAAGTGGCCGAACTAGTCTCGCCACATTGGATAAGTTCGGTGAATCCGAGTCGTATGATGATTGTCGACAGTGGTACCATGTCGACTAATTCAGCGTACGCTCACCAATCAAACTTGTCAATTAACCCGATTGGCCTATTGTATGTTTATCATGTATGAACACTATTGCTTGAACCTAAGGTACCAACTTACCAATGTAAAGACCCGTTTAACCTTGATACCACGATCCGCTAAGACTCATGAGCCGGGCATGGTGGTATGGGACACCGTGGTCGAGCTGTCGGCCTACGCTGGGGTGATGAGCCTCCCCGTAGTGACCAGTGAGCAACCCAAACTCGTGAGCCGAATACGATGGTATGAGACACTGTATTCAAGCTATCGGCCTACACTGGCGCAGCCTGGCTGTGGTCTCCAGTCGGGTCGATGATTAGCCTTCGAAAATAGACTGCCAGTGGTAGGGCGTTGGTGGAGTAACCTCGAGTATGAAATAGGCATACCCTAGCGCAGCCTGGCTGTGGTCCCCAGTCGGATTGGTGACGAGCCTTTGAAAATAGACTGCCAGTTGGTAGTGCGTTGGTGGTAGTGACCTAAACTTGCCTATCGTATGTGATTAACTAGGATTGATGACCCTGGATGGATCATTGTTTCGGTAAATGATACAAGGGAGGTACCTTAGCTTCCCAATCCTGCTGTATGAAAAGGTCTAATAAGAACTCAGTAATCACGCTCATGCACCGCATTGCATGTGCTTTTGGCGTTGGTGTTGAGCACAGAGGAAGGGGTGCATGTCGCAACCATAAGAGGAAGATCGCAAAGGGAGTGCAGGCGAGGGCATGCATCATTAATACAATTCATATTTGCATTAACCAGAGTACTTAAGGATATTTGATTATATTGCTTTATCATTACTTCTTGATTGAATTGATAACATGTTAACCTTTGCCTTATAGCTCCACTGAGTTGATCACTCACTCCCACGTTATGGGACAGTGTTTTAAAACACCAACCAGACCCTATTGTAGTTGCAGATGATGGTGATGTTTACGTAGCGGAGCTGAACTTTTATGATGACGAGTTCTCCTATATGCAACTCTCTGGCGGGTCTATGTAGACATGGAGTTGCGCTGACGGGGCTACAGGGTTTTAGATAGAGAACATTACACTTTCTGATTTTGTACATTTTTTAATTAAACTTGTAATTATTTAACCTAGTGACATTCATACTCTGAGGGCTTGCCATTACTTTTGTACAATTTATATACATATCACAGTCTTCCGCTAGCGTACTTTAATTGCCTCTGGAGTATGATATGCTATTTTGGTATAATCCCATTCATGTTTAAAACACTAATATGGACAACATTTAACCATCATTATTTATATTGCATAAGTGATGCGTTGGAACTCGGGAGTTGAGTCTATGCTCGACCCCCGATTTTCAGGGTGTTACATTCATGTTAGGCTAATTGAATTTCATGTTAGGCTCGTGAGTGAAATTGACTGAGAAGTAGTGAACTTTACAGAGAAGTGAGTGAAATTGATCGAGATTCACATGAAATTCATTGAGCTTCACATGAAATTGATATTTGCCTCGTTGAATTTCATGTTATTCTAAGACAATTCCCTTCACTTCCTTATTGAGAAGTGACTTAATTGACCGTGAAATGCATGGAATTGACCGTGAAGTGAAGGGAATTGACCGTGAAATGCATTGAATTGACCATGAAGTGAAGGAAATTAACCATGAAATGCATGGAATTTACCGTGAAGTGAAGGAAATTGACTGTGAAATGCATGAAATTGACCGTGAAATGAAGGATATTGACCGTGAAATGCATGGAATAGACTGTGAAGTGAATGGGATTGACCGTGAAATGAAGGGAATTGATCGTGAAATGCATGGAATTGACCATGAAGTGAAGGGAATTGACCGTGAAGTGAGGGGGAATCGCATGGAATTGACCGTGAAATGCATGGAGTTGACCGTGAAGTGAAGGGAATTGACCGTGAAATGAATGTCTTATTGGAAATTTGAATCCTAGTGGTAAGAAATTACAATTTCAAAGAAAGCAACAACTGTATTCATTATATAACATTCACAGTCACATTACAAGATATGTTCCTCACCCAAACTTCCTACTGCTGGGGCGTCATGTTCGAAACCACTGTAAGCCACCAGGTCTTCGAGTATTGCCTCATTAACGCGATGCATTGTCTCAATGAATAAAGGGATGTAGTGATCCAGATCCTTCAACTGTGCTACCAAGAACATTCTCACATCTTCGTCATCTTCAATTACAGTCGGAGGGACTGATTCGTGTGTGCAAGATACAATGCTTTCAACCTAATATCATAATCCTCAGGTCTACTCTTCGCAATCCTGTACATTTTCGATAGAAGCTCATCATATGTAGTGTCAATGCCCACAACAGTAGTTTTCGAGTCTCCACCTTTGTATGTGTATCGATTGTTTTCGCTTACTAACTCCCCACCATATGAACATAGGATGATTATCAAAGCCATTTTATGAAAACGAACATAGTGATATAACTCGTTTAGTATTCACATGTATAAGGTGGATTTGACCAAGTAGTAGGAAATCCACTGTTGTACTAGCTTGAATATGATCGACTTATCGGTCAAATTTTCAAAGTTCTCAATTACATGGATCTATGTCACTCAGTTCGCGATGGTTTTCACTCACTTCGCGGTCAATTTCACTCACTTCTAGGGCAGGTTCACTCACTTCACGATGAATTTCACTCACTTCTCGGTCCTGAAGTGATTGAAAATGACCGCAAAGTGAGTGAACTTAAGGGAATTGAATTGACTGTGAAGTGAAGGGGAAACGACGGAATTGACCGTGAGAAGTGAAGGGAATTGACCGTGAAATGCATGGAATTGACCATGAAGTGAAGGGGGAATTGACCTGTGAAATGTGTGGAATTGACCATGAAGTGAAGGGGATTGACCGTGAAATGAAAGGAATTGACCGTGAAGTGAAGGGAATTGACCGTGAAATGCATGGAATTGACTGTGAAGTGAAGGGGTTTGACCGTGAAATGAATTGAATTGACCATGAAGTGAAGGGAATTGACCATGAAATGCATGGAATTGACCGTGAAGTGAAGGGGATTGATCGTGAAATAAATTGAATTGACCGTGAAGTGAAGGGAATTGACCACGAAGCGAAGGGTTTTTGTAACATCCCGGATTTCTGCCAACCTAAAATTAGACGTCCTTAGGTAATGGGTCGCTCCTAACACCTTATTAATTTGTCAGAACTCAATTCCAAAGTCTAAAACCGCTTTTGAACCCATTTCCTTCACAAATCCCACCCTTTACCACCTTGTTCTTTCAATTTTTTTAAGTACTTTCACCCTAGACACTATCTTAAACTAGCTAAGTATTATAACTTGGATCACTTTATATACAAGCTACAAAGGCCCAGGTACCACCTCAGACAGAAATTACTCAGGACTAAATCCTTTAGAAATTAGGCGAGAATTAGTCAGTGTTAAACTAGAGTACCTGTGAAATTAGCACCAATCACTTTAAATACGATCTGCAAGACCCAAAACTTGTAGAATCATTGATGCTACATTACCCTAAAATCTAGGAACAATCTCATTACCCGGCTGCTCTCGAGAGCATCTCGAAACTCCGTATCAGATCTGGACCGCACGTCGGAAGTCCGATTAACACGAAGTTAAGGAATTAGGACCGCCTTGCTGGGCTTGGCAACCATCTCGGAAATCAAATCCAGATAGTGTCCCAGTGCAATTCGCTTGAGTCCGGAGCGAGGAGTGTGAGAAACACGAAAATAATTCCAAAATAAATAAGGATTTATGAAATCTGGCATGTGACGCTTGCGGTTCAGTATTAAGCAACCTGACCGTCAGAATTAGGCCAAATTACACCCTCGGATCAGGGATATTTTCCTAAACATATCCATGTACTCGAAATCTCCGATCGAGATCCACTGACCGTTGAACTGAAACTGGTCCGCCATTTGCGATCTGGAATCCCGACTGAAATAAAAACTTAGCCATACCTAGATCCAATGTTAGTGAGCTTAAGTCCGACCGCACATAGAAAAGGGGCATCCAAAAGTGCTCCGTTGAGACGGAACAGACCGTATTTGGACATAACCTAAGTATACTTTGACCTTAGGTCTAATTTGGTGAGTTTTGGAGCTATATAAGGACCTTAAGCCCCCACTCTCTCATTCCATACGAATTTGAGAAAACCTAAGAGAGAAAAGAGAGAGAAAGTGTGAGAGAAGTGGGAACATCTCCCTGCCATGCTTCCTTGCTGCTATACGTGTTTAACCACCTCGTTCTAATCGCTTTCCCGACGATTCCGGCTCCGTTCCTAGGTAAGAAAACCTAACCCTAACCTGTTTTAGAGTTCTAGATAGTGTGTCTTGTGGAATAGCTAACCTATTCCCTGTTGTAGGTTGCCAAATCGCCGTAGACAAAGGCGTTGGGTTCAAACTGGTTTCGGTTCAAGCTTACCAACAAAAGGTGCGGACTTTAAGTGTATAGGTTATGGTTTTCAACGCTTTCAATGTTGGATAATGATAGATTCATGATCTGTATGCAATTGCACATGTACAAAGTGTTGTCCGTTTCGTTTTTCGGTTATACGTTAACTATGTTGAATATACTGTATTATCCGTATTTGTAGAAAATACCGCATACGTACAAATTTTGAAAGTACGTTAGCCATGATTAATTACTGTATGAATATGCTATATATATGTATAATACTCACTCGGTGAAAGGATTCGCCATAATACATGTTTTTGCTAGTATACGTTATGTATATAAAAAGGGTGTATTCTAAGTGTTTGTGAAAATGACCGAATGAATATAAAATTTGCATTCATGCTCACCATGACTGATTGTCATGGATATATGCTAAAACGTGTAGCCCAAGTGTTTGTGGAAATGACTGAATGAACATGGAACTTGGATTCCTGCTTGCCATGACTATCCGTCGTGGGTGCACGCATGTTATAATTGGGGCAACTCCCTAGTGAAAGGATTTGGCCTTATACCTATGTGATCAACATATGTCATGTATGTTGATGTATGTAGTTTAAAGTGTTTGTTGAAATGTCTGATGAGTAGTAGTTAGTAAATTGTAATGTATAAGGGTGTTGAGATAGGATTCTCAGCTACCTTAGAGATGTATATGATTTCCTCCATGTTGCTTGTTTAAATTAACCGCTTACTTATGAAATATAGGTGTTTGTATTTTCTGTTTATATTGTGCTTTATTACATGTTTTATGACATGCTTGTCAACATGCTTGAATTACTTTGTTTATTTTGCTTTACTCTACATGCTTCTGGTCATGGATTGATTGTGTTTGGGGCTATGATTATAGTCCAGGCAATCGGTAACGGGATTGAATTCGTGGCTGAGATTCATTTGCCACGTGAGATGTGTTCGACGAACCCGAGTCGTAATTCGGTTGGCGATAGTGGTTGGCCACACGAAGTGCTTATGCGCTTCATATCTTTCAACTTGTGCGCTCGAGCTAGCCGAGCTCGTCAAGCAACCCGATCTGTCTTATGTATGTTCGCCATGTTTGGACGCCTCTACTTGAACCTAGGGTACCAAACTTACCAGTGAAATCCCTTTAACCATGGTACCCGTACCGATCTCTCAACTCATGAGCCGGGCATGGTGGTATGGGACACCGTGGTCGAGCTGTCGGCCTACGCTGGAGCCACGTGCCTCCCTGTAGTGTCCATTGAGCAATCAGACTCGTGAGCCTGAATACGGTGGTATGTGACACTGTATTCGAGCTGTCGGCCTACCTGATTGGTGACGAGCCCTTTGTAGTGACCTCGAGCATACTCTGAATTTGTGGTGACACGACGAGTTTTGCTGCAGTGTATAGAGTATGAACTAGGCCTGTATCAATTTAGTGATGAACCGTTAAAAATGTGATGGGGGAGTGGTGTAACGATTGCATGTAACAGCCCTGACAGCCTTTGCAGCGCCCTAGAACCACACTATCGTATGAGATTATCTAGGTTTGACGACCCTAGAATGGATCATGTTTGAGAATGATACAAGGGAGGTACCTTAGTTTCCCAATCATGCTGTTTGAAATGGACTAATAACAACTCGGTAATCATGCTCATCATCGCACTGCATGTGCCTGGAAGATGTGGAGCACTGAGGAATGAAAGCATGCCGCGAACGTAAGATGGTGTCGCATGAGGGAGTATGTCGGTGAGGGCATGCATCATGACTGCATTCCATACTTGCATTAACAAGAGTATTTAGAATTGTTTGATTGTACTACTTTATCATTACTGCTTGACTGAATTGATAACATGTTAACCTATGCTTTACTGTTCCACTGAGTTGATCACTCACTCCCACGTTACGAGATGGTGCTTGCAACACCAACCAGACGGTCTTAGCTGCAGGTGATGGGGATGCCTGTGAGGCGGAGCCAGACCTTTGCATTGACTATGATGTTTGCTCGTGTTGGCTGTTTTCTGGTGGCTTCATGTGAGCCGTGTCTTGATTGACGAGGTTACAGGGATGTCGACTAGATGATCTTACATATTGGTACATTTTGGAGTTGTACTTGTAATTATTTAACCTGGTAACATTATCACACTCTGGAGACTCACTACAGTTTATATATTTTATATATCTATCATAGTCTTCCGCTTGCAAAGTTAACTGTCTCTGGAGTATGATATGCTGTTTTGGTATAATCCCATTCATGTTTCAATGCTCTCATCATAATCATCATTATCCGTGTTGCATAAGTGATGCGTTGGAACTCGGGAGCTGAGCTTTGCTCGACCCCCGATTTTCAGGGTGTTACAGTTTTGACCGTGAAATGAAGGGGATTGACCGTGAAATGAATTGAATTGATCGTGAAGTGAAGGGGAATCGCCGGAATTGACCGTGAAATGCATGGAATTGATCGTGAAGTGAAGGGAATTGACCATGAATTGCATGGAATTGACCGTGAAGTGAAGGGAATTGACCGTGAAATGCATGGAATTGACTGTGAAATGAATGTTTTATTGGAAATTTGAATCGTAGTGATAAGAAATTCGTAATTTCAAAGAAAGTAACAAATGTATTCAATATATAACATTCACAGTTGTATTACAAAAATTGCATTACAAATTCAAAGTCGTATTACAAAAACACACTACAATTTGACGCTAAAATGCGTGAAATTGACTAAATAGTGTATGAAGTTGACCGATCAATTCAGTAAATAGACCGGGAACTAAGTGAAATTGATCGCGAACTTCTTGAAGTTTATTTGATAACCACGTAAAATTGATTTAGCAATGTATGAAATTGACCATGTGAAATTGACCACAAATTTCGAGGTAATTTATTAAGAATTTAAACGTCCTTATCTCCAATAGCCGCCGTATCAGTGAAATCTGTGTTCGAGAAAAAGAATAAGAGTGCATTGATGTGAAACACGTTCTTCGGAGAAAAGCCTACAAGATTTCACGTTTATCAATGCATCCACGTCCTCTCAAAAAACGAATGCAGGTAACCTTGAGTAGAATGGAACATGGAGATGTAATGTGATAGTAGGATAGAGATTCTATGGAGATTTAATGAAGAAAATGGATGAAAAGAAGGAATAGGGATGGCAGAGATGAGTTCGGATGTGTATTTGAGTGTAAGGAAGTGAGTGAAGTGAAATTGATAAAGTATGGGCATTTTCGACTTGTGAAAAACTGTCAGTAAAGCAAGGGCGTATTCTTGGGAGCTAAAAAGAAGTGGACTTAAAAAGGTTGGTGGGCCATAAATGGGTCGTACAGTAGGAAATTTCTCAAAGTGAAATACAAGCTGGAGGGTAGTTAAGATAGTCCCACCTTAGCTTGGAAAGGAGTCTTCTAAGAAAGCTATCTAGAATCATTGTGACGGGAAAGTAAACAAAAAGGTAAGTGGCATATTCCACCAAAACTACTTGCTCTCGGTACCTTTCTCTTTCTCTTTCTTTGCCGTTGCCAATTCTTCTTATCTCCTTCTTTCTGCAGTCTTCTAACAATAATGGGATTGCCCATCCGTCTAGTTCCGATATCGGTTTCTGGATCATCCTCCTCAACGCACAAATAGACAGCCTGTCTGAAAAAAATGCACATACATAGCCAGATAGATGGAACGAAAGATAGAGCTCTTCTTGAGGAAGAAAGAAAGTAAAACGGAGCTATGGTGCTGTTCGGCTTGTTTAAGAAGAAGATTACTGGCGTTGGCATCGACAAACCAAAGAGAAGATCGATCCCACTAACGAGCCTAGCTTCTGTCGAATCTTTAACACTACCTCGTGTTAGTACTCTTTCCTTCTCTCTCTCATGATAAGGCCAAGTGGCTGGTTGGATTGATAATCTGAACTATTCTTCTTACGGTTGTTGACGTGGTCAGTATGTGGGAAGTTGCACCATTCAATATCCTGTTTGTACGTTTCGTAGACTTCAAACATGGTTTTGGTGGTTCACCATCAACGGGACAAAAGCATTTGATGGGATTCTTGTTCAGCTGCCAATTATCAGTGTGACTCACCAGATGGATGGTTCAGATTATCCGACTACACCAGCCCCATGAGCCACTTTGTACGGGAAAGAAAAAAAAAAAAAAAACCTCTTGAATGTAGCATTTGAGACATAAGAGATGGTGAAGAAATTGTGGGTGTGTAGAGCAGGTTCAGGTGATTGTTCTGAAAGCAGATTTGGGGTGCGTCGATTGCCAAAAGAGGTTGGCTCGTGTTGTTTCCAGAACAGGCGGTAAGCTTTCTCTCTCTGGCTTCTATCTCATGTTCTTTCCAGATGTGGTATGCATTCATACTTCAAAACTCGAAAGTCAGACTCTACTCGTTCACCGAGTGGATTAAGCTTGAAGACTCTAACCGAGTCTTTATTTAACTCAACTTTATAATTAAGAATTAAATATAGATACATTTATAATAATTAATATTAAATATTTTATGTGAAGTAATTAAAATTACAAAAATAAAAATATAATAATTAAGAAGCTTTCTATACCAAAGATGCTTGGTTACCAATTAATTTGTTTCTTCACTCTTTTTTTCCAAGAGAAAAAGACCAAAGTGATTGTATGAATGACTCGGTCCGAGTCAATGTGAGTGGAGCAAGTCGACAGTGGGAGAGACGTAACTAGTCTTGTATAGTTCGAGTTTACATAGCTACTCGACCCATTTCTTAAATGGATCGAGTCAACTTGCTTGGGTTCGAGTCGAGTCACTAATTTTCTAGACTATGCATATATCAACCCACTATCACTTGATTACTGTCCAAAAATTCAGTTTGGTTGAACTATATATCCATCCTAACCTCTTAATCTCTTATTCATAAATAAGTCCATTGGATATTTTTCATTTTAAAATGTCAAGTAAAATGTCAACCAATATGATAGTATGATAATCAAATAAGTCATTTTTAATTTTGCAGTAAATCTTAACTAGTATACATAATTTGGGCGGTTTGATTTGAATTACTTATATGACATGTATGCAGTTTTTAAGCAATTTTTAAGTGCCTGCGTATCATCCATCTCATTCTGCCAGAGTATCAAAGTTGTTTGCTTTACAAATTAAGTGTTGATGACTCATCCACACTACACATTGATTATAAAACTAGTTATTCCTGTCAATACTCAGAACTCAATCGTATCAACTTGATTTTCCACTTTCTTTCATTTCCTTTTTAATTTTAATTTTAATTTTAATTTTTAATTTTTTTTAAAATTAAATTTAAAATCTTTTAGAATTGAAGACAAGCATAAAAACCACCAACACATTGTCAATTGCTTCCATGTCTGTTCTCAGTATCCTAATTTAATTTTTTATTTATATTTCTTTCCGGTAACTGGTCAGACGATTATAACCATCTGATCAATAACCTAACAAATTGACAGTCAGGATTATATGAAAAAATGTGTCCAATAAGCAATCTGCACCATCTATTTTTGGGCCATAATGGATTCCTATTCATTCTAAAGAATCACTTTTATCACTCCTAATTATCCCAACCATGATTTCTAGAATGGATAGTCATGAAAAAAGATGGACTGGACCATCTATTAAATTGGGTGTTTCAATGGAAGACCATTAAATGTATACTGGACCAAATGGATGGTTAGGATTGATCTATTGGACTGTCCAAGTGACCCGATGTGACAAGGAATTTTAAAACTTCGTATTGCTGTGAGGGAAATGAATCATTTATCTATTAAACAGGTCCAATTCGACTATTAAATTATTAATCGAATCAAATGAACATTTGATGTGAGATGATTATCCTGGCTGGTTTTCAGTTTCTTGAAGTAAGATGGTATGTATGTCATACATGTATATGAACGCAAAATCATACAAATCCCAAGGCACATCACTGACGGAATCTCGACCCGGAATCACACCAACTGAATGATCTTAACTATCCAAGCTGAAAGAATGGATGATTAGAAATATTATGGTCAACGATAATTAAATAGGTGAAATCAGATGGTTGAGATCATCCTAATAATGTTGTTTTTGGTCTATTGTCTATCCAAAATAAGGCCCGTGAATTGGATGGTCAGAGATGCAGTAATTGTATGCCACATGTACAGTGGTGATTCAATTCTATTTAAGAGTGTTGATTAACTATGGCTGGAGTGTAGCCACCCATCTCAATTGCCTTGTTGTTGCAACAGTTTAGAGTTGAATATCTTGCTTTTGTCCATCACAGATGTCAATATAAATTCTGATTGCTTTTATTTTCATACGTTTAGATAGGAAGAATGCAAAATATAGATATGGAAATCCTTCCTGGGAAATGAAAAACATGAAAAGTTATGGAAAAGAATCCACAGCCCACTGTTTGTTTTACAATTATTCTCCATAGAAATATCGATACGTGTGTGTGTAATCTATGCAATTGCTTGGGAAGAAGCTCTTTATGGTGTTGAAAACCAAAGGAGCCCTTAATGGTTTGTTGGTGTCTCTATTAAAGAGAGGGAAAGCCCATGTATTAAGCTTTTTAGAAGAAATCAATTCACTACTTTTTTTTTTTTTTTTTAAAGGAAAAGCATAATAATGATAATTAATTTCTACTGCTCACGTATTAGAATTATATATATATATATATATATATATATATAAAAGAAATCAATTACTTAATTTTTTCAAGAAAAGCTTAATAATGACAATTAATTTCTACAGCTACTTCTTATAATATAATAAGCAAAAGCACCATATTCATGGAAATCAATGTGATATCTACTATTTCCAGGCTTCCCAAACAGCCCCAATGTTAAAAGGGATTACAAGGAGGAGAGATTAAAGAGGCAATACGTGCACCTATGCCAATAGACCCTCGTTGATGGCTCCACTGCGAACATTTCCTAGCCCAAAAAACAGGCTGGTTCACTAGTCAGTGTAAGCTGGATATAGTCTGCTGGTCATCTTTGTTCTAACTATCCATTTTCTCATTATTGGGTGATCCACTTGATCAGTTCACCACCTTGATTTTTAGGCCAGGGCATCTCCAAAATAGACCTCACCCAACAAATGTTGCTGCTCTGGCATACCATACATGCCATGAATTGCCTCCTAGTGTGGATAGTCTTAGCACTTTGTGGTAGCTGAAATTTGTGTAACCATGGTTTGTTTCTTGAACAGCGGGTGCTGAATCCATGGAGGTGGATTTGTTGGAGAAGAAGGTAACCCTCACTTGTAGAGTTGCTGCAGTTAGAGGATCGACTATGGAAGTTGCTGCGGTCCGAACCTACCGTAACCCAAGAAAAGATGTGAAGAAAATGCTAATATTTTTCCCTCCTTGTAACTGATTATCAATCAGCTGGAAAGTGGCACATCTTAAGTTTACTGCATCTGTTGGTTGTACAATTGTATTTCAGATAGAAAATGCATTGCTATACCTGTTACCGGTTGTACATTAACTCCATAATGGTCATTAAGGAAATTATGTTTTCTTACTCAGAGCTATTAAAAGCCATTTAGGAGCACTTGCGAAAATATTATCTAAGGTTCTAGGGTGGAACCATAATTGACACAGAGAGTTCGATCACCATCTTCCTCAGGGAATAACTACTCTGAATCCACGGAGCTCTCTGGATTCCTCACAGAGCTTCCTCTAACCCACGGGGGATAAAAACAGAAATAATTTCTAATAAATTTGAAATAAATTAATCGATGATGAAAAATGAAATTTCAATCCTTTAAATAATGAGCTAAAACCTTGGATGGAGTTTTAGACTCAAACTCCAACTCAAAAACCCTAAAAATGTGACTTACTATAAATAGTAAACTTATTATTTATAGACAATCACCATTCCTACTAGAGTTCATAGTTTTTGGCAAAAAATAGTAAGTGTTGATGAAAAAATCTGGTCCACCCTCACCGAGCTGCTGACCTTCTGAACAACTGCACTATAGGAGGAAGGCAATGGAGACCCTGGCAAGAACAGGAGACCCTTCGATGCCAAAGTTAGGCTAGGAATCTAGGTCTAATAACGTAAAGGGGTTCTGGGTGAGAGATTTTGCATACCTGTTTCCATAGGTGGGTCCCTTATTTATAATGTTCATAAGATAGGGTGGCCTGTAAGCTTAGGCACGATCTCAGCCGTTAGGCGAGATGCGCGTGAACGGTGATGTGTGTTGGTTACCCTAGAATAGTACGTCGGGCGATTATTTTCCTCATGCGTTATTGAGAGGGGATATCGCACCTAGTTGATCTGGTTGAGCAAAGATGATCCGAGTCGAGCTCATCTGAGCCGAGCTCTATCAAACGGTCGAGGACAACTCGGACCGAGCTTAACAGAGCTCAACTTTATTGTTCAGTCGAAGATGACCCGAGCTGATTCAATCACTACTAAATCAGTCCAAACTATGACTCAGACCTTGAAAAGGCGAGCTGAATAAGTTCTAGAGGGGGGAGGGGGTGAATAGGAATATGCCAAATAAAAATTAAAGTGCTGAAATATTAAATAAATCAGAAATCTTAATCGCACTAGTAATGAAAAATTGATCCAAACTAATTCGTAGGACAACCTACATCCAAACCAAGTTCAGGTAGGACAACCTTATTTCACGAACGTTTGTAATAATCAAGATCTCAAACCAACAAGAGAAAATAAAGCTATCTATAACAAACATTCACCACTTTTGCATAAATGAAATTACAAACATTCTCCACAAATGCAAAAAGTAAACATTCACCACAACACCAAGAGTTATAGTGGTTCGGTGTGTACAACAACTGTTCTCAAATAGCCACACCTACTTCACTCCCAATAATCACTATCCACGTGATATTGACTTTCACTATAAATAAGATTTTCTTAGGGTCACCTTTAAACTTGATACAGTTATGATTTTAAAGGGCTATCACAAAAAAAAAACCGCTCTCTAAGAATTTTCTAACTATCTCAGAAAAACCAACAAATGAGATTTTCTGGCTATCTCAATAAAATCAAACTATAAAAGCAAAGTATACTTATCTTCTCATTTGAAGATGTATCAATCGATGAAACCGTAGAACCGCTTCTCTTGAAGTAGATTGTTCAATGTCCAGTCATAAAGACAAGGGTTCAAAGTTCTAGATTGATTTTAAATACATTCAAATCAAAGGCTACTTGTTTGAATTCCTTATGATCTCAATGAAGAGTATTTACTCCCTTTATAAAATAAGATTCAGATAATAAAAGATCAAAGAATTAAAACAAAAAAAAAACTATTAAAAATTTATAAATACCGTGCAATAGCTTGACAATAATGGGGGTTTTTCTCTCTATTATGGAAGGATTTGATAGGGTTGAATTGTTAATTTCAGATTGAGAGAAAGGTTCTATTTATAGGTAAAGAAGTTGTTGCTTCGACTCGTCTAAAAATTGGATTCCATTCCAATAAATTTTCAAATATGAGCGCGATAAGATAAAACAGATCTTCGTCTGGTCGAAGGCCTTACTCGACTGGTCGAGGGCCCTGTTCGACTGGTCGATGGTTCCTAAAATCTAAACTGATTCAGTTGCTGGACTTCGAGTCGAGAAACCCTCAACTGCTCGAAGGCCCATCTTCGATTGATCAAGCAGTCTGTTAGAGTGGTCGAAGAAGTAATGGAAAATTCTGTTTTTCTTTAGTTTAAACTAGGACTGGTCGAAAAATCCTTAAAGTAGTTGTGCCACAACTTAGACTAGTCGAACTTTAACTTAACATAAGCATAAAAACTTATTTAAGTTATGTTTTGAAAGTACCTAAGCCTAAGGTCTTTCTAGGGTTTGTTATACCTTAAATGACTAAACTTTGAAGTAGATTGAATGCTTGAACTTCATGGAACTTGTTCTTCTACTTGATTCTTCAATAGAACTTGAAGTTGAAGTTGGAGCTTGATCTTCTACTAGAACTTAAACTCAATCATCTTGAACTTGGTAGAATTTGAACTTTCCATCGTGCCCTTGAAACTTCAGTAAAAACTTGAACTTTCCATCTTGATCCACATTAAAAGGTTACTTCATAAGCTGTTTTGTCTAAACGAAATTTGACAAACGAAGGTGTGTTTTATACAATATAGCACTTACAATCTCCCCCTATGTTAAATTTGTGACAAAACACTTATTATTACAACAACTAGAATGATATCTTGTATTCTTGATTCCATTTTGTAGAAGATTTGTTGCAGCTTTGATGAATGTGCGAAAAATTTACTACTCTCCCTCAATGTGAGCTTCTCCTATATTATGACATACACATTTTCGATTCCAATGCTAATGCATACTCCAAGCATATATAATCTTGTAACATTCATTACATCAATATTCATATCAACTCATATTATGCCATTCATATCATCTCAACATTCAACATCCATTATTCATTCTACTAGTAATAATTAATCCTCTCCCCCCTTTTGTCACATTATGACAAAGGAAAGAATAATCATTCAAATAACCATATCAAAATCAGTGGAATAAAAAGATGAAAATATAAGCATATAAGAATGTCAAGTTAAGGAGATATCAAGATAATAAAAGTCATCAATAAGCATTAAGGTGAGTAGAGTATAAGAGTGATCATCAAGCACACACACAAAGTTAAAGTTTTACAAACTATATATAATATATATATATATATATATATATATAATATAATATATATATATATATTATATAATATAATATATATATATATTATAACGCCCTGAAAATCGGGGGTCGAGTAAGCAACTCAACTCCCGAGTTCCAAAACATCACTTATGCAACATATATGCTTATGATTAAATGTTCTCTATGTTAGTGCATTAATCATGAGTGAGATTATACCAAAACAGTAATTCATACTCCAGATCAAGTTGTAAAACGCAAGCGGAAGACTGAAAGACAGAAATAAACGTATATAAGTCAAAAGATCACAATCGGTCTCCAGAGTATGAATACATCACTGAGTCACCATATACATGTAACAGTCTCAAAATTAAATGTTAAAACAGTACAACTACAAAGATGATCCCTGTATCCCCGTCAATCCGGATAGCCTAAGCGAAGCCACTGGAGAACTGCATGTAAGAGAACTCATCCTGATCATCGTAGTAGTCAGGCTCCATCTTAGGGGTCACACCGTCATCTGAAATCAAAACAGAGTCTGGTTGGTGTTTAAAGCACCGTCCCGTAGCGTGGGAGTGAGTGATCAACTCAGTGGAACAATAAAGCAAAGGTTAGCATGTTATCAATTCAATCAAGCAGTAATGATAAAGCAGTAAATCACACATCCCTAAGTTCTCTTGTTAATGCAAGAATGGTATGAATGTATGATGCGCCCTGCGCCTACGCTCCCTCAGCGACTTCATCTCACGTTCACGTTCGCGCATGAACAACACTGCCTCAGTGCTTGACCTGCTACGCCTGAACGCACGCGTAATGCAGTACATGCATATGATTACCAAGTTCTTATTAGTCCTTTTCATACAACAGGATTGAGAAACTAAGGTACCTCCCTTATATCAATTCCCAAACAATGATCCATTTAGGGTCATCAGTCCTAGTTAATCTCATACGATGTTGCGGTTCTAGGTCGCTGCAAAGGGCTCGTCACCAAATCAGTGCAGGCCTAGTTTATACTCTTGTTGCTACGGAAAGGCTCGTCGCCTCTACGCAGGTCCAGAGTATGCTCGAGGTCACTACAAAGGGCTCGTTACCAAATCGATGTAAGCCTATAGATCGAATACAGTGTCACATACCACCGTATTCAGCTCACGAGCTCTAGTTGCTCACTGGTCACTACGGGTGGACTCGTCGCCCCGGCGTAGGCCGACAGCTCGACCACAGTGTCCCATACCACCATGTCAGACTCATGAGTCTTAGGGGATCGAGGTACCAAGGTTAACGGGATTTCACTGGTGAGTTTGGTACCTTAGGTTCAAGCAGTAGCGTCCATACATAGTGAACATACATCGGCACATCGGGTTACTTGACGGGCTGGACTAGCACGTGCGCACCCAAAGTTGATCGACATGAAGTGCATAAGCTCTCCGTGTGGACTAACCACTGTCGACAACTTTAGTACGACTCGGGTTCGTCAAACACATCCTACGTGGCAAATGAATCTCAGCCATGACTTCAAGCCTGTTACTGATTGCTTGGACTATAACATAGCCCTAATCACATTCAATCCTTAACCAGAAAAACATGTGGAGTAGTCAAAGCAGAATTATCAAAGTAATTCAAACATATTAACAAGCATGTTATAAAGCACAATATAAGCAGGAAATACAAACACATGCATTTCATAAGTAAGCGATTAAATTAAACAACTTGCATGGAGGAAATCATACACATCTCTAAGGTAATTGAGAATCCTATCTCAACACCTACCCTAAGCACTATCATCTAAGTACTTACTCCTACAAGCATTTTCACAAACACTTAGAATACACTATTTAACATACATAACGCATATTGGCCAAAACATGTATTAGGGTGAATTCTTTCGCCGAGTAAGTATTACACATATACCTAGCATATACATACAGTAATTAATCATGGCAAACACACTTTCATAATTTGTACGTAGACGGTACTTTCTACAACTATACTGAATACGCTAAACACCACAATTTGCATACATAACTGAATCGCAAAACGAACATCGCATTTTGCATGTGAAATAACACCCAGATCATGAATCTATCATTATCTGACATTGAAAGCATTGAAAACCATAACCTAAGCGTCTATAGTCTACACCTTACACCGTATAACCGTAACGAACTCAACAGAGACTCTAGGTCTTTGTCAACGATGAGATGACAACCTATATCACGAGTTAAGTTAGCTATTTCGCTACTTGCAACAATTGAAACCCTAGAACAGATTAGAGTTAGGTTTTCTTACCTCAAAACGAAGTCAGAATCGTCCTAGTAGCGACACGGATGCGATGAATAAGCACGTAGAATAGTAGAAGCGATTCTCAAGAATAACTCCCACTCATTCACTCACTCTCTCTCTCTCTCTCTCTCTCTCTCTCTCTTTCCTTCTCTTTCCTTCTTCTCTCTCCCTTAGGTTTAGGAAATTCGTATGGAATATGAGAGAGGGGGTTTAAGCTTCTTATATAGGCCCAGAATTGCCGAAAATAGGTCCAGGGTCAAGGTATACTTAGGTTAACCAAAACCAGCCAGCCTGTTTCGACTCAACGGAGCATTTCCGGAGGCCCCCCTTGAACCAAAGGTCGGACTTAAGCTTACTGACCTTGGATCTAGGTCGAGTTAAGTTTTCATTCCAGTCGGGTTCCCAGATCACATGTGGTGGACCGGTTTCAATTCAACGGTCACCGAATCTCGATCAGGGTTACAAGTACACAGAACTGTATGAAATTTTCCCTGATCCGAGGTTGTATTTGGGTCAGATTCTGACGGTCTGATTGCTTATATTCGGCCCGCAAGTAACAAGTCTCAGATTACTTAAATTCAAATAAATTTCTAAAGGAAACCACGTTTTCTCACACTCTCCGCTCTAGGTTCAAGCAAATGGCTTCGGGACACTATCTCGACTTGATTTCCAAGATGGTTGTCAAGCCCAGCAAGGCGGTCTTAATTTTATAATTTCATAGTAATCGTACTTTCGATGCGCGGTCTAGATCTGATACGGAGTTTCAATGTGCTCCCGAGAGCAACTGGGTAATGAGATGGATCCTAGATTTTAGGGTAACCTAGCGTCAATGATTCTACAAGTTTTGGGTCTTGCAGAATCATATTAAAGTGATTCAGCAAATTTCATAGCTAATCTAGTTTAGCACTTAGTTAAACTCGTCTAATTTCTAAAGGATTTGGTCCTGAGTGATTTTTGGCCTGAGGTGGTATTGGTCTTTGTACGGAATTTTCTGAGACGTTATCCATATATATTACCATATATATACACACACATATATATATAATATATAATATATATATATATATATATAATAAAGTAGCCTAGTCGGATCCAGAGGAAAAGGGAGGAGGTATGGAAGGATCAATCTGGTTGCAATCCCATGACAATGTGATGAAAGTACTTCGCATGTTTTCATTGAGGATTTGTGACTTTCTGCTATATTGTCTTGAGATACCTTCAACTCAATCACATTTTCCTCTAAGGAATTGAGCTGATCATCAACTTGGGAAGGTTGACAATCTAGATCAGCTTCATCATCTGACTCATCAAGCTCGGCAAATATGTCATCTATCGATGTGTCCTCTGTTTAAGTGTGTCTTCTTCTTCTTCTCCTTTTGGGTCGGTTTGTATTATCAGGTTTATTTTGTGTAGATTTGTATTATCAAAGGGTAATTCCGACTTCGGTGACTCGGTCGAAGGAATGACAACATTGCAATAAAGAGCAATGCAAGTCATAAGATAGGCGAAAGGAATCGACTCATAACCAAGATGAATACGGAATTGAATAATCAAATGACACATCAAAGAATGAAGACAAATAGGAATATCATATATAATAGAGTGAAGGACATGAGTCGTGAAGGGAGTAAGTTTAGACTTATTCCCAAATCGTGGACATACATTGGACGTAAAATGCGATATAAGACTCAGTATTTGGGAAGTATTTGGTTAGCACAGAGGGCATTGCCAGACTTCCATTCAGCGTCAAAGCGACATAATTTACTAGTGATCTGTGAGTGACAATGAGAATGCAATCATCAATGACGTTTACGTCAAGCAAACCTGAAATCAGGTGGCGATCAATAGGGACTGTCCCTTCTTAAAAATTAATTATAAATGTCAGATTTTCAAGGGACATGTCGCTTATGGACGTGTACATGCCTTGCGTTATGGAGCGGTAAGCCGTTCCGTCCCGACCAAGAATAGTTTCCCAACTTATAGCAGTAAGGATAGACAAAAGTTGAAATGGTGCAATGTGGTCTACATTTACAGTCCTTATAATAATTTCTCTAGTGCGAAAATCCCTAACATGCTCTGAATCTTCTTCGGGAGATCATAGGGTTCTCACCCTAATAGGAGTCGACCTAGAGGAGGAGCCGCTAGGGCCCTTACGAGTAGCCTTCCTCGTAATACAATGCTCCATTTAGAGATTGTAAAAGAGAAGATTAAAAGAAGATAGATTGGTTGAGTCTAGATCAAATTTTTTCTCAAAACCCACTAAAGAAAAGTTGTAAATCACAAATACACCACAAATAGAACATAAACTATCAAAGAGTAATCCAAATCTAAAAGAAAAATGGAAATAAACCACTTACGACGAAGATTTAGAGATGAGTTCGTCGAGAGAAACACCGACTAGTCAAAGAAGAAGATGAAAAATAAAATAGAAAATGGATTTTTTTCCCCTTTTTTGTGCAAACCCGCATTCCTTGACTGGTCCAGCATGGTCCTCGACTCGTCAAAGATCGACTGGTCGAGGATGTACTCAACCCATCGAGCAGTCCACAAATTTGAAAAAAAAAAATTATATTTTAAATTTAAAATTTATTTACTTGTTATGCATTTAAACATTATAAACATATAATAAAAAATGCATTAAAAACATGATTAATTAAATAAAAGTACACAGACCAATATCATGCTTTAATTTGGAATATCTATTCCTGTCGAGCGGCTTGGTCATTATGTTTGCAAGCTGCTTTTCAGTCTGAATATATTCTAATGAAATACTCTTATCTTCAACTAATTCTCGAATATAATGATATCAAATGTCGATATGTTTTGTACTAGAATGTTGAATAGGATTCTTTGAAATATTAATTGCGTTTGAGTTATCACAACATAATGTCATTGTATCTTGCGCAATCCCATAATCAACTAACATCATTTTCATCCAGATCAACTGGGTGCTAGCATTACCAGTTGGGATATATTCGGCTTCAGCTGTTAAGAGTGATACAAAATTTCATTTTTTGCCGAGCGAGGAAATTAAACAATTCCCTACGTAGAAACATCCACCACTAGTAGATTTTCTATTGTTGATGTTTCCTGCCCAATTTGCATTGGTATATCTAGAAAGTTGTACAGTTGTATCATGGAGATACCATAGAATAAGTTAGCAGTACTTGCGACATATCTGATTATCCGTTTAACAGTAATTAGATGTGATTCCTTAGGATCAGATTGATATATAACACATTCCAACACTAAAAGCAATATTAGGTCTACTAGTAGTAAAGTATAAAAGACTCCGATATAGACGGGAGTCTATAATTTTACCTGATTAACCTTAGAAAGTTTGAGAGTTGAAATCATAGGAGTATTAAATTTTTTCCCATCTCAAGCTCAAATTTTTTACAAGATTCAAAGCATAATTGGTTTGTGAGATGAATATACCATCTTCCTGTGTTTTACTTATAATCCCAGAAAGTAATTTAGTTTCCAACCATACTCATTTCAAACTTGGATTTCATCAGATCTGTAAACTCAATGGACAAGTTAGTGCATGTAGATCCGTAAATAATCGTCACTATAGATCTGTACTATCAATATATGTTCATTATATTACTTGACGAATAAGGTTTTATTAATACTTCCCATGATAAAGTTGTGACTAAGTAAAATTTAGTCAACTTTTCGTACCATGCCCTGAGAGCATGTTTCAAACAATAAAGTGTCCTTTTTAAGACGGTACACATGATCTAAAGGTTTAGGGTCTTCAAAACCCTTAGGTTGTTTAACATATACTTCTTCATGTAGATCACTGTTTAGAAATGCACTTTTGACATTCATTTGATATATTTTAAATTTTTTATAGTAAAGCAATTGAAATGAATAATCTAATGGATTCAAGGTGCACAACTGGTGGAAATGTTTCATCATAGTAATTCCTTCTATCTGAGTGTAACCTTGTATAACCAGTCATGCCTTGTTTCTAATGATATTCCCCATTTCATCATATTTTCTCTTAAAAATCCATTTAGTTCCAATTTTACGTGTAACACTCCAAATTTTTGCTATTTTGAAAATTTTAAAAATCCTTAAATTTCTTTTTTATAACTAGCCACGTCATTACTTACTGATCCTCAACACTCGAGATGGGCTTATTCGCGGCTGGTACCAACAAAGAACCGTACAAATAGGATTGATCAGCCGTAGAAGACCAACGAATCCGCCCGATTACTTAAACATCGAGCTTAGCCTCAGGATTTGTTCACATAAGGTCCAATTCTAGCCGATCTATTACTGACTAATTGAGATGACCGTAACTAAATAAAGATATGCCAAAAGTTGTGACAACTAAGGTTTGGATCTTAATTAACAAACCAAACTGAGTCAATATCCTTTTAGCCTAAGAACCGATAGTTTAGAGTGATTATAATCGAATCTTCATTTCCACTGGTTGTGAATAGGTCACATTATGAACTTAGCTAATCAAAACCTAAATAATTGCGTACAAGAAATCTTAATACCTAATTCATTCCAGAAATGACCCGATTTCTCGAATAAGCTCTAAATCGCTCGTTAATAGGCCACTAGTTTCAAAAATTATAGAATAATGTCCATCTCATGGGCTGATGATCATCGTCAACTTGGGCCGAAAGATAAGTTCTTGCAACATGAGGAATCCCCTAGGCCGAAATCTGAAACTTAAGTGAAATAAAAACATTCTGCTCTTTCGTGTGAAGTTGTGGCTTTCAGACCGTTAATCCACAACTAAAATAGAGTTCCGATTAATGATATTTTCTGCTCATTATCCATATAGCCGTGGCCCCAATCGACCATCGGTGACGTTAAACAGACTTTCTAATCATATCCATTGATTGACACATCCAAATGGTAGGTTGATCATATCTATACGTAGATCATCATTAGGGCTAACTATCATATGGTATATATCGACATGTCACCCCATAATGGCCTAGAGGTTAGAAAAATCTCCCATAGGCTAGTATAGTAAAAACCCAACCATTGGGGCCATTTACACCAAATCTGACTATATAAGGGCCTCATTTGGGCACCCCATCTCTCCATTCGAATTTACATCATCCAAGGGAGAGAAAGAGAGAAAGAGAAGGAGAAAGAGGAAGACAGAAGAGTGAGAGTAGGAGTGGGGAAGCTTTAGTGCTTCCCTTCATCGGTTTCCTCCAATCACAGCCCTAAATGATCATTTCCTTCGCCGAATCCACCCTATTTGTGATTTGGAGGTAAGAAACAAACCTACTTCCTAACCTAAGTTCTTTCTAAAATGAATTGCATGAATCTCATATAGTTCTTGGTGTTTATATAGGAATTTATGATTTTTCCAAAATCCCTAACCATAAGAGCTCAAAAATCGGATATTCCTTCTTAAGGTGCGGACTATTATTTCTAGTTTTCCATTTATCGACCCTTGAGGGTCTTAAATAATAATGTCTTGTGTTGAATGAGTTGTAATAGCTAGCATGTTCATATATCATGTTTGATTATATTATATGCTATTTGTTGGATATGGATGCTTACACGTTTGATAAAATGCTTGAATGGTGGAATGCAATTTTTTTTGTGCTCTTGTGCTTGATTTAATACTTAAGTAATTGTATTACTTTATGCATGCTCATATGTTTGATTTAATGCCTTAGTGAACGTACTATCCTATGTATGCCTACATGTTTGATAAAATGCGTAAGCGGTTGTATAGTAGAACTTATGCTATAATCGTGTGATGTAGTGATACTTAAGATTTCTTACAATGTTGGGTCAGTCGATAAATCGCTCAAACCAAGGGGTGGCCCTAGTTAGGCCAGCCATCCTAGGCTTGTTTGATCAACCCGGGTGAACATGGATGACCGAAAGTAGATGGACTACACAGGTTGCTTGCACCCAATGCCGGTTGTGTCGTGGTTTTCCCAGGTCAATGAAATTAGTCCACTAGCGGACTGATCATGTATGTTCACAATGTATGATAGACTAATTGAAATCTAAGATACCCCATTTCCAATGGATGTGTCCATTCATAGTCGTAGTGTGATACGATCCTACTAAGACTCATGAGTCGGGCATGGTGGTATGGGACACCGTGTCCAAGCTGTCGGCCTACGCTGGGGTGACGATCCTCCCCGTAGTGACCAATGAGCAACTAAGAATCATGAGCCGGGCATGGTGGTATAGGACACCGTGTTCGATTTTTCGACCTATGCTGGGATGACGAGCCTTCCCATAGTGACCAGTGAGCACTGATGGAGGTGATAAACCCTTGTTCGAACGGCCCCCGTCAAATTACCTGGTCGATAGTTACGTGCTAGAGTACCATTCGAACAACTCAAGGCGTGAATGGAATTGGGTGACGAGCCCTTTTCCTTTGTGTTTTGGTTTTATGTGATAAGCCCACACCTCAGAATTAAGTGATCATACCCGGTATTAGGTGACTATTCATACCGGGTGGATCCTCATACATTTAGGTATTATACCATATCTTTGGAATTATTGATTTGTGATATAAATGAGTGATACCTAAATTTGGATCAAGGAGCTACTACGTGCGATAACAAGCCACGTGATCTGGATAATGACTCATGATATAACGTCGGTATCCTAACTTTGCCAATATGCTGGATGAATTGAACTTAATAATTACTCAGCTAACATGATCATTCACCGCATTGCATTAGCTTAGAATGTGACGAACAGGCGTAGTAGTCGCGTGATGAGGAACTGTTGTCATTTGCAAAATAGGTGGTCAGAGTCGCTTGTGAGGGAGTGTTGTTTGGAAAAGGCATGCATCATGTCATATTTCATATGTACATTTAACAAGAGTATTTAGAAAATATTTGATTTCTTGTTTTATCATTACCTACGTTGATTGTGTCGATAGCATGTGTAACTTAAACTAATGGAACCACTGAGTTAGCTACTCACTCCCACCTGGGACGGTATTTTAAAACACCAACTAGGCATATCATTGATGCAGGTAGCAGTGAATCCTCAAACAGGTAGGCTTGTATCAGGTTGTGCCATCGTCGTCACATTTTGGAGAATTGGGAGTAAACTGAAAGCTTTACACTTTAATAATGTTGGGTATGTATATTGTGGCTGTATAATCCCATTTTGGGCAATCATCACAATATTTTTTCTCTTAGCACTATATTTCTAAATCTATTGTTATTTCTACCTCGCTTTGGATGCGGTAATTCGATTTGTGCTAATTTGATTATCTGTGTATGAAATGAATTTGAATCTGAATAAGGACACATGTGCGTTTTCATTTGTTTAACACTTAGGAACTCGGGATCGTAGTCTATGTACTCGGGTGCCGATTTTCGGAGCGTTTATATATTTATTAAGTTATTTTATATAATTAAATTAGGATCCTTGAGTAGGATTGAGTTTCATAGTTTAATACTCCGTAAGCTCATGTTAGAGGCAGACTATTGTAAAATATATTTTGAGTGTTCTTATTCTCTTATGAACTCAAGGTTCAAACAACATCGAGAAGATGATATTCTTCATCTTTCACTTCCTGCGTCCTTATTAGTGTTATTAGCACTCTAAACCTCCATAATACCTTAGAACTCTCGATTCTTCCTTCCCTCTTGAAGTTAACAAAACTGAAGTGCAGTGCTCATAACCCACCAGCCATAAGATCGAAATGACAATATATATATAATATATATATATATATATATATAATTTTATGTCATTAGAACCCTTTTTAGGATGACATTTGACGATAGGCATTGAGAGATTTATTAACCCCTACTTTGGACATAAATTAAATGAGAATTCTCTTAGACCAAGACCTAAAGGACAACCTTATAAATAGGAGATTTAAACTTTTCAATGATGGACATTCCCTAAACATTTAGATTGATCATATTACGAAATTACGGACTATACACCTACGAAGCATTCATGGCTTGACCCAATTCTCAATCCTGGGTGACTACCAATGGACTCACTGCTTTGACAGAGCAAAAGACCAGGATTCAATAGGACTAAGAAGGGATATAATGAGCCTTCTACCCTGGTCATGTAGATGATCGATGTATCGGATTCAAGCCCACTAAAACTGTCTCTCCGTGTTGGTCGAACATTAAAAATAAATATTTTTACTCTAGATAGAGGGGAATCGTCGTCATGAATCTAAATCTTTAAAAATAAATAGATAAATAAATAAATTGTAGTAAACCATCAGGGTGAAAAAGTTTTAAGGGGGGTAGACTAAAATGAGTCAGACTAATATAAATAGTATACACCCTACCACGCATATAAACTTGAAATCAATAAAACTTATGCAAATAAAATAATAAAATATTTACTTATTACCCTTAGGCAATTTTGGGGATGAAATTATTTTTAAGGGGGGTAGATTGTAACACCCCAAATTTTTGCTATTTTGAAATTTCAAAAAATCCTTAAATTTTCTTTTTTTTATAACTAGCCACGTCATCATTTACTAACCCTTGACACTCGAGATGGGCTAATACGCGGCTGATACCGATAGAGAACCGTACAAATAGGATTGATCGACTGTAAAAGACCAACGAATCCGCCTGATCACTTAAACATCGAGCTTATCCTCGGGATTTGTTCACATAGGGTCCAATCACTACAAGAAAGAGGGTTTTTAGCGACGAAACGTTTAGCAACGAAACATGTTTCGTCGCTAAAAGCGAGGAAATAAATTTTCGTCACTAAAAGTTCACTTTTAGCGACGAAACTTTTCATAGCTAAAAATCGTGGATTAGACTTTTAGCGACGAAAGTTTTCGTCGCTAAAGGCTTCAAACATGTTTTCATCATTTTTACTTTTAGCTACGAAACTTTTCGTAGCTAAAAATCCTGTATGAGACTTTTAGAGACGAAAATTTTTGTCGCTAAATGCTCCAAACATTTTTTCAATCAATTTGAATAAATTACGTTTAGCTACGAAAATTTTCGTAGCTAAAAATCCTGTATGAGACTTTTAGCGACAAAAATTTTCGTCGCTAAATGCGCCAAACAATTTTTCAACAAAATCCTTTATGAGACTTTTAGCGACAAACATTTTCGTCGCTAAGACTCGGAACATTGACTTTTAGCGGCGAAAATGTTTGTCGCTAAAGGCTCCATACATTTTACTTTTAGCTATGAAAATTTTCGTAGCTAAAAATCCCGTATGAGACTTTTAGCGACGAAATTTTTCGTCGCTAAATGCGCCAAACAACTTTTTAATAAAATCCTTTATGTGACTTTTAGCGACGAAACTTTTTGTCGCTAAAGACTCCGAACATTGACTTTTAGCGGTGAAAATGTTCGTCGCTAAAGGCTTCGAATACATTACTTTTAGCTACGAAAATTGTCGTAGCTAAAAATCCTGTATGAGACTTTTAGTGACAAACATTTTCGTCGCTAAAGGCTGTGAACAGATTTTGAAAAAAAATTCACAGTTTTACTTTTAACTACAAAAAGTTTCGTAGCTAAAAAAAAGCAGATGAGACTTTTAGCGACGACAATGTTCGTTGCCAAATGTTGTAAACAGTTTTTTAAAAAATCCAATGGATTACTTTTAGGTACGAAACTTTTCGTAGCTAAAAATAGTGGATGAGACTTTTAGCGACGAATATTTTTACCGCTAAAGGCTATGAACACTTTACCAAACAGATCAAAAGGTTTACTTTTAGCTACGAAGAAAAGTTTTGTCGCTAAAGGCCATAAGCAAAACCAAAGGTTTACTTTTGGCTACGAAAAATTTCGTAGCTAAAAAAACATGTATGGGACTTTTAGCAACGAAAATTTTCATCGCTAAAGGGTTTCTTTTTTTTTTTTTTAAATAATATTCCATTTAAAATTCTTGGTATACACCTGTTAGAATATTATTCATCATATTCTTCCTGATATACACTGTTATATAATATATTTCATCATATTCATATTCATATTCACATCCATCTAAACCCAAACTACGTAAATCCATCCAGACATAAACTACATTCATCCAAATATAAACAATCCTATGGAAAAAAACAAATGAAAAGAGAAAGATCATATGAGAGGTGATCCAGAGAAATGAAAAGAAAAACAACCTTACCTAAACCTACACTTATAGGTTTAGGTTTAGGTTAAGGTTTAGGTTATAGGTTATAGGTTATGGGTTACAGGTTATAGGTTAAGGTTAAGGTTATAGGTTTTGGTTTATAGGTTATAGGTTTAGGTTTTGGTTTCAGGTTACAGGTTATAGTTTAGGTTATAGGTTGAGGTTTAGGTTACAGGTTTTGGTTTAGGTTAAGGTTATAGGTTTCGGTTTAGGTTAAGGTTATAGGTTTAGGTTAGGTTTAGGTTTAGGTTATAGGTTATAGTTTTGGGAATTGAGAATAGGTTAAGGTTTAGGTTTAGGAAACCGGGTTCGGGCTCAGGATCGGGTTTAGATTTGGATTTTCAAGTTTAGGTTTAGGTTTAGGTTAGGGAGTTGAGATTAAGATTTGGTGTAGGTTTAGGTTTAAGGAATTGAGAATATGTTTAGGTTCAGGTTTAGGAAATCGGGTTCGGGTTCGGGATCGGGTTTAGGCTAGTGTTTTCATATTTAGGTTTAGGTTTAGGTTAGGGAGTTGAGATTGGGATTTAGTGTAGGTTTAAGTTTAGGGATTTGAGAATAGGTTAAGGTTTAGGTATAAGTTTAGGAAATCAAATTTGGGTTCGGGATCGGGTTTAGGCTTAGGTTTTCAAGTTTAGGTTTAGGTTTAGGTTAGGGAGTTAAGATTGGGATCAGGTGTAGGTTTAGGTTTAGGGATTTGAGAATATGTTAAGGTTTAGGTATAGGTATAGGTTTAGGTTTTAGCTTATAGGTTTAGGTTTTGGTTTTAGGTTTAGGTTAAGGTTATAAGTTTAGGTTATAGGTTATAGGTTATAGGTTATAGGTTTTAGTTTAGGTTAAGGTTATAGGTTTTGGTTTAGGTTATGGGTTTAGGTTTATGTTTAGTTTATAGGTTTTGGTTTTGGTTTTAAGTTTAGGTTAAGGTTATAAGTTTAGGTTACAGGTTTTGGTTTAGGTTAAGGTTATAGGCTTTGGTTTAGGTTAAGGTTTAGGTTTTGGGTTTATGTTAAGGTTATAGGTTTAGGTTAAGTTTAGGTTTAGGTTATAGGTTATAGGTTATAGCTTTCGGAATTGAGAATAGGTTAAGGTTTAGGTTTAGGAAATCGGGTTCGGGATCAGGTTTAGGCTTGGGTTTTCATGTTTAGGTTTAGGTTTAGGTTACGGAGTTGAGATTGGGATTTGGTGTAGGTTTAGGTTTAGGGATTTGAGAATAGGTTAAGGTTTAGGTTTAGGAAATCGGGTTTAGGTTCGGGATCGGGTTTAGGCTTGGGTTTTCAAGTTTTGGTTTAGGTTTAGTTTAGGGAGTTGAGATTGGGATCAGGTGTAGGTTAGGTTTAGGGATTTGTGAATAGGTTAAGGTTTAGGTTTTAGGTTTTGGTTTTAGGTTTTGGTTAAGGTTATAAGTTTAGGTTATAGGTTATAGGTTATAGGTTAAGGTTTAGGTTATAGGTTTTAGTTTAGGTTAAGGTTATAGGTTTTGGTTTAGGTTATGGGTTTAGGTTTAGGTTTTAGTTTATAGGTTTAGGTTTTGGTTTTAGGTTTAGGTTAAGGTTATAAGTTTAGGTTAAGGTTTAGGTTACAGGTTTTGGTTTAGGTTAAGGTTATAGGCTTTGGTTTAGGTTAAGGTTTAGGTTTTAGGTTTATGTTAAGGTTATAGGTTAAGGTTATAGGTTTAGGTTTAGGTTTAGGTTATAGGTTATAGGTTATAACTTTGGGAATTTAGAATAGGTTAAGGTTTAGGTTTAGGAAATCGGGTCGGGATCGGGTTATGCTTGGGTTTTTATGTTAGGTTTAGGTTTAGGTTAGGAGTTGAGGAGATTGGGATTGGTGTCGGTTTAGGTTTAGGGATTTGAGAATAGGTTAAGGTTTAGGTTTAGGAAATCAGGTTTGGGTTCGGGATCGGGTTTAGGTTGGGTTTTCAAGTTTAGGTTTAGGTTTAGGTTAGGGAGTTGAGATTGGGATCAGGTGTAGGTTTAGGTTAGGGATTCGAGAATAGGTTAAGGTTTAGGTGTAAGTTTTAGCTTATAGGTTTAGGTTTTGGTTTTAGGTTTAGGTTAAGGTTATAAGTTTAGGTTATAGGTTAAGGTTTAGGTTATAGTTTTAGTTTAGGTTAAGGTTATAGGTTTTGGTTTAGGTTATGGGTTTAAGTTTAGGTTTAGGTTTTAGTTTATAGGTTTAGGTTTTGGTTTTAGGTTTAGGTTAAGGTTATAAGTTTAGGTTAAGGTTTAGGTTACAGGTTTTGGTTTAGGTTAAGGTTATAGGCTTTGGTTTAGGTTAAGGTTTAGGTTTTGAGTTTATGTTAAGGTTATAGTTTAAGGTTATAGGTTTAGGTTAGTTTTAGGTTTAGGTTATAGGTTATAGGTTATAGCTTTGGGAATTGAGAATAGGTTAAGGTTTAAGTTTAGAAAATCGGGTTCGGGTTCGGGTTTGGGATCGGGTTTAGGCTTGGGTTTTCATGTTTAGGTTTAGGTTTAGGTTAGGGAGTTGAGATTGGGATTTGGTGTAGGTTTAGGTTTAGGGATTTGAGAATAGTTTAAGGTTTAGGTTTAGGAAATTGGGTTCGGGTTCGGGATCGGGTTTAGGCTTGGGTTTTCAAGTTTAGGTTAGGTTTAGGGATTTGTGAATAGGTTAAGGTTTAGGTTTTAGGTTTTGGTTTTAGGTTTTGGTTAAGGTTATAAGTTTAGGTTATAGGTTATAGGTTATAGGTTAAGGTTTAGGTTATAGGTTTTAGTTTAGGTTAAGGTTATAGGTTTTGGTTTAGGTTATGGGTTTAGGTTTAGGTTTTAGTTTATAGGTTAGGTTTGGTTTTAGGTTTAGGTTAAGGTTATAAGTTTAGGTAAGGTTTAGGATAGGTTTTGGTTTAGGTTAAGGTTATAGGCTTTGGTTTAGGTTAAGGTTAGGTTTTAGGTTTATGTTAAGGTTATAGGTTAAGGTTAAGGTTTAGGTTAGGTTTAGGTTTTAGTTTAGGTTATAGGTTATAGGTTTAACTTTGGGAATTGAGATAGGTTAAGGTTTAGGTTAGGAAATCGGGTTCGGGATCGGGTTTATGCTTGGGTTTTTATGTTTAGGTTTAGGTTTAGGTTAGGGAGTTGAGATTGGGATTTGGTGTAGGTTTAGGTTTAGGGATTTGAGAATAGGTTAAGGTTTAGGTTTAGGAAATCAGGTTTGGGTTCGGGATCGGGTTTAGGCTTGGGTTTTCAAGTTTAGGTTTAGGTTTAGGTTAGGGAGTTGAGATTGGGATCAGGTGTAGGTTTAGGTTTAGGGATTCGAGAATAGGTTAAGGTTTAGGTGTAAGTTTTAGCTTATAGGTTTAGGTTATAGGTTTAGGTTTTGGTTTTAGGTTTAGGTTAAGGTTATAAGTTTAGGTTATAGGTTAAGGTTTAGGTTATAGTTTTAGTTTAGGTTAAGGTTATAGGTTTTGGTTTAGGTTATGGGTTAAGTTTAGGTTTAGGTTTTAGTTTATAGGTTTAGGTTTGGTTTTAGTTTAGGTTAAGGTTATAAGTTTAGGTTAAGGTTTAGTTACAGGTTTGGTTTAGGTTAAGGTTATAGGCTTTGGTGTTAGGTTAAGTTTAGGTTTTGAGTTTATGTTAAGGTTATAGTTTAAGGTTATAGGTTTAGGTTAGTTTTAGGTTTAGGTTATAGGTTATAGGTTATAGCTTTGGGAATGAGAATTAGTTTTAAGGTTAAGTTTAGAAAATCGGGTTGGGTCGGGTTCGGGATCGGGTTTAGGCTTGGGTTTTCATGTTTAAGTTTAGGTTAGGTTAGGGAGTTGAGATTGGGATTTGTGTAGGTTTAGGTTTAGGGATTTGAGAATAGTTTAAGGTTTAGGTTTAGGAAATTGGGTTCGGGTTCGGGATCGGGTTAGGCTTGGGTTTTCAAGTTTAGGTTTAGGTTAGGTAAGGAGTTGAGATTGGGATTAGGTGTAAGTTTAAGTTTAGGGATTTTAGAATAGGTTAAGGTTTAGGTATAGGTTTAGGTTTAGGTTTTAGCTTATAGGTTTAGGTTTGGTTTAGGTTTAGGTTAAGGTTATAAGTTTAGGTTATAAGTTATAAGTTATAGGTTAAGGTTTAGGTTAGGTTTTGTTTAGGTTAAGGTTATAGGTTTTGGTTTAGGTTATAGGTTTAGGTTTAGGTTTAGGTTTTAGTTTATAGGTTTAGGTTATAGGTTTAGGTTTTGGTTTTAGGTTTAGGTTAAGGTTATAAGTTTAGGTTAAGGTTTAGGTTACAGGTTTTGGTTTAGGTTAAGGTTATAGGTTTTGGTTTAGGTTTTGGGTTTATGTTAAGGTTATAGGTTAAGGTTATAGGTTTAGGTTATAGCTTATAGGTTATAGCTTCGGGAATTGAGAACAAATTAAGGTTTAGGTTTAGGAAATCGAGTTCGGGTTCGGGAACGGGTTTAGGCTTGGGTTTTCATGTTTAGGTTTAGGTTTAGGTTAGAGACTTGAGATTGGGATTTGGTGTAGGTTTAGATTTAGGGATTCAAGAATAGGTTAAGGTTTAGGTTTAGGAAATTGAGTTCGGGTTCGGGATCGGGTTTTGAAGTTTAGGTTTAGGTTTAGGTTGGGGAGTTGAGATTGGGATTGAGATTAGGTTTAGGTTTAGGGATTTGAGAATACATTTAGGTTTTAGGTTTAGGTTTAGGTTTTAGCTTATAGGTTTAGGTTTAGGGATTTGAGAATACATTTCGGTTTTAGGTTTAGGTTTAGGTTTTAGCTTATAGGTTTAGGTTTTGGTTTTTGGTTTAGGTTAAGGTTATAAGTTTAGGTTATCGGTTATAGGTTAAGGTTTAGGTTATAGGTTTTTGTTTAGGTTTAGGTTTTGGGTTTTAGTTTATAGGTTTAAGTTATAGGTTTAGGTTTTGGTTTTAGGTTTAGGTTAAGGTTTAGGTTAAGGTTTAGGTTTAGGGTTTATGTTAAGGTTATAGGTTAAGGTTGGGTTTAGGTTTAGGTTATAGGTTATAGCTTTGGGAATTGAGAATGGGTTAAGGTTTAGGTTTAGGAAATCGGGTTCGGGTTCGGGTTTAGGCTTGGGTTTTTATGTTTAGATTTATGTTTAGGTTAGGGAGTTGAGATTGGGATTTGGTGTAGGTTTAGGTTTAGGGATTTGAGAATAGGTTAAGGTTTAGGTTTAGAAAATTGGGTTCGGGTTCGGGATCGGGTTTAGAAGTTTAGGTTTAAGTTTAGGTTGGGGACTTGAGATTGGGATTGGGATTAGGTTTAGGTTTAGGGATTTGAGAATACATTTAGGTTTAGGTTTTAGCTTATGGTTTAGGTTATAGGTTTAGGTTTTGGTTTTAGGTTTAGGTTTTGGTTTTAGGTTAAGGTTATAGGTTTAGGTTATAGGTTTTGGTTCGGTTTAGGTTTAGGTTATAGGTTATAGCTTTGGGAATTGAGAATCGGTTAAGGTTTAGGTTTAGAAAACTGGGCTCGGGTTTGGGATTGGGTTTAGGTTTGGGTTTTCAAGTTCAGGTTTAGGTTTAGGTTAGGGAGTTGAGATTAGGCTTTGGTGTAGGTGTAGGTTTAGGTTTAGGGATTTGAGGATAGGTTAAGGTTTAGGTTTAGGAAATTGAGTTCGGGTTCGGGATCGGGTTTAGGCTTGGGTTTTCATATTTAGGTTTAGGTTTAGGTTAGGGAGTTGAGATTGGGATTTGGTGTAGGTTTAGTTTAGGTTTAGGGATTTGAGAATAGGTTAAGGTTTAGGTATAGGTTTAGGAAATCGGATTCGAGTTCGGGATCGGGTTTAGGCTTGGGTTTTCACGGTTAGGTTTAGGTTTAGGTTAGGGAGTTGAGATTGGGATTAGGTGTAAGTTTAGATTTAGGGATTTGAGAATAGGTTAAGGTTTAGTTTAGGTTAGGTTTTAGTTTATAGGTTTAGGTTTTGGTTTTAGGTTTAGGTTAAAGTTATAAGTTTAGGTTACAGGTTTTGGTTTAGGTTAAGGTTATAGGTTTTGGTTTGAGGTTTAGGTTAAGGTTATAAGTTTAGGTTATAGGTTATAGGTTTTGGTTATAGGTTTTGGTTTTGGTTTTGGTTATAGGTTTTGGTTTAGGTTATAGGTTTAGGTTTAGGATTAGGTTTAGGTTATAGGTTTAGGTTTAGGGATTTGAGAATAGGTTACAGTTTAGGTTTAGGAAATCGGGTTCGCGTTCGGGATCTGGTTTATGCTTGGGTTTTCATGTTTAGGTTTAGGTTTGGGTTAGGGAGTTGAGATTGGGATTAGGTGTAGGTTTAGGTTTAGGGATTTGAGAATACATTTAGGTTTTACGTTTAGGTTTAGGTTTAGGTTTAGGTTTTAGGTTATAGGTTTTAGTTTTGGTTTTAGGTTTAGGTTACAGGTTAAGGTTTATGTTATAGGTTTTGGCTTAGGTTAAGGTTATAGGTTTAGGTTTAGGTTTAGGTTTAGGTTTTAGTTTATAGGTTTAGGTTTTGGTTTTAGGTTTAGGTTAAGGTTATAAGTTTAGGTTATAGGTTATAGGTTATAGGTTAAGGTTTAGGTTGTAGGTTTTGGTTTAGGTTAAGGTTATAGGTTTTGGTATTGGTTAAGGTTTAGGTTTTGGGTTTAGGTTAAGGTTATAGGTTTAGGTTTAGGTTGTAGGTTATAGGTTATAGCTTCGGGAATTGAGAATAGGTTAAGGTTTAGGTTTAGGATATCGGGTTCGGGTTCGGGATCAGGTTTAGGTTTGGGTTTTCAAGTTTAGGGTTAGGTTTAGGTTAGGGAGTTGAGATTAGGATTGGTGTAGGTTTAGGTTTAGGGATTTAAGAATAGGTTAAGGTTTAGGTTTAGGAAATCGGGTTCAGGACCGCGTTTAGGTTTGGGGTTTCGAGTTTAGGTTTAGGTTAAGGAGTTGAGATTAGGATTAGGTGTAGGTTTAGGTTTAAGGATTTGAGAATACATTTAGGTTTTAAGTTATAAGTGTAGGTTATAGGTTTAGGTTTCAGTTAGGTTATAGGTTAAGGTTTAGGGAATTAAGAATAAGCTAAGGTTTAGGTTTAGGGATTTGAGAATACATTTAGGTTTAAGGTTATAAATCCACGACATAGGTTATAGGTTAAGGTTTAGGGAATTGAGAATAGACTAAGGTTTAGGTTTAGGGATTTGAGAATACATTTAGGTTTTAGGTTTAGGTTTAGGTTAAGGTTATAGGTTTAGGTTTAGGTTATAGGTTATAGCTTTGGGGAATTGAGAATAGGTTAAGGCTTTGGTTTAGGAAATTGGGTATGGGTACGGGTTCGGGATAGCGTTTAGGTTTGGATTTTCAAGTGTAGGTTTAGGTTTAGGTTAGGGAGTTGAGATTAGGATTAGGTGTAGGTTTAGGTTTAGGGATTTGAGAATACATTTAGGTTTTAAGTTATAAGTGTAGGTTATAAGTTTAGGTTTAAGTTAAGTTATAGGTTAAGGTCTAGGGAATTGAGAATAGGCTAAGGTTTAGGTTTAGGGATTTAAGAATACATTTAGGTTTTAGGTTATAAGTGTACGATATAGGTTTAGGTTTGAGTTAGATTATAGGTTAAGGTTTAGGGAATTGAGAATGGGTTAAGGTTTAGGTTTAGGGATTTGAGAATACATTTTGGCTTTAGGTTTAGGTTTAGGTTATAGGTTATAGCTTTAGGGAATTGAGAATAGGTTAAGGTTTAAGTTTAGGAAATCGGGTTCGGGTTCGGGATAGTGTTTAGGTTTGGGTTTTCAAGTTTAGGTTTAGGTTTAGGTTAGGGAGTTGAGATTAGGATTACGTGTAGGTTTGGGTTTAGGGATTTGAGAATACATTTAGGTTTAGGTTTAGGTTTAGGTTTTAGGTTATAGGTTTAGGTTTAGGTTATAAGTTATAGCTTTAGGGAATTGAGAATAAGTTAAGGTTTTGGTTTTGGAAATTGGGTTTGGGTTCGGGATCGGGTTTAGGTTAAGGAATTGATATTGAGATTAGGTGTAGGTTTAGATTTAGGTTATAGGTTATAGCTTTAGGGAATTGAGAATAGGTTTAGGTTATAGGTTTGGGGTGTGGTCCCTGCAAATACAGATATAAACACGGCCTGTCCAAATGACTAGGCCTCTCCAATGCTGTCCATAGGAAATGGACAGCTTCATCATGGTCATAACAGCGGTTCCCACCTTCCAGAGACCCCCGCTCATCCGGATAGCTCCGACGCACATCCGGGTCTGCTCCATTAATTTCGAGCAAATACATAAACACGGCCTGTCCAAATGGCTAGGCCACTCCAATGCTGTCCATAGAAAATGGACAGCTTCTTCATGGTCATAACAGCGGTTCCCAACTTCCAGGGACCCCCGCTCAACATCCAGATAGCTCCGACGCACATCCGAGTCTTCTCCAATAATTTTGAATAAATACATAAACACGGCCTGTACAAATGGCTAGACCACTCCAATGATGTCCATAGGAAATGGACAACTTCATCATGGTCATAACAGCGGTTCCCACCTTCCAGGGACCCTCGCTTAACATCCGGATAGCTCTGATGCACATCCGGGTCTGCTCCATCAATTACGAGCAAATACATAAACACGGCCTGTCCAAATGGCCAGGCCACTCCAATGTTGTCCATAGAAAATGGACAGCTTCATCATGGTCATAACATCGGTTCCCACCTTCTAGGGTCCCCCGCTTAACATCCGGGTCTGCTCTATCAATTTCGAACTAATACATTTAAAAATAACATAAAAGGTAAGTAAAGTAAGAAACATCCATATGAAGATATTGGGGGGAATTACTAGTGTATCTATATTCCTTCTAAGTACTAGGTTGATTTTGAGTTGATTATGACTAAGATGTTGATATTACATTATATGTGATGAGGGTTGCATTACTAGTGTATCTATATTCCTTTAAAGCGATCATTTGGACAGTTATGGATCACCAAATGCCAGGCTAACACATGTACAATTTGTTGCTCCTAGTAAAATTAGTTAACTGAACATTGTGTATTTCCTTTATTCAAAATGGTGTCCATTAAAAGCCAAGCCATTGACACCCTATAAGGAGACTGAGGACTGGGGTGTAGGTTAGACAGATAAAATTGGAAAGCATCCATACAAAAGTGATAGTTCTCATTTCACAGGTAGAACTTCAAGCAATACCTTGGGCTTTTCTTATCCGTGTTGTAATTTCAAGAACTCATCCTTTGACAAACGATTACCTGCAACAATGTCAAAATAGAGCCAAGTCATTGTGAAATAAGCATGCTAGAATATTAAATACTTCAACTTAACCTCACTAGCATCATTTACAAATTACAACTCAAATCATTATATAAGAAAATCAAAACAAATGCTTTGGAGCATGATTTCCTACATGAGGTATGATGAAATGAAAATACACCATTTGGGTTCCACTTAACATATCACAGGTAGGCCTCCTGAATGAATGGTAATAACAATAGGTTCAGGTAGGTGAAGTTCAAGTTTCAGGAAGAGATCCATCGAGCAATACTAGCAGAATTTGGTTATTCTTATCAGAAATCAAGTGATTAGTATATTGATTTTTCACATAACTAGAACCTGTTGAGCTTTTCTCTTTAGCCAATGAAACAAGCCATGCAAAAGATTCATTAGCTCCACATAAATGGATTGAAAATTGCTGGGCTCGTCATGGCAAAAAATTGCAGAATTTAGAGATTATGGATTGAAAAATGCTATATGTTCAAGTTTAAGAAAAAATCCATCCATCCAAAATTGCAGAATTTAGATATTATAGAATGAAATTTTCTATATGTTCAAGTTTAAGAAAGACCCAACCATCCAAAATTGCAGAATGTAGTGATTATGGATTGAAAATTTATAACTGAGGTCAATCGAGCTTTGAGCTGGCTATTGTACTCAAATGACACTAAATAAACAAGCCAACTAACAACACCCATGAGCCGAAATCATGGATTTCTAAAACAAAACCTGCGGAAGATGGGCTGAAACCTGTTTTTGTACTTGCTACTATAATGAAATTTCAGCTAATGAAACTGACATCTCACAAGACCCATGAGCCAAAATAATGGCTTTTAAAAGTAAATCACAAGATTCAGGAACAGATCCATCATGCAAAACTGCAGAATTTGTTGATTTTGGATTAGATATAGATGATTGGTTAATGGTCTTTCGCATAGCCGAAATCCATTGAAGCTTTTATCTGGCTGCTGTAACCAAAGTCCACAAAGGAAACAAGCCTCTAACATGAACCATGAGCTAAAAATCATGGATTCATGAGGAAAATACAAGTTTAAGGAAACACCCATCAAGCGAAGTTCGCAGAATCTGGTGATTATCGATCGGAAAGAGGTGATTGGTATACGGCTTTTTCGTAACTGAAACCTCTTGAGCTTTGATCTTCTTGTTACTGTAACCAAATTACACTAAAATAAACAAGCTTGTTACAGCAGCCATGACCCAAAATTTCTGAAGAGAAAAGCTCAACAGGTTCTAGTTATGTGAAAAATCAATATACTAATCACTTGATTTCTGATAATAATAAATATTTGATGACAAGAATGGAACAGGGAAAGAGTACGGTTATTATTATTATTATTTTTTTAAAAGGATTATGGACAAGGCTATAAAGCTAGAGGACTGATGAGCCGACATGCACATATAAGTTCATGTACACGTTGCTACATGTGTTGGTGTGGCACATGGGCATGAGATCCTATCAGTCCCACAATGTAGATCACCTGCCTTGGAAATCTGTCCAGACTAGTCCACTCAATAGCTCAATAGCTGGTCCATAATGTTAGAAATAGGGGAACATAGAAAAACTTGCCTAAAGTTTTTTGTATGTCCACTTTTCTAAATCGTGGTCTACTTGAGCTAACCAGCCTGATTTGTGCAATAATATTAAAATGTTGGCATACAGCTACCTGTGTGCATACTGGTGGCTCCTAGATGAGATGCCCCATACATGCATAAGAACTTAGCAAAGCTCATAAAGCCATACATGTATAGGATGGAATGATGAACAATAATATTACGAATTATTTTGATTGAGAAAATGGTGCATAGGCTTAGCAAAGCTCATAAAGCCATATATGTGTAGGATGGAATGACGGACATTGATATACAAATTATTTTGACTGAGAAAATTGCTTTTCTTCTTGTGTTTCTTATGCCTAGAAACATGGTTTAGAGGTGAGATGCTTATAGACAACCTTTGGCGGTTAGAGCAGACTGTGGTGGAAATCAATAAACAAGACAGGTATGAATCTCTACTCTTTGAGTTTAAATTCCCCCCTTTGCTCTATCACTTGGTTTGGGTTGCTGTGTTGTACGGGAACTACAATACTTAAGCGGTAAGTCGAAGTCTTTGGATTAGTTACCATCAAATGGTTACAGGTATTCTAGTTTGTCATCTTTTACCGGTATTCTGTTACCATCTAGTTTCAGAAACTCTAATCTCAACATTCGATTTCAATTTATTTTTTAAAAAAGTAAAATCATGAAAAAAAAAATCGTCGCTCATAAATCCAAATATCCAAAATTTGGAAATAAACAACAAAAAATTGATTGAAAATCGTTTCTACATAAACTAACCTTTCCTTAAAGAGATTGTTTGGTGCTACGCCTATGACTTTTGACTTTTGCAACAAGTAGTAGAGAGAGCTCTACTTTCAGATCTATCAGCAGAAAGGGATTTTTTATTTTTCGTGAGTGGGAGTGAGAGAGGGTTTTTGGGTCTTTTAGCAGAGGGAGGTTTCAGATCTTTCACCATCGGCGAGAGAGAGACAGAGAGGGAGAGAGAGAGAGGGGGAGAGCGAGAGAGGGTGCGAGAGAGGGGTCGGCGGGCGGTGGGTAGAGAGAGAAGAAAGGGAACGAGGGGCTAGGGTTGGGTGGGGTCGAGTGGGGTTAGGAAAGGGTTCCGTACGGTCGAGCTCATGGGAACTTCCCACGTGGTCGAGCTGTGTGAGCCCCACTGTGATGCGTGTCGACCATCAACACCGTGCATTCGATGGGCCCCCTTTAAATTATGGGATATCCCAAAAATCAGCCATATATGGAACTTAGGTGGGCCATACCATCTAAAATCATGTGAAGAAATGCCTAAAACATATAAAATCACTTGGTGGGGCCCACCTGAAATTTTGATGCATATGAAACTTGGTCTCACTCCTCATCCAAGTGGGACACACATAACGGATGGGCTGAATTTGTGAACCACATCTCGGTGAGCCCAACAAATGATTATAAATATTTTAATGGAGGGTAACCCCTCTCAACTTTTATATGTGGTGTGGCGCAAAAAAGTCACAGATTGACTTGATTTTTAAGCCCCAGGCCCAACATGGAATGGTGCATCTGACTGATTAGGTAGATGTTCGACACCCATCATGATAACACAGTAGTGGGTGTTACCCCTGTCGTGGGCCCACCTTGATGATGTGTTATATATCCACTCTGCCCAACCATTTTTCCATCAGGGATTTTAGGCCCACCTTGTCTGTGTTGTTGAGTTTTTCACTGAAGAAGTTTATTCTCAATGTTTAAATTGAGTTATTACTTCATATTATAGATATTTTAAATTTGTGGGCCCACTTTTATAGCCCACTTGATGATTGGTGTAACGCCCTGAAATTCGGGGGTCGAGTATGAACTCAACTCCCGAGTTCCAACGCATCACTTATGCAACATACACAATGCCGGTTAAATGTTGTCTGAGTTAGCGCAATAAACATGAATGAGATTAAACCAAAACAGTAATTCATACTCCAGTTCAATTGTATATAAAAGCAAGCGGAAGATTGAAATTTTATATTCAAGTATGTAAAGTAACAAAATTTTCTGAACTCCAGAGTATGAGTACTAGCTGAGCACCAATATACATGTATTGTTCTTAAGTCAAAACCTAAAATACTATCCTCAAAAGAGGCCCTGAGAATCTCGCGATGCAGCCGGCCTAAGCGAAGCCGTCAGAGTACTGCATGAAGGAGAACTCCTCCTGGTCCTCATCACTGTCGGGCTCTGGCTCCTGAACCAAGGCGCCCTCTATACCTGCGACAGAGTCTGGTTGGTGTGTACAACACCGTCCCGTAACGTGGGAGTGAGTAGCTAACTCAGTGGAACAATAAAGCATAAGTTAACATGTTATCAAATCAACCAAGCTGTAATGATAAAGCAGTACAAATCAAGCATTTCTAACTACTCTTGTTAAGTGCAAAATGATATGACATGATGCTGTATGCCCTTGCCAAACCACCCTCAAGCGACATCATCTTACGTTCGCGAATGCTTAACTCCCTCAGTGCGCCACATCTACAAAGCACATGCGGTGCGATGATGCTCATGATTACCAAGTTATTATTAGTCCATTTCAACCAGCAGTATTGGGAAACTAAGGTACCTCCCTTGTATCATTCCCAACATGATCCATTCTAGGGTCGTCAATCCTAGTTATTCTCATACGATATTATAGTTTGAGGAGCGTAGTGAAGGCATCGCAAAGGGCTCGTCACCCGTCAGCGCGGATACAGATCTCACCGTATGCGGCTCCATTGCTGGCCGTCAGCACGAGTACAGGTCTCACCGTACTCGGCTCAATCACTAGCCGTCAGCTCAAGTACAGGTCTCACCATACTCGGCTCAACTCACACTCTAGTTGCTGTGAAAGACTCGTGGCCAATCACAGACCCTTGGAGTGTACTCGTTGATACCCCGGAGGACTCGTCGCCCGTCAGCACGAGCACAGATCCCACCGTACTCGGCTCTCGCTGAAGTATCGACAGCTCGAATACAGTGTCCCATACCACCGTATTCGGCTCACGAGTTAGTTGCGCAATGGTCACTACGGGGAGGCAGATGGCCCCAGCGTAGGCCGACGGTGTCCCATACCACCATGCCCGGCTCATGCGACTTAGCGGATCTAGGTACCAGGTTTAACGGGGATCGCCACTGGTAAGTTTGGTACCCTAGGTTCAAGTAGTAGCGACCATACAGGGTGAACGCATAAGTACATTTCGGTTTAGTTGGCGAGCCTGACTAGCTCGAGCGCACCACAAGTTGAGCGATATGGAGCGCAAAAGCACTCCGCGTGGCCAACCACTATCGCCAACCGAAGTACGACTCGGGTTCGCCGGACCCGTCCTTTGTGGCGACATGAATCTCAGCCATAATCTCAAGTCTGGTACCGAATGTTTGGACTATATACATAGTCCCAAACTCAAACAGTTTTCATCGTTAGCATGTGGAGTAAAGCATAATAAACAAGCAATACAAGCATGTTAGTAGGCATGTTATAAAGCATGAAGTAAAACATGAAGTCAAGCATGTTGCAAAGCATGTTGTAAGGCATGTGATAAAACACAATTGTGTGCGCATTACAAGTGAGTGGTTGCGGTGAACCATCGCATGGAGGGGATCCTACATGTCTCTAAAGGAGTCGAAAATCCCATATCAGCGCCTATCTAAGGCACTAGTACATACACATGTACACATACAAGCATGTGCACAAACACTTAGAATACACTATTCCAACATACATGGCGTATGTTAGCCAAGTTCGTGTTAGGGCTGTCCCTTCGCCACGAGAGTATTTTTCCCGTATATGTCGTAATCATACAGCAAATAATCATTACAATTACATTTCCAAAATCCGCACGTATGCGGAATTTCTAGAATACGCAATTTCAACATACATGACATTTACACATGAACATGTATTTTTGCGATCCCTTTCGCCAAACTAGCATTTTATCCACACATGATATAATCAAACATTAAATAAACATGTCAAACATTTTCCCAACAAAAATACGTATACGGTATTTCTACGTATATCAAGAGTATGTAAAATTCCATATTCTTTATCGCTAATCGAAACAGGAAACGGAAAGCACTTTGTACATGTGCATTTGCATGCAGATCATGAATCTATCATTATCTGACATTGAAAGCGTTGAAAACCGTAACTTATACACTTAAAGTCCTCACCTCAGCCCTTGAAATTCCAACGAATCAGCAAGAGTGTTGGAGCTTCCGTATACGGGAGTTTCCTAGCCTAAAGAGCGTATCCGATTAGCCTTTTCATAACCTACCACTAACCAACCTCAAATCAGACCTAGGGTTAGGGTTTCTTACCTTCAAATGGGATGGACACCGCCGGGAAAACCCCTGGAATAGGGCGGTGTAGGCCGTGGGAGGAGTGGAAGCAGCAGGAGGAAGATCGGCTTCGATCTCCAAGACTTTCTCTCTCTTTTCTCTCTCTCTCTCTAAGGGTTTGCTCTCAAATTCGTATGGCTGTGAGAGGGGCTGTTCTAAGCCCCTTTTATAGCCAAGAACATGTCCAAAATAGACTCAGGTTCAAGGGTGGCTGCATATGTAGGCAGTTCGCCACTTTCCAAGCTCAAAAGGGGTGTTCTGGTGGCCCTCCTTGAGCCAAACGTCAGACTTAAGCTCACCATCTACGGATCTACGTGGGATTACGTTTTCGACTCGATCGGATTCCCAGATCGCACGTGGCGGACCACTTTCAGTTCAACGGTCAGTGGGCCACGATCAGAAATTCTGAGTACATGTAAATGTTCCTGAAATTTTTCTTAATCCGAGGGTGTAATTTGGTTTGATTCCGACGGTCAGGTTGCTTAATACTGACGCGCAACCAAAAGATGCCAGATCACTATTCCAGATATTTTTAGTTGGATGGAAATAGTGTTTTTTCACACTCCCTCGCTCCGGAGTGAAAAGAATGGCCGTGGGACATCGGAATCATCTGATTTTTGAGATGATTGTCAAGCCCAGTGGGGCGGTCCTGGTTCCTTAGCTTCGTGTTAATCGGACTCCCTGTGCGATCTAGACCTCATACGAAGTTTCGTTTCAGTCCCGAGAGCAAATGGGTAATGAGTTTGGCTTTAGACTTTAGGGTAACCTAGAGTCACTAATTCTGCAAGTTTTGGGTCTTGCAGATCGTATTTAAAGTGATCCCAACGGATTTCATGACTAACCGAGTTTAGTACTTAGTTAACTTTGTTAAAGGATTTAATCCTATGTGATTTCTGGTCGAGGTGGTACTCGGCCCAATGTACGGAAATTTTCAGGTCGTTACAATTGGTTTAGCTTAATAAATATTTCAAATATTCATCTTGATGGGCTTAACAAAATAACATAAATTGAGTTATTACTCCATACCTGTAAGTAACTTTCACTTGTAAGTGACTTACAGGTAAGTCACTTACCACTTAAAAGAACTTACAGGCATCCAAATAGGCCCATCAAGATTTATATACCTCTCATTTTTTAAATAAATCTCTTATTTCATGTCTTTTTTAACTTTTGGACAGGTTGGATTTCAAATAAACATTGCGATGGGCCTTAAGGTTGTTTCAACAGTGGCAATCACTCTCCCCGTTGTTTTCTGTGGTGGGGTCCATTATAGAGTTTTTATCTGCTTCATTCTCAGGCTCATGACTTAAAATGATATCTCAAAATGGATGGATGGTGTGGATATAACAAATACATCATAGTAGGGCCCACAAAACTTGGTGTCGTCACCATAGGGCGTCCAACAGGGAAACAAATTAGCTATTCCTCCTGCCACCAGCCCTGTGGTTGGTGGTCAGTGCTGTGTGGATCCCACCATGATGTATGTGTTTCATCCATGCCGTCCATCCATTTTTACATATCATATTAGGGCTTGATACAAAAAATGAGAGGGATATAAATCATTCCATCCATGCAACTTTTTGGGTCAAGGCATTGGCTCGGCGTAGTGTGATATGGGTACTTGAACCCTTGACCTAGTGTTTGAGCTCAAGACATTGGCTTCTTGCCAACAGATCACACGGGGTGTACACGAACCGAGCTAGCTCGGTCAGCTCGCTCGACTCAACTTGAAAAAGCTTGATTCGACTTAGTTCGAAGCTGAGTAGCCGAGTCAAGCTGATTTTTTAGCTCAAAAATGGGTTTAAGCTGAGTTAGAGCTAGCCCCAGTTCAACTCGACTTGGATCGAACCCAACTCAAATCGAACTCGGATAATGAGTGGGTTGGATATGTGAATCACATTTAGGCAGGCCCAATATATGATTATGAATTTTTAAGAAAACCCTTCTCCACTACATTTAGGTGAGTTACTCGTTACCCTTACCAGAGTAAACTCCGTGGGGTCCACTGTTATTTATTTATTTTATCCACTCCATTCATCCATGTTAACAGATAATTTGAGGTCTAAAGAACAAAAAGGAAGCATATCCAAAGCTCAAGTGGACCACACCACAGGAAATAGTGTGATTGAACCTCTACCATTTAAAATTTCTTGGAGGCCATAGAAGTTTTGGATCAAGCTGATGTTTGTGTTTTTTATTCATTCCTATAGCACGGTAGACCTTAAAAATAGTGTGATTGAACCTCTACCATTGAAAACTTCTTGTTTGCCCATCCAACCTGTTCATAGAGTCAAGTAAACCTGATGAAAGGAAAAAAAAAAACAAATATAAACTTCATCCAAAACTTATGTGGCTCAAGAAGTTTTCAATAGTACTGTTTCTTATAATGTGGTCCACTTGAGCTTTAAATCTGCTTCATTTTCGGGCTCATGCCCTAAAATGTGCTGGCAAAATGAATACAGTGTATAGATAAAACAAATTCATCATGGTGGGCCCATAACTTTTCCACCACCGACTGAGTGGTGGGGAGTGGACTCACGCAAGACGGTTAAGCTCTTGCTATGGCTTATTTTAATGTATGTACTATATATCCATACCGTACATCTATTTTTCAGTTTTGGATCGAAATGATTTTTGTTTTTCCCCTTCATCTAGGCCTGCATGACCTAATCAACAGATTGGATGCCAAATAAATAGTACAGTGGGCCTTATGAGGATTTTAATGATGAATATCCAATCACTATTGTTTTCATGTGGTGTGGTCCACCTGATATTTATATACCTCTCATTTTTGGGCCCCACCATGATGTGTGTTTTATATCCACACCTTCCATCCATTTGGAGAGATCATTTTAGGGCAATATCCAAAGTTAAATCTAAAGCTCCAGTGGACCCCAACACAAAAAACGGTGGGGACAGTGACACCCACCATTAAAAACTTCTAATGGTCACAAAAGTTTTAGGTCAAGCTGATATTTGTGTTTTACCTTATTTCATGTCTTTTTTAACTTTTGAACAGGTTGGATTTGAAATAAAAATAATGGGACAGTAATGCCCACCATTAAAAACTTTTAAAGGCCACAAAAGTTTTTGATCAAGTTAATATTTGTGTATTCCCTTATTTCATGTTTTTTTATAAAAAAAAAAACTTTTGAGCCAGTTGGATTTCAAATAAACATTCCGATGGACCTTAGGATAGTTTCAACGGTGGGAATCACCCTCCCTGTTGTTTTCTGTGGCGGGGTCCACTACAGATTTTTCTTTGTCTCATTCTTTGGCTAATGACTTAAAATGATATCTCAGAATGGATGGACGGTGTGGATATAACAAATACATCAAAGGTTTTTATATATTTTTAAATATTATATATATATATATATATATATGGAAAAAGGTTTTATACGTCAATCTCATGGGAACTCCCCATGAGGTCGAGCTGTGTGGGCCCCACCATGACGTGTGTCAAACATCAACACTTTGATTTGATGGGTCCCCTTTAAATTATGGGATATCCCAAAAATCATCCGTATACGGAACTCCAGTGGGCCATACCATCTAAAATCATGTGAAGACATGCCTAAAACATATAAAAGCACTTGGTGGGGCCCCACCTGAAATTTGGATGCATCTGAAACTTGGTATGACCCCTCATCCAAGTGGCACACACATAATGGATGGGTTGGATTTGTGAACCACATCTTTGTGGGCCTACAAAAGAATTATGAATGTTGTAATGGAGGGTAACCCCTATCATCTTTTGTATGTGGTGTGGCCCACAAAAGTCATATATTGATTTGATTTTTAGTCCCTGGCCCACCATGGAATGGTGCATCTAACTGATGGGGTAGATGTTTGACACGCATTATGGTAGGGCCCAACAGAGTCATACCAGATCCAAAGCTCAAGTACCGTTTTTAGGTGAGAGTGAAAGAATGTGAGTTTTGTATTTGATTTAAAATAATGGTGACTCATTCATAACAATAGAGGCAAAGATTTAGAGTTATCCAGACCATCCTAATAATCGGTCTAGTTGTAGATGGTAAATATTTATAATTTTATTATATAATATAATTTAACCATCTAGAAAATGGTCCCATGCATGCACGGCTGTTAATATAGCTTGTATTAGAAGTAATGGAAAACTCACAGAATTCGGATTTCAAGTTTTTATCATACCCAAATAAGGATATCTGCGAGCGCCATTTCCATATTCCAAATTCATCTTCGAGCGCCATTTCCGTCGAGCGTCATTGCCTCTTCTCCCTCTTTCATCGAGCGTCATCTTCCATCTAGCGTCATCATCCATCGAAGCGTCATTTCCAAATTCATCTCTCTCCTTCTCATTTGCATTTTCCAGTGAATCAAAGAGAAATCCTGTAAGTTTTGGTTCTGTTACTTGCCCCTAATCACCTCCTCTCTCTCTCTCTCTGTATAAATTTTTGTTTCTCAAACCTCAAGCTTTCATTTGAGAAATCGAACAAATTCAAAGAAAAAGAGGAGACGGGTCTTCTTCTAGGAGATTTTTAGGGTTTCCCTTTGTAATCTCTCTCTGATTGATCCTGCAAAGGCGAACACTAATTTCAGGTCCATTCTCATCGTTTCCTCTGAATCTGTTGAAAATTTTCCTATTTCCTTATCTCTGATTGATGAATTTTCTGACGAATTGACGAACAATCCATAATCAATATACATTGTCTATAGTCCATAAGATAGATGTCTACAATACCATTGTTCTTTTCCAGACGTGTTTGTGAAAATGCCATTGCTCATGATGTGTTTGTGAAAATGCTCATGAAGTTTCTATTGGTTTCAAATGCTCTAGTCTATTTTTTTGTGTATACATGTATTTTGAATATAATGTTGGTGTGATAGTGAATATTAAGGGAGAAATAGAAGGTTTGGAAATCACAAGACCAATTCGGAAGTAACATGTAGTTTTGTAGCGAAGAATTTTGTGTGCAGCAAACACCATTGTTTAAGATATGATGTCTGATGTTTGGATTTTTTACTTTGCTGAATTTGAAATTTTATTTGTCTGGGAAGAAACTAAGCAGGTGTTTTGTCGGTAGAAGTGGAGTTTGTTTTAAATGATTTGAACTATTCATGTTCATGAAGCTACCGTATAGAAGATATGGTCTTATAATCCTGACCTTTGAATCTTTGATTTGACTATGAGCTATTAAATATTCTTGTTTATACGAAATCACCCATTCAACAATGCTTCTTATGATGGCCAGGGTACCATGGAGTCTGGAACACGAACGGTTTGGCTAGGACCATGAGAAAATTAATTCATGATTATCAGTATTTCTACTTTTTGTAGAATTTCTAAAAATTGTGAAACAACGCACATGTGGATGTGAAAGAGCCCTTTCTGTCCAATACAGCACATAGGAGCCCCATTTCTCAATTGTTGGAAATTCTACTAAGTGCAGAGATTCCAAAATCACAAACTATTTTTCTCCATTTCTCAAGGTTACGAGCCAAATGCACCATAAAACCAGATCATTGGAAACACATTCAGATATGCATACAACTACTTCAAAATAGGTGTGGAAGAAATGACAAAGTTTCTGCAATGATCATAGGGCAGTTATGTTGGATAGTTGCTAAGTGAAAATTGGAATGGGAGCAAGGAAAATGTCCAAGTTGTAATTAGTATAATACGTACCAAGGAACTGTTTCATTTGTTCCTTTTTTTTTTTTTTCATTTTATGTCTATCCATCTTTGTAATATGAGTTAAAGTAGAAGAAGTTAATTTATTGTGTAGGCTTGAGAGGAGGTCCGCAATGTTTCGCTGGGGAGTTCACATGGGTGCATGATTAAAGCTTTCTACCAGGTGCAAGCCACAATCTAGCTTCTACTGCACATAAAATTCAGGTAGTCTAACTCACCTTGTCTAATAGGTACGTAGCCCATTGATGAAGTAAGTTATTACTATTATTTTTTATATATCTAGATTTAGGGGCATAATTTAGACAGTTCAATCTAAGTTACATGTGTGCCACGGTGGCATTTTTAATGCCTATGCATCAACCATTCCACTCAAGGAGAGTATCAAATTTTTTGGTATACAAATAATGGCCTTAGTGCACCTGTGCAACGGTATCCAAAGCATGAATGGACCCTCTTGCCAACAACATTCTAGAAGTTTTCTAGACAAATACCTTCATGGTGATCAACAACATAATGGCTTTAGTGCACCTGTGCATGCATGCTTGCGTGAGTATAGCTCACCTCCTGTTAAAGAGGCATTTGTAGGATGACCTATCTAGGAATGCTTTCTATTCTTTAGGTTGTCATGGTAATGATTATCAGTTGTGATGTTGGCATAGTTTATTAGTTTTGTATTTTATATCTAATCTAACTTGATTAAATCCTGACAATCATTTTTGTCCATGGTTCTTGGTTTGCAGGACTCCACTTAATCGAGTCATGAGTTCATACTCAGATATGTAACAGGTTTCTAATAGGGACATGAAAACTTGTATGAAAACGAAGTCATCTTAGGCATTTGTTTTTTCCTTGAAGTAAAAGTATTGCATTTGGTATGCATTTCTGCTTCTTCGATTGGTTACAAGTGCCTTTAGTAGTCCTCTCTATATTTGAGTTTCCAATTTAATTAATATGATGATCATGATGTTAAGTAGTTATGTTAACAATGCACATGTGGATGTGAAAGAGCCCTTTCTGTCCAATACAAACCCAACTACTGATTCTCTATTCTGTTGTAACTATATATGAGAAAGGAGGGTTCCCTCGTATTTTTCTGAACAATGGTCCTGCTTTTGTAGTTTCACAGGTACTTGCTCATATTTACTACTTTTTTGTTGTTGTTGTGATTTTGTCATATTTACATTTTCTTAACAATGAGTTTGTGTTGTATCACGCTTCCTTTCTTCACATTAATAAATGTGGACAGCATGATGTTGGTGATTTTTGTGTCCCCGAAGATACATTTTTAAGGAAAATACATGTGGTTTTGCTCATTTTTCAGGAAAAAATCAAAATAAAAATCCATCTCTAATTCTTCTAAATTGATTTGGGATATGATCCACCTAACCCATGTTATGGATGGTTTAGGGTACATCACATGGTTTATCTCTACCGATCTTATTATTTTGACTTTATCCTTCTCTTTTTCTGTTTTTGCAAATAGTTGATCTAGGATTTGTCAGTTTGTTCTATAGCTAAGCGGGTAGCAAATGTGCTAGGGTCAGGTATCCTAAGTACCTGTTCATAGCTCTAGTGCTTCCGATATGATGTTGATGGCTCTGTACTTTTTCTGCAGATTTAACCGTGATTGCCCGACCTGTGTTATACGCAGAAAAAATAGGCTTGTTGAATCTTGATTGCCCTCTTGCATAAGGGGCTGCTTAATCATTGGTAGAAGTTCACCTTTAGTGCCAGGTAAAAATTCTTACTCTTTTATGAATCTTGATTGTTAGTATTGTTGAGATTCATTTAAAATTAAAAACTATGTTGTAATTACGATAATGGCAAATAGCACAATTTCCTTGAGGTGGTCAGACTTGTAATAATGTCAAGTACTTGGCTGTTTTTTAATCTGTAACTATGATTTGTCTTAGCAATTGGTAGGAAAACCCCACACACAATGAAGAATGTGCGACCCCCTTCTTTTGCAAGCATATTGACTAATACATAGCCTGTATATGTGCCCAGTTATCCAGAACTTGATAGGAAGCCCCTAGTTTTTCTAACTACGGAGGAAGCTTAAAAGGCTCTACTTTCAAGTGTGATGCTCAGATATGAAATATGCTCAAAATTTTCTAATTCCCATCACATTAAACCTCTACAGCTAGATGTGCCTCTTCAATTAATTGGAAAGGACCCACATTCCAAAGCTAAGGATATGCAATGGGATGACGAGGGTGTGCTCGTTCAGAGTATGGAAATCTTTTGAAGGTTTGTAAACCGCTTTATCAGCTAGTGTTTCCTAGTATACTCTGAATATTGTCTCTTGTATCCTTGTGGTCATTGCCAGGAATAAATTGAAAATGCATTGCTACGGATGCTTTTCTTAATGTAATGTAAAGTGTAGAAGCACGTCCTCATTTAAATTGATATAATATAAAATCAGTACACATATTATAAAATTAGGGTTCCCGCATAATGGCAGTTTGGTAATTTTGGAGTCCTTGGTTAGGGTTTGGGCTGAAAGTACAAGTGTGGAGCCGACGCTTTCGGAGTCCAAACTCATTCTTTTGAAAAATAGAAAAATGGGAATATTAGTAAATATAGATTTTCTTGTTAAGAAGAAAATGGAAGATGGATTGAAAAAACATAAAAGAGATTTTTTTTTTCTTTCTTTTTTTTTTTTTTTTTTGCTTCAAGAGAGAGATGGAGAGTTGAGAGTGGGGAAATCGAGGGAGATAGTGGGGGAATGAAGTGGACACGTGAGATTTGAAAATAGCGAGTGTAGTTTGGTTTGAAAATGACGTTTCGCATGCGTGGCGTGCATTTCTTTTAAGATAGTAATTTGATTTTACTGAAGACAATTGAATTACATAGGCAAGTGTTTAGTGCAGGGAACTTCTCTAGAAATGTTATTCTGATAACTAACCTGATGAGGGTATTTTGTGGTTCAGTTCCTGGACCAATCTCTCTATCATATTCAAAGAAATCCACATTTTTCTTCGTGTTTCTTACATGGTTCTCTGTCCCATTTTTGTTTGACTTGAAAGTAAAGGTGATGCATCTTCTTATTTATTCAATCATGGAATGCAGGATGTTTCCGTTAAGGTTCTAACAGATCAGGACTTTCATGAGGATCAACTGAAGGACTTTCTAAGGGAGGTATGCACTTGAAACATTGCTAATAATGTTCTGTGAAACTGTACTCATTTATGTATCCGAATGTGCGTTGGAGCTATCCGGATGTTGAGCGGGGGACCCTGGAAGGTGGGAACTGCTGTTATGACCATAATGAAGCTGTCCATTTCCTATGAACAACATTGGAGTAGCCTGACCATTTGGACAGGCCGTGTTTATATCTGTATCTGCTCAAAATTGATGGAGTAGACCCGGATGTGGGTCGGAGCTATCCGGATGTTGAGTGGGGATCTTGGAAGGTGGGAACCGCTGTTACGACCATGATGAAGCTGTCCATTTCCTATGGACAGCGTTGGAGGGGCCTGACCATTTGGATCAGGCCGTGTTTATGTATTTCTACGAAATTAATGGAGCAGACCCGGATGTGCGTCGGAGTTATCCGGATGAGTGGGGGTCCCTGGAAGGTGGGAACCGCTGTTATGACCATAATGAAGCTGTCCATTTCCTATGGATAGCCTTGGAGGAGCCTGACATTTAGAGCAGGCCGTGTTTATATCTGTTTTTGCAGGGACCACAACCTTAACCTAAGCCTCACCCTAAACCTATAACCTTAACCTATAACCTAAACCTAACCCTAAACCAAAACCTATTACCTAAACCTTAACCTAAACCTATACTTATAACCTTAACCTAAACTATAACCTTAACCTATAACCCATAACCTTATAACCTAAACCTATAACCTATAACCTTAACCTAAATCTATTCTCAAATCCCAAAACCTATACTTATAACCTAAACTTATAACCTATACTCGAACCCAAACCCGAACCTGAACCCGAATCCCTAAACCTTAACCTAAACATATAACCTATAACCTATAACCTAAGCCTATACCTAAAACTAAAACTATAACTTAAACCTAAAACCTAAACCTATAACCTAATGCTATAACCTATCACCTAAACCTAAAACATAAACCTAAACCTACACTTATAACCTATAGCCTAAACCTAAACCTAAAACCCAAACATAAACCCAATCTCGAACCCGAACCCGATTTCCTAAACCTAAACCTAAACGTATTCTCAAATCCCTAAACCTAAACTTAAACCTATACCTAATCCTAATCTCAAGTCCCTAACCTAAACCTAAACTTGATAACCCAAACCTAAAGCCGATCCCGAACCCGAACCCGATTTCCTAAACCTAAACTTATAACCTTAACCTAAACCTATTCTCAAATCCCAAAACCTATAACCTTAACCTAAACCTAAAACTTAACCTATAACCTAAACCTTAACCTATAACCTTAACTTATAACCTAAACCTATAACCTAAACTCAATTTCCTAAACCTTAACCTATAACCTAACCTAAACCTAAACCTATAACCTGAACCCGATTTCCTAAACCTAAACCTTAACGTATTCTCAAATCCCTAAACCTAAACCTACACCTAATCCTAATCTCAACTCCCTAACCTAAACCTAAGCCTAAACTTGAATACCCAAACCTAAACCCGATCCCGAACCCGAACCCAATTTCCTAAACCTAAACTTATAACCTTAACTTAAACCTATTCTCAAATCCCAAAACCTATAACCTAAACCTAGACCTATATAACCTTAACCTAAACCTAAAACTTAACCTATAACCTAAACCTTAACCTATAACCTTACTTATAACCTAAACCTAAAACTAAACGCAATTTCCTAAACCTTAACCTATAACCTAACCGAAACCTAAACCTACAACCCGAACCCGATTTCCTAAACCTAAACCTTAACATATTCTCAAATCCCTAAACCTAAACCTACACCTAATCCTAATCTCAACTCCCTAACCTAAACCTAAACCTAAACTTGAAAACCCAAACCTAAACCCGATCCCGAACCCGAACCCGATCTCGATTTCCTAAACCTAAACTTATAACCTCAACCTAAACCTATTTTCAAATCTCAAAACCTATAACCTAAACCTAAACCTATTACCTTAACCTAAACCTAAAACTTAACTTATAACCTTAACTTATTACCTAAACCTATAACCTAAACTCAATTTCCTAAACCTTAACCTATAACCTAACCTAAACCTAAACTTATAACCCAAACCCGATTTCCTAAACCTAAATCTTAACGTATTCTCAAATCCCTAAACCTAAACCTACACTTAATCCTAATCTCAACTCCCTAACCTAAACCTAAACCTAAACTTATAAACCCAAACCTAAACCCAATCCCGAACCCGAACCCGATTTCTTAAACCTAAACTTATAACCTTAACCTAAACCTATTCTCAAATCTCATAACCTATAACCTAAACCAAAACCTAAAACTTAACCTATAACCTAAACCTTAACCTATAACCTAAACTCAATTACCTAAACCTTAACCTATAACCTAACCTAAACCTAAACCTTAACGTATTCTCAAATCCCTAAACCTACACCTAATCCTAATCTTAACTCCCTAAACTAAACCTAAACCTAAACTTGAAAACCCAAACCTAAACCCGATCCTGAACCCGAACCCGATTTCCTAAACCTAAACTTATAACCTTAACCTAAACCTATTCTCAAATCCCAAAACCTATAAACTAAACCTAAATCTAAACCTAAACCTTAACCTATAACCTAAACTCAATTCCCTAAACCATAACCTATAACCTAACCTAAACCTAAACCTATAACCCGAACCCGATTTCCTAAACCTAAACCTTAATGTATTCTCAAATCCCTAAACCTAAACCTACACCTAATCCTAATCTCAACTCCCTAACCTAAACCTAAACCTAAACTTGAAAACCCAAACCTAAACCCGATCCTGAACTCGAACCCGATTTCCTAAACCTAAACTTATTATAACCTTAACTTAAACCTCTTCTCGAGTCGCAAAACCTATAACCTAAACCGAAAACCTAAACCAAACGAAAACCTTAACCTAGAACCTTAACTTTTAACCTAAATCTAGAACCTAAACTCAATTCCCGAAACCACATAACCTATAACCTAACCGAAAACCTAAACCTATAACCTTAACCTAAACATAAAACCTAAACCTAAACCTATATTATAACCTAAACCTATTCTTATAACCTAAACCTATTCTCAAATCTCAAAACCTATAACCTAAACCTAAACCTAAACCTAACCTAAACCTAAACCTAACCTATAACCTAACCTAAACCTAAACCTAAACCTAACTTATAACCCTACTAAAACCTAAACCTAAACCTAAACCTAAAACCCAAACATAAACCCGATCTCAAACCGAACCCGATTTCCTAAACCTAAACCTTAACATATAACCTAACCTAAATCTTAACCTAAACTCGATTCCCTAAACCTTAACCTATAACCTAACCGAAAACCTAAACTATTCTCAAATCCCAAAACCTATAACCTAAACCTAAACCTAAACCTAAAACTTAACCTATAACTTAACCTAAACCTATAACCTAAACTCAATTTCCTAAACCTTAACCTATCACCTAACCTAAACCTAAACTTAGAACCCGAACCCGATTTCCTAAACCTAAACCTTAACGTATTCTCAAATCCCTGAACCTAAACCTACACCTAATCCTAATCTCAACTCCCTAACCTAAACCTAAACCTAAACCTAAACTTGAAAACCCAAACCTAAACCTAATCCCGAATCCGAACTCGATTTCCTAAACCTAAACTTATAACCTTAACCTAAACCTATTCTCAAATCTCAGAACCTATAACCTAAACCTAAACCTAAACTTAAAACTTAACCTATAACCTAAACCTTAACCTATAACCTAAACTCAATTTCCTAAACCTTAACCTATAACCTAACCTAAACCTAAACCTATAACCCGAACTCAATTTTCTAAACCTAAACCTTAATGTATTCTCAAATCCCTAAACCTACACCTAATCCTAATCTCAACTCCCTAACCACACCTAAACCGGAACCTGATTTCCTAAACCTAAACTTATAGGTTTAGGTTAAGGTTTAGGTTATAGGTTTTAGGTTTAGGTTTAGGGCATTTTTGTTTATGATGTTAAGCTTATATGTATTTATGCATGAATGAATGTGATGTGGATAAGATTGTTTGTGTTTGGATGAATGTAGTTTATGTTTGGATGGATTTACTAGTTTGGGTTTAGATGGATGTGAATGTGAATATGATGAAATATATTACATAACAGTTGTATATCAGGATGAATATGGTGTATATCAGGAATTTTGTGCTGAATTTTTTTTTTAAATAAGAGACTTTTAGCGACGAATGTTTTCATAGCTAAAAGTTTTGCAAAATATTTTTAGCGATGAAAACTTTCGTAGCTAAACGTTATGAAATATTTTTTAACAACGGAAATTTTCGTAGCTAAAAGTTTTGCAAAATATTTTTAGGGACGAAAGTTTTCGTAGCTAAAAGTTTATGCAAATATTTTTTAACGACGAAACTTTTCGTAGTTAAAAGTTTTGCAAAATATTTTTAGCGACAAAAAATTTCGTAGCTAAAAGTTACGCAAATATTTTTAGCGACGAAAATTTTCATAACTATAGTTTTGCAAAATATTTTTAGCAATGAAAATTTTCGTAGCCAAAAGTTTTACAAATATTTTTAGCGATGAAAATTTTCGTAGCCAAAAATATTTTTGGCGACGAAAATTTTTGTCGCTAAAAGTTTTGCAAAATATTTTTGGCGACGAAAATTGTCATTGCTAAAAGTTTTGCAAAATATTTTTGGCGACGAAAATTTTCCTAGCTAAAAGTTTTGCAAATATTTTTAACGACGAAAATTTACGTTGCTAAAAAGCTTGCCTTTAGCAATGATTCAAAATTTTCACCGATAAAACCCTTCTACGTCGGACTTTTAGCGACGAAAATTTTCGTCGCTAAAACTCTTTAGCTACGAAAATTTGGCTTTTAGCGACGAAAATTTTCTTCACTAAAAGTGGGATTTCTTGTATTGAATTCTAGCCGACCTATCACTGACTAATTGAGATGACCGTAAGTAAATAAAGACATGCTAAAAGTTTTGACAACTAAGGTTCAGATCTTAATTAACAAACCAAACTGAGTCAATATCCTTTTAGCCTAAGAAACGACAGTTTAGAGTGATTATAATTGAATATTCATTTTCACTAGTTGCGAATAGGTCACACTATGAACTTACCTAATCCAAACCTTAATAATTGCGCACAAGAAATCTTGATACCTAATTCATTCCAAAAATACCCCGATTTACCGAATAAGCACTAAACCACTCGTTAGTGGGCCACTAGTTCCGAAATTATAGAATTAATGTCCATTTCACTGGGCTTGACGTTCATCGCGGGCGGTGAACCAAGAAAGTTCCTATAATGGCTCAACTTGTGCCGAAAGCTAAGTGCTTGCAACGTGTGAATCCCCTAAGCCGAAATCTGAAACTTAAGTGAAATAGACATTCCACTCTTTCGTGAAGTTGTGGCTTTCAGACCGTCAATCCACAACTAAAATTGGAGTTCCAATTAATGATATTTCTCTGCTCATATCCATATAGCCGCGACCCCGATCGACTATCGGTGATCGTTAAACAGACTTCTAATCATATCCGTTGATTGGCACATCCAAATGGCGGGCCGATCATATCCATACGTAAATCATCATTAGGGCTAACTATCCTATAGTGTATATCGACATGTACACCACATAATGGGCTCTAAAGGTTAGAAAAGCCCTCCCATAGGGCTAGTATAGTAAAAACTTAACCATTGGGGCCATTTACACCAAATCTGACACTATATAAGGGCCTCATTTGGGCACCTCATCTCTCCATACGAATTTACATCCTCCAAGGGAGAGAAAGAAAGAAAGAGAAGGAGAAAGAAGAAGAGAAGAAGAGTGAGAATAGGAGTGGGGAAGCTTTAGTGCTTCCCTTCATCGGTTTCCTCTAATCAAAGCCCTAGCATCGATCATTTTCCTCCGCCGAATCCACCCCATTTACGATTTGGAGGTAAGAAACAAACCTACTTCCTAACTTAGGTTCTTTCTAAAATAAATTGCATGAATCTCATATAGTTCTTGAGTGTTTATATAGGAATTTGTGATTTTCCCCAAATCCCTAACCATAAGAGCTCAAAAATCGAATATTCCATCTTAAGGTGCGGACCATTATTTTTAGTGTTCCATTTATTGACCCTTGAGGGTCTCAGATAATGATGTCTTGTGTTGAATGAGTTGTAATAGCTAGCATGTTCATATTTCATGTTTGATTGTATTATATGCTATTTATTGGATATGGATGCTTACATGTTTGATGAAATGCTTGAATGGTGGAATGTATTTTTTTTTATGCTCATGTGCTTGATTTAATACTTAAGTGATTGTATTACTTTTTGCATACTCATATGTTTGATTTAATGTCTTAGTGAACGTACTATCCTATGTATGCTTACATGTTTGATGAAATGCCTAAGTGGTTGTATAGTAGAACTTATGTTATAATCGTGTGATGTAGTGTTTAGTCTATAGTGATACTTAAGATTGCTTATAATGTTGGGTCAGTCGGTAAATCGTTCAAACCAAGGGGTGACCCTAGTTAAACCGACCACCCTAGGCTTATTTGATCGACTCGAGTGAACACAGACGACCGACAGTCACTGGACTACATGGGTTGCTTGCAACCAATGTCGGTTGTGTCATGGTTCTCCTAGGTCAATCAAATTAGTCCACTAGCCGACTGATCATGTATGTTCACAATGTATACTAGACTAACTGAAATGTATTATACCTCGTTCCCAATGGATGTGTCCATTCATAATTGTAGCGTGATACGATTCCACTAAGACTCATGAGCCGGGCATGGTGGTATGGAACACCGTATTCGAGCTGTCAGCCTACGTTGGGGTGATGAGGCTCCTCGTAGTGACCAGTGGGCAATAAAGACTCATGAGCCGAGCATGGTAGTATGGGACACCGTGTTCGAGCTGTCGGCTTATGCTGGGGTGACGTGCCTCCCCATAGTGACCAGCGAGCACTGATGGAGGTGATAGACCATTATTCAAAAAACCCCCATCAAATTACCTGGCCGATGGTTGCGTGCTAGAGTACCATTCGAACAACTCAGGGCATGAATGGAATTGAGTGACGAGCCCTTTTCCTCTGTATTTTGGTTTTATGTGATAAGCCTGCACCTCAGAATTGAGTGATCATACCCAGTATTGGGTGACTATTCATACCGGGTTTATCCTCATACATTTAGGTATTATACCATATCTTTAGAATTATTGATTTATGATATAAATGAGTGATACCTAAATTTGGATCAAGGGACACTAGTAAGGAGCCACTACGTGCGGCAACGAGCCACATGATCTGGATAAGAACTCGTGATATAACGTCGGTGTCCTAGCTTCGTCAATATGCTGGATAAATTGAACTTAATAATTACTGAGCTAACATGATCATTCACCACATTGCATTAGCTTAGAATGTGACGAACAGGCGTGTAGTCGCGTGATGTGGAAGTGTTGTCATTTGCGAAACAAGTGGTCGGAGTTGCGTGTGAGGGAGTGTTGTTTGGAAAGGGAATGCATCATGTCATATTTCATATGTACATTTAATAAGAATATTTAGGAAATGTTTGATTTCTTATTTTATCTCTACCTGTGCTAATTATGTCGATAGCATGTGTAACTTAGAACTAATGGAACCACTGAGTTAGCTACTCACTCCCACCTAGGATGGTGTTTTAAAACACCAACCTGACATATCATTGATGAAGGTATTAGTGAACCTCAAATAGATAGGCTTATATCGGGTTGTGTCAACGCTGTCACATTTTGGAAAATTGGGAGTAAAATGAAAGCTTTACACTTTAATAATCTTGGGTATGTATATTGTAGCTTGTATAATCCCATTTTGGGCGATCATCACAATTGAAATTGTTTTTCTTTTCTCTTAGCCCTATATTTCTGAATCTATTGTTATTTCTACCTCGCTTTGGATCTGCTAATTCGATTTGTAGTACTTTGATTATCTGTGTGTGAAATGAATTTAAATCTGAATAAGGACACATGTGCGTTTTCATTTGGTTAACACCTGGGAACTCGGGATCGAAGTCTATGTACTCGGGTGCCGATTTTCGGGGCGTTACATTATTTTTCTCAGAAGGTCTAGGAACGAAGTACCAAACATCATTTCTGACAATTTGATTTAACTCTTCTTACATAGCCAATATTCATCTTTCATCGGCAAGTGCTTCTTTTACATTTGACGGTTCAATTTGAGAAGTCAAGCAGACGTAATTACAAATATTTTCTAAATGTCTTCTTGTCTGAATACCAGTACGAGGGTTACCCAATATCTGATTAATCGGATGGTCTTTGACTAATATTAATTCAATATTATCTGATTTAGATGAAGAGTCAGGTTCATCTATAATGTTGACTTCATCATCATATTGACTTGATGTGGGTGTGATCAAGTGATCGTCAATCACTATGTTAATTGATTCCTAAATCACCCCTGTTCTTTTTTTTTCTTTATACGCACGCACACACACAACCCACACACTCACACCATAGTGGAATTTCACCACCTATAGGTACTCGAACCCTTGACCCGGTGTTAAAACTCCTGAGAGTCTACCACTAGAGCAAGAGTAAGGAGCCCCCTGTTCTTTTGTTAAGAACACGATATGCTCAACTATTTAGAGCATAACCCAAGAATATTCCCTCATCACTCTTGGCTTCAAACTTTTTCAAATTTTTTCAGTCATATAAAATGAAACATTTACTTTCGAAAGTCCAAAAGTATTTGATGGTCAATTTCTTATTAAACCATAACTAATAGGTTGTTTTATCTTTAGCTTTTTTAACATACACACGATTTATAATGTAGCAAGCAGTATTAACAGCTTCAGTCCATAAGTTTTTCAGTAAGTTCATGCTATTTAGCATTACATTGGTCATTTCCTACAATACTTTGTTCTTTCTTGCAGCAACTCCATTCTGTTGAGGTGTCTTAAGAGTAGAGTGAATTGGCAGTAAAGACCGCACCAGTAGAAGTCGAAATATGCCAATATGTCCTAGAGGGAGGTGAATAGGACTTTTAAAGGTTTTATGGTTTATTTAAAATCCTATTTCACTCATCCTTTTAAATATGCAATTATCAGGATTACTCAAATGTAACTCTACTGGCTTCCAAGCCTGGTAGAGGATCCAATCACAAACTGTTTAAGAGGTAAACAATATGCAACCTAGTTCATGATGGATATGACTATGTAGGTGTGTGAGGTGTGATCAGATATTCAGATATGGAAGTATTAAAGCAAATCACACAATCAAAATAACAATCTCAAACACAGTCATTTTTATAGTGGTTCGATGATAAGTCTACTCCACTCCCGGTAACCGCACTCAACCCTTGAGTGTACCAGATTTCACTAAGGAGGTTTCACAGTGGTTCACTTCAAACCTAAGGTTTTAAATCAGGTTCACCTTCAACCTTTATAACCTACACTGAGGCTGACTGTTTATGCTCTCATGAGCAAGGGTCAACACAATGCACCCACTTTTAGGCACACTGGCCAAGGATCTTCCCTAAGACCCTACTGGAGGTTTCTACACGGTTGACCTCAAACCCGACGTTTCACACGGTTCACCTGAAACCCAAGGTTTTACACGGTTCACCTCAAACTCAAGGTTTTACACGGTTCACCTCAAACCTAAAGTTTTGCTGGTTCACTCCTAACCAGATGTTTATGCTCTCCACAGAGTAAGGGTCCACACAACGTACCCACCACGTACACTCCCGCCGGAGGCCTCCTTGAGGACTTCAAAGGGTGAGAACCACTTAAGACCCAATCCTAGAAAGGAATGATCACAAGTGTCCTCTTGGACTCTGGATACTTACAAATAAGCTGATGAGTCTCGTTTAGCACAATGTCGAAGATCTCCTCCTTGTTGATGAAGAGTCTTCTACTCCCTTGATCCGCAATATAAGATAATCTACCAGTATTTGACTTCGGGTTGGGTTAAGGTTATGATGGAATCCTACTCTCAAAAGGTTTTCCTATAAGGAAGATAGAGTAGATCTAATCTTATGCATTCAAGGCATCCCAGCATAATGATTTGCCATTAAGGTAGTAGCTGGAAGATCCTGGAATGAGGAAGTTCATTCCCCAATCCACTTTATTGAATATCAATGATGAGGGTGGATTGGAGGATGAACTCCCTCAAGAGAAAGGGCTTTAGATATAAGATATAAGTTGAAACACAAAAAAGCTCTCTCTTCTTTCTCTCACAGCAACAAAAGACAAGTCCTCTATATATAGGCAAAAAGTTCCAACGGATATAAAAAAGTCACATTTATGACAGAGTTTGATTTCATCGAGCAGGTTCGATATCATCTAGCGTATACTCTCGATAGAATCAATGGTCTGCTCGATAACTCGGACTCAATGTCATACGCTTTTGAAACTTTTTGCCAATTGGTCGATGAATCGAAACCATTGTCGATGTCATCGGATTTCGAGCCCCGATTCCATCGATGATAGGATCGATCCATCGACATTTGAAAAATGAGAGAGACTTGACTTTGAAATATTTCAGGATTTCATGGATGATCGGGGAACCATTGAGATCATTGGAATTTGAATGTCGATGATATCGAGATCAGAGTCGAGGCATCGATAAATCCAGCGGATTTTTCTTTAAGCTTGCTGGACAGTTTATGACCTTGTTTGATGCAATCGACCTAGTGTCGATATCATCGATATTTGAATATCGATTCTATCGAAGGGCCCCCGATCATAGTTAAAAATAACCTGAAATATCTATTATAAGATATGCACGCCCTCGATCGATATCATTGATGGACTTTTGATGTTATCGATATTTGATTTCAGATCATATTGGAAGAGCATCGATGTATCGAAGGATTTTGAGATTTTCATTAAAAAACAGGGGCGCCAGAAATCTGTCTGTCGATCTTATTGAGCCACTTTCGATATGCTCGAGATTTGAATATCGATGATATCGATAGGGTAATCGATATATCGATAAATTAGTTCAGATGAGTATTTAGTTGTTGGACATTTTTTGTTCTTATATCGATAATGTCGATAGGTGCATCGATGTATCGATAAATATGTCCAGATGAATATTTAGTTGCTGGACACTTTTAGTCCTCTCATCGATAATATCGTTAAGGTATCGAGGACATCGACAGAGCAGGTCAATCATATCGAGGGTGTTTCGATAAAATCGACAAGGCGAGAAAAACTTAGAGATTTTCCTATTTTGAAAAAAGTTTTCTCACCTTAAAAACCTATGATTTCTAACTTGTTTTTAAGGATTTTCTTCACCTGGTGTTTTGGGTCATGGGATGTGAGGCTTTTAGATTTACCTGTGACGAGCTTGCATACATCCGGTTGAGGCAGACGCTTGAGTTGATCTTCCTATTAAGCTCTGTAGATAGTCTGACTCACCACTCACATAACTGGACAAACAAGGGCACTTTCATAGCGAACTCATATGATATACCATGGTCATTACAGTACTTCTCAAAATTGCTATTTTCAGACTCAGTACAATGATCACTTCTAATTTTGATTACAGGTACTTCTTTTTCAGTTTGAATTCGTTTTAGATTTTATTTTTTTTATTTCAAAGAAAGTATTTAATTTCTCTCTCAAGAAGGCTACCCAAGTATAGTTGGTAAAATCATCAACAATAACCAGAAAATACTTCTTTCCACCTCTACTCTCCGTTCTCGTTGGACCCACTAAGTCCATATGGAGTAGATCAAGAGGTTTGGTTGTGGTTAAGGAGTTTACTTTCTGTAACACCCTGAAATTTGGGGGTCGAGAATGAACTCAACACCCGAGTTCCAGCGCATCACTTATGCAACATACACGATGCCGGTTAAATGTTGTCTGAGTTAGCGCAATAAACATGAATGAGATTAAACCAAAACAGTAATTCATACTCCAGTTCAATTGCATTTAAAAAAAAACAGCGGAAGACTGAAATTTTATATTCAAGTATGTAAAGTAACAAAATTTTCTGAACTCCAGAGTATGAGTACTAGCTGAGCACCAATATACATGTAATGTTTGTAAATCAAAAACCCAAAATACATCCTCAAAAGAGGCCCCGAGAATCCCGCGATGCAGCCGGCCTAGGCGTAGCCGTCAGAATACTGCATGAAAGAGAACTCCTCCTGGTCCTCATCAACGTCTGGCTCTGGCTCCTGAACCAAGGCCCTCTAACCCTGCAACAGAGTCTGGTTGGTGTGTACAACACCGTCCCGTAACGTGGGAGTGAGTAGCTAACTCAGTGGAACAATAATGCATAAGTTAACATGTTATCAAATCAACCAAGCAGTAATGATAAAGCAGTACAAATCAAGCATTTCTAACTACTCTTGTTAAATGCAAAAATGATATGACATGATGCTGTATGCCCTTGCCAAACCACCCTCAAGCGACATCATCTTACGTTCGCGAATGCTTAACTCCCTCAGTGCGCCACATCTACAAAGCACATGCGGTGCGATGATGCTCGTGATTGCCAAGTTATTATTCGTCCATTTCAATCAGCAGTATTGGGAAACTAAGGTACCTCCCTTGTATCATTCCCAACATGATCCATTCTAGGGTCGTCAATCCTAGTTATTCTCATACGATGTTATGGTTTGAGAAGCTTAGTGATGGCATCGCAAAGGGTTCGTCACCCGTCAGCGCGGATACCGATCTCACCGTATGCGGCTCAATTGCTGGCCGTCAGCTCGAGTACAGGTCTCACCGTACTCGGCTCAATCACTAGCCGTCAGCTCAAGTACAGGTCTCACCATACTCGGCTCAACTCACACTCTAGTTGCTGTGAAAGGCTCGTGGCCAATCACAGATACTTAGAGTACACTCGATGATACCACGGAGGACTCGTCGCCCGTCAGCACGAGCACAGATCTCACCGTACTCGGCTCTCGCCGAAGTATCGACAGCTCGAATACAGTGTCCCATACCACCGTATTCGGCTCACGAGATAGTAGCGCAATGGTCACTACGGGGAGGCACATGGCCCCAGCATATGCCGATAGCTCGACCACGGTGTCCCATACCACCATGCCCGGCTCATGCGTCTTAGCGGATCTGGGTACCATGGTTAAACGGGAATCGCCACTGGTAAGTTTGGTACCCTAGGTTCAAGCAGTAGCGACCAAACAAGGTGAACACACAACTACACTTCGGTTTAATTAGCGAGCCTGACTAGCTCGAGCGCACCACAAGTTGAGCGATATGGAGCGCAAAAGCACTCCGCGTGGCCAACCACTATCGCCAACCGAAGTACGACTCGGGTTCGCCGGACTCGTCCTTTGTGGCGACATGAATCTCAGCCACAATCACAAGTCTGGTACCGAGTGTTTGGACTATATTCATAGTCCCAAACTCAAACAGTTTTCATCGTTAGCAGTGAAATAAAGCATGATAAACAAGCAATACAATCATGTTAGTAGGCATGTTATAAAGCATGAAGTAAAACATGAAGTCAAGCATGTTGCAAAGCATGTTGTAATGCATGTAACAAAGCACTATCCCCATAGGGATACAATTGTGTGTGCAATACAATCAAGTGGTTGCGGTGAACCACCGCATGGAGGGGATCCTACATGTCTCTAAGGGAGTTGGAAAACTCATATCAGCGCCTAAGGCACTAGTACATACACATGTACACATACCTGCACTTATACAAACACTTAGAATACACTTTTCCAACATACATGACGTATGTTAGGCAAGTTCGTAATCGGGCTGTCCCTAAGCCTCGAGAGTATTTTTCCCGTGTATATCATAATCATACGGCAAATAATCATCACAATTATATTTCCAAAATCCGCACGTATGCGGAATTTCTGGAATACACAATTTCCACATATGACATTTACACATGAACATGTATTTTTGCGATCCCTTTCGCCAAACTAGCATTTTATCCACACATGATATAATCAAACATTAAATAAACATGTTAAACATTTTCTCAACAAAAATACGTATACGGTATTTCTACGTATATCAAGAGTATGTAAAATTCCATATTCTTTATCGCTAATCGAAACAGGAAACGGAAAGCACTTTGTACATGTGCATTCGCATGCAGATCATGAATCTATCATTATCTGACATTGAAAGCGTTGAAAACTGTAACTTATACGCTTAAAGTCCTCACCTCAGCCCTTGGAATTCCAATGAATCAGCAAGAGGGTTGGTGCTTCCGTATACGGGAGTTTCTTAGCCTAAAGAGCGCATTCAATTAGTCTTTCCTTAACCTATCACTAATCAGGCTCAAATTAGACCTAGGGTTAGGGTTTCTTACCTTCAAATGGGGTGGAAACCGCCGGGAAATCCCTTGGAATAGAGCGGTGTAGGCCGTGGGAGAAGTGGAAGCAGCAGGAGGAAGATCGGCCTCGATCTCCACAAGTTTCTCTCTCCTTTCTCTCTTTCTCTCTTAGGGTTTGGACCCAAATTCGTATGGCTGTGAGAGGGGCTGTTCTAAGCCCCTTTTATAGCCTAGAACATAACCAAAATAGACTTAGGTTCAAGGGTGGCTGCATAAATAGGCAGTTCGCCACTTTCCAAGCTCAAAAGGGGTGTTCTGGTAGCCCTCTTCGAGCCAAACGTCAGACTTAAGCTCACCCTTAGAGGATCTACGTGGGATTACGTTTTCGGCTCGATCGGATTCCCAGATCGCACGTGGCGGACCACTTTCAGTTCAACGGTCCGTGGGCCACGATCAGAATTTCTGAGTACATGTAAATGTTCCTGAAATTTTTCTTAATCCGAGGGTGTAATTTGGTCTGATTCCGACGGTCAGGTTGCTTAATACTGACGCGCAACCGAAAGGTGTCAGATCACTATTCCAGATATTTTCTCTTGGATGGAAATAGTGTTTTTCACACTCCCTCGCTCCGGAGTGAAAATAATGGCCGTGGGACATCGGAATCATCTGATTTTTGAGATGATTGTCAAGCCCAGTGGGGCGGTCCTGGTTCCTTAGCTTCGTGTTAATCGGACTCCCGATGTGTGATCTAGACCTCATACGAAGTTTTGTTTCAGTCCCGAGAGCAGACGGGTAATGAGTTTGGCTCTAGACTTTAGGATAACCTAGAGTCACCAATTCTGCAAGTTTTGGGTCTTGCAGATCGTATTTAAAGCGATCCCAACGGATTTCATGATTTACCAAGTTTAGTACTTAGTTAACTTTGTTAAATTTCTAAAGGATTTAATCCTATGTGATTTCTGGTCGAAGTGATACTCGGCCCAATGTACGGAAATTTTCAGGTCGTTACACTTTCTTGTGACTACTCCTAATTTGCTTACCAATCTGACATGCGCCATAAATTTTTTCTATATTTTTTAATTTGGGTAAGCCATGAATGTGATCTCTTTTGCTCAATCTATAAAGGTCTTTAAAGTTAACATGTCCAAGACGTTTATGCCATAATTCTATTTCGTTAGTTTGGACTATGTAACATGAATACTTAGAAGTGCATGAGTCATCAATAATGTAGTAATTTTCAAAGGTCCTACGACCATTTAATATCACACTTTCCTTCTCATTTGTAATCTCACATCCGTGATTTGAAAATTTTACACTATGTTTGTTATCACAGATTTGAGATATACTTAAGAGATTATGTTTTAGACCTTCAACATGTAGTATATTCTCAAAGGGCGGAAGATTGGAGAGTTGAACAGTACCATGGCCTATGATTCTGCAGTTGCTTCCATCTCCAAAAGTAACCAAGCCATCGTTTACCTTTTTGAAGTTGGTGAATATCACTTTGTCATCTGTCATATGTCTTGAACATTTACTATCCAGGTACCATTTTGAATAGGTAGTGGCTTTGAAGGCTGTGTGGCAAACAAGACATGTAACCTTTGGAACCCATTTAATTATGGTTCTGGGTTTAGAAGTTCCATTGAATTTTCTCTATTTTTGGGAGTTTGAATTTCTCCACTTTTTATTAACTCTAATTCCATCTGAGTTAGATTTTAGAAGCTCTTTGAGTAAGTCCACAATTTTTTCAGCTAAAGGTGATTTATTATATCTTTGATTTCTATAGTTGATGGCATTATAGTTAATTTTAGAAATTTGAAAGGGTTTTGAGTTTTTGAAATCATTTCGACCAAAATCTTTCAAATTCTTACCTTTAGAGTTTGAGGATTCTCCTTTTACAAATGTAGGAGGTGAATTCTTGATTTTCAGAGAATCATTTTTTATATAGCCCAGACCTGATTTGTTACTACATTTTCTGGATGAGGTTGACAATTTTTTCAGTTTTGGGTCTCAGTGGGCATATCTTCAAGTATCCTTAGAACTCAAAAGGGAAGAAACTTCGAGTTTTAGCTTCTCATTTTCAGTTATGAGTTTTTATAATTATGAGGTTTTGAAATTTAATTCTAGTTTTGTTTTTCAAAACAATCTGAAAGATGAGATTTTTCTAAAACATTGTTTTCAAGTTCTTTTAATTTAACATATTTCTCTCTTTGTATTTTCAATTTGACAGCAATTTTACAACTTTCCCTGTATAGGGCATTGTAGGCATCTTGAAGATCATCCTCATTTTCATTTTCAGGGTCACTACTGAGATTTTCATAATCAGATATGTTACAGCTATCTGAGGAGGTGACTCTGGCTATAGTCATAAGGGCTTTTACATCATTTGTATTTTCTTGTTCTTATTCATCAGACTCAGAAGAACTTTCATAACCAGACGATTCATCCCAAGTACATATCATGCCCTTTCTCTTTGATTTATCTCTTTTAGAACATTTATTCACCAAGTGCCCGTATTCATGACAGTTAAAACATTGACTGTCCTTAGTTTTAGTTTTCCAAGACTTAGATTTTCCTTTTTCTTTTATCAAATGGTTTTTGAAAATCTGATATTTCTTATTTTTGAAAATTCTATAAAATTTCTTAGCTAGCAATGCCATATCAACTTCTCTATCTTTAAAATCAAAATTACCACAATTTTCTTTTGAAACTGGTTTAGAAGATTTAAGAGCAATAGACTTACCTTTAGGAGCTTTAAATTTTAACTCATATAGAGAGAGCCAACTAACTCCTCAACCTTCATATTATCAGTATCTCTTAATTCTTCTATAGCAATGACCTTAAAATTGAATCTATAAGGAAGAGATCGCAATATTTTTGCACAGACCTTGCTTTCTAGGATTTCATCTCCGAGACCCCACATGGAATTTACTATATCATTTAATTTCGTATAGAAGTCCATGAAAGTTCATTTTCTTCCATACGAATCTCTTTAAATCTAGTAGTGAGGAGTTGAACTTTTAATTTCTTGACTATAGTAGTTCCTTCATGTGTCATTTCAAGAATATCCCAAGCTTGTTTGGTTGTATCGCATGAAATATTTCTTTTGAATTCATCAGGAGATAGAACACAAGTTATGACATTTAAGGCCTTAACATTAGCACTGCTTTCACTTTTTTGAGTTCCAGTCCATAATAGAATACAATGTCTCTCATGGACTTGGTTCCATCTTTGGTTACTACCTCAGTCATAGGAGGTTTCCATTTGATTATAGTGGCTTTTCACACCACAAACTTAGAAACCGAGCTCACAAAATTTTCGATCGCCAAATCCAATGCCGACAGCCTCCGTAGTACCCCATTTTCGGCTCCTAACGCCCATACACCAGATTCCGATCCTGGGATTCTATAAGGAGGATTTTCAATATGAATTTGTCTCATAAGAAGCATAACCACAAGTATACTCAAATCACAAGAACAACATCATTACCACATCCACTAATATAAATAGTTGAATACAGTACTGAAAAAGAAATACATATATCCAAATTTAAAGCTTCAGAAGACCACTGCATACTTTAAGCTCAATGCTGCAACCTAACGCCACCTGCACGCATCTATCGTGCATAAGCTTATAGAAGCTTAGAGGGTGGTGAAAGTGTGTGTGATGCACATGTTAAGCATATAGATATCAGAGTAAACGAAAATACTGGCAATCCATAAATTGTGCAATATTAGAGTAATGCGGAAACATGCTGGTAAGTCCATAAAAATCATCAACCTTATCCAGGTTATGCGATGTAATAACATAATAGGCTAATATCATATGCTGAGGAAGCAATGTAGATCAGCTATGTAATGCGGAGACATAGTAAGCCAAATATCAGATACCGAGTCTACGAATACCGTCAACCTTAATCAGGTTATACAATACAGAAGCACAGTAAACCAAATGCTATGTGTTGAGGATGCAATGCAATATGCGATGCGAATGAAATGACCAAGCTAGAGTGTGAAGTCAGGATGAGAGTACATAGTATCGTAGGCTATGTCCACAAGGGACTTCTATTCAAACCAGTCTCATACCTAAATTTGGATAGTCAGACTCATTGTGGTAAACTCTTGATCTCATGTTAGTCTCGCGCCCCAACCAAAATCCTAGCCATTGTGAAGGTACACATAATAAATAGTTGCGCACCACCAGCCTGAGTGGATAGTGAATGAATGAATGAATGAATATGCAACTCCTACTCAATAAATCCACATATCAGTACCGTACATCGCTAGGATCATCACCGGGGTCTAGTACACTCTACATGCAATCGACGCCCACTGGACGTGCAACTATGCAAGTAGAAGAGACCTCACTATCCGCCTAACCAGTAGTTAGCCAATATCTACTCGGCATGTTGATAGCAGACCCAATTACAAGCTGGTCAAACTCAGCCTAACTATGCCCACTACCCTCGGGCAGGTAAGGCCACAACCCCTTCCCAACTGACCATGACACAGTGGGAGACATGGCCTACTAGTATTCGGCACTCGGGTGCTCATGTATCCACTCAGTTTAGACGTTGTGGCGTCTCCTGACCACGGAGGTTTAGGGATTTTCACCCAGGGACATCTATGGCGCCCGAATGCTAGTACCAAATATTTTCGATGTCCCATCTGGCCATCCACAACATGCATGTGGAGGCCACGACGCTGGTGTCACTAGGGCATATGGTGGTCATATCACAAAATGTGAGATGTATGAGTCATACAATCTAATCATGCATCAATCCTCCGCATACCGTGCGCTCATGTGGGCAACTTCATTTCTCAGGGAGTTCCATAAATAACCTAATCTATGGCATATGCAATGGTTAATAACATCTCATAACAAACATGCGGATGATGCGGATGGGTATTTATCATGATGCTATGCTGTCACATACTCATAATCGGTATCAATAATCAGCCTAACAAAGGACCTAAGGGAAGGTCTTAATGTGGACATTTAACCATCATTGTCCATCAATGTGGACATTTAACCAACATTGCTCCTAAGGAGTGGCCCACATAGAACCTAACATATAATGGGCCCATGGCCTCACACAAGGGCCTAATATACATCACTATGGGCCTCACTCATGGGCCACATACACATCGTAATGGTCCTTATCAAATGGGTTGTATATACATCACATTGGGCTTCACCCAATGGGCCTCATATATACCATATTCGGCCTCGCACAAAGGCCTCACATACATCTCATTGGGATGGTCCTTATATACATCACATTGGGCCTCAACCCATGGTCCTCAATTGCATCACAATGGGCCTCATATACATCAAGTGGGCCACATCACATGGGCCACACCAATGGGCCTCATATACATCCAATGGGCCACATCAATGGGCTACACCAATGGGCCAATATACATCAAGTGAGCCGCATCACATGGGCCGCGCCAATGGGCTAATCTACATCAAGTGGGCCATATTACATGGGTTGTACCACCTCGTATACATCAAATGGGCCGCAATACACAGGCCTCAGATACATCACAATGGGCCCCAACACATGGGTCGGGTATACATCATATTGGGCCTCAAACATGGGCCATATAAACATCACATTGGGCCTCACGAATGGGCCACAAATACATCAAGGTGGGCCTCATGGATGGGCTACAAATACATGAAGGTGGGCCTTATCAGTGGGCCGCACCATCTACACCATTCATCTATTTGAAGAGATCATTTTAGAGTATTACCCAAAAAAATGAATCATATCAAAAGATCATCTGGACCACATCACAAATAGCAGCGGAGATAGTGATTTTCACTGTTAAAAATTCACAGGGCCACTATAACGTTTATTTTCTATTCAGTCTATTGATAAGGTCACAAAGACCTGTACCAAGAGGAAAAATAAATATCATATTGATCTAAAACTTTTGTGACCCAAGAAGGGTTTCAATGGTATATGTTCAATCCCCTACTGCTTTTGTTGTATGGACCACTTGATAGTTAGATCTGTCTTATTTTTAATCTCAGGCCTTAGGACGAGCTCACCAAATGGATGGATGGTTTGGATGTAACACATACATCATGAGAGGTGGGTCCCACCCATCCAGATTGCTGGACGGAGTGGATAAGACCCATACATCACAGTTGGGCTCCACGTGCTGCACTGTCCAGCGATGGACAGTGTGGATACAAAATCCATACATCAAGGTGGGCCCCACCCCCACACGTGTGAGGTGGGCCATGCCCTCTTAAACAGATGGACGACAAGAATAATACACGTACATCATGGCGGGGGTCCACCGTTCAAGCTAGTCCAACACCGTCCGTCTGACGGGTCCACCTTGATTCATGTGTTTTAGCCACGTCGTCCAGTCCGTTAGACTTATAGCCCACTTGATAGATGTGTTGTAGATCCATGTCATTCATCTGGTGGGCCCATTTGGAAGGTGCAGGCCTACCTGCGGGTTGTGCAGGGCCCACCTACTACGAGGCCCTTGTATGAGCCCAATGCAATAACTATGAGGCCCACTTGATATATTTGTGGCCCATCCATGGGGCCCACTCGGATGTATTTAAGGCCCATGTGTAAGGCCCACCTATTGTGTATTTGAAGCCCATGGGTTGTGGCCCATTGTAATGTATTCGAGGCCCATTGTGATGTATTCGAGGCCCATGGGCAAGGCCTGATATGATGTATTTTCGGCCCATATGATGAGGCCCATTGTAACGTATTTCTGGCCAATGTGCAAGGCCCACCTGTGATGTATATTTGAGGCCCACTCGGATGTATTGAGGCCCATGTGCAGGGCTCACCTGTCATGTATTTTCGGCCCAATCCTGCGGCCATTGTAATATATTTCTAGCCCATTATGATGTATTCCGGCCTAAATGATGCGGCCTATTGCGATGTATTTGTGGCCCATTTAGCAAGGCCCACCCGTGACGTATATTTGTGGCCATGGTGTTGTATATTAGGTCCCTGTGTAAGGCCATGGGCCCACAATATGTTCGACCTTATGTGCGCCACTCCTTGGGAGCAATGTTGGTTGAATGTCCACATTAATGGGCAATGATGGTTGAATTTCCACATTGTGACCTTCCCTTAGGTCTTGTTAGGCCCATTCTCACTGATTCTGATTGTCGATACCGATTCCGATTGTCGAGGCTGAGTACGATTAACGGGTCGATTCCGATTGTCGAGGCCGAGTTCGATTGACGAGGCCGATTCTGGATGTCGAGGCCGATTCCGATTATCGAGGCCGATTTCGATTTGTCGAGGCTGATTGTATAGGTCGATTCCGATTGTCGAGGGTGAGTATTAAGGCCGATTCCGAATTGTCGAGGCTAATTGTATAGGCCGATTATAATTGTCAAGGCCAAGTATCGAGGCCGATTCTAATTTGTTGAGGCCGATTATATAAGCTGATTCCGATTTGTCGAGGTTAAGTATCGAGGTCGATTCTGATTGTCGAGGCTGATTGTATAGGCCGATTCCAATTTGTCGAGGCCGATTGTATAGGCCGATTCTGATTTGTCAAGGCTGAGTATCGAGGCCGATTCCGATTTGTCAAGGCCGAGTATTGAGGCCGATTCCGATTTGTCGAGGCCAATTGTATAGGCCAATTCCAATTTGTCGAGGCCGAGTATCGAGGCTGATTCCGATTTGTCGAGGCTGAGTATCGAGGCCGATTCCGATTTGTCGAGGCCGACTGTATAGACCGATTTCGATTTGTCGAGGCCGATTGTATAGGCCGATTCCAATTGTCAAGGCCGAGTATCAAGGCCGATTCTGATTTATCGAGGACGATTGTATAGGCCAATTCCAATTTGTTGAGGCTGAGTATCGAGGCCGATTCCGATTTGTCGAGGCCGATTGTATAGGCCGATTCTGATTTATCGAGGCCGATTGTATAGGCCGATTTCGATTGTTAAGGCTGAGTATCGAGGCCGATTCTGATTTGTCGAGGCCGATTGTATAGGCCGATTCCGATTTGTCGAGGCCGAGTATCGATGCCGATTCTGATTGTCGAGGTTGATTGTATAAGTCGATTTCGATTTGTCGAGGCCGATTCTGATTGTCGAGGTCGAGTATCAACGCCGATTCCGATTTGTCGATGATGATTGTATAAGCCGATTGCGATTTGTCGAGGCCGAGTATCGAGGCCAATTTCGATTGTCGAGGCCTAGTATCGAGGCCAATTCCGATTGTCGAGGCCAATTGTATAGGCCGATTCTGATTGTCTAGGTCGAGTATCGAGGCTGATTCCGAGTGTTGATTCTGATTGTTGAGGCTAATTTCGATTGTCAAGGCCGATTTCGATTGCCAAGGCCGATTGTCGAGACCTATATGATGTATATGCGACCCGTAGTTGAGGCCCATTGTGATGCATTTGAGGGCCTGGCGATGGAGTCCATTGTGATGTATATGAGGCCCATGTGAGAGGCCCATCATGATGTGTATTATTCTCTTGAGTGAGGCCCATGGTGTTGTATATTAGGTCCTTGTGTGAGGCCATGGGTCCACTATATGTTAGGTTCTATGTGGGCCATTCCTTGGGGGCAATGTTGGTTAAATATCCATATTGTCAAGGCCAATTGTCGATGCCGGTTATTGATACCGATTATGAGTATGTGACAGCATAGCATCATGATACATGCCCATACGCATCATCTGCATGTTTGTTATGAGATGTGGTTGACCATTGCATATGTCATTGGGTAGGTTGTTATGAGACTCCTTGATAGGCAGAGGTTATCTCACATGAGAGCACGGTATGCGCAGGATTGATGCATGACTGGATTGTATGACTCATGTATCTTGCATTGTGTGTTATGACTACTGTACGCCCTAGCGATATCAGGGCCATAGCCTCCACAGACATATCATGGATGGCCAGATGGGACACCGAAAATGTTTGGTTCTAGCATACGGGCGCCATAAATGTCCCTGGGTGAAAATCCTTAACCTCCGTGGCCAGGAGATGCTCCAATGTCGAGACCAAGTGAATATATATGAGCGCATGAGGGCCGAATACCAGGAGGCCGCGTCTCCCATTGTGTCGTGGTCGGTTGGGAGGGGGTGTGGCCTTACCCGCCCGAGGGTAGGGGCATTGCTAGGCTGAGTTTGACCAGCTCGTGAATGGGTCCGCTATCAACGTGCCGGGTAGATATTGGCTGACTACTGGCCAGGTGGATGGTAATGTCTCTTCCACTTGCATGGTCGCACGTCAGTGGGCGGCGATTTGCATGTAGAGTGTACTAGACCCCGGTGATGATCCCAGAGAGAAACCGTACTGATATGTGGACTTATCGAGTAGGAGTTGTATATTCATTCATTCACTATCCACTCGGGTTGGTGGTACGCAACTAATTGTTGTGTACCTTCATATGATAAGGATTTTGGTTGGGCACATGACTAACCTAAGATCAGGAGTCTACTACATTGAGTCTAGCTATCCAAATTTAGCTATGGGACTAGTTTGGATTGAAGTCCCTTGTGATGGACTCCATAACCTACGATACTACGTACTATCATCCCGACTTCACTCCAGCTTGGTCATTTCATTCGCATCACATATTGCGTTGCATCATCAGCATCTAATATTTGGATTACTGTCCCCGCATTGCATAGCAATCTACATTGCTTCATCAGTATATGATATTGTTTTTATTATATTTTTGCATTGCATAGCCTGGATAAGGCTGATGGTATTTATGGGCCTATCAGCATGTTTTCGCATTACTCCGATATCGTATGATTTATGATCTTGCCAGTATTTATGATATTGCATGATTTATGGGCTTATCAGTATTTTCGCTTACTCTGATTACTCTGATATTACTTACTTGGCACTTACCTTGTGCACACACTTTCACCACCCACTAAGCTTTCTATAAGCTTATGCACGATAGATGCGTGCAGGTGGCGTTAGGTCGCAGCAGCGTTGAGCTTGGAGCATGCAGCGGACCTCTGGATCTTTGATTTTGTTATATGTATTTCCCTTTCAGCACTGTATTCAAATATTTATATTAGTGGATATATGATGATGATGTTGCCTTTGTGATTTAGGTAAACTTGTGGTTATGCTTATTACGAGTTAAATGTATGTTGGAAAATTCTCCTTGTAGGATCCCAAGATCGAAATCTGGCGTATGGACGCTGGGAATCGAGAATGGGGTACTATGGAGGCTGTCGGCACCGGATTCGGTGATTGAGAATTTTGTGAGCCCGGTTTTTGGGGCGTGACATGTGGTGATGATGTTTTTCTTGTGATTTGGGTACTCATGTGGTTATGCTTCTTTACAGAAAAAAAATCATATTAAAAATCCTCCTTATAGGATCCCAGGATCGGAATATGGCGTATTGGCGCTGAGAACCGAGAATGGGGTACTACGGAGGGTGTCAGCACCAGATTCGGCTATTGGAAATTTTGTGAGCCCGGTTCTCGACTTTAGGGCGTGACAGAAGTTGGTATCAGAGCATAACTTGGAAATACCCGAGGATAACATGACATATCTACTGATAACTACCCTTCCCTGTATGATTGTTGCGAACTTAGAATGATTAGGTCCCCGATTTGAAATAAACTAAAAAACTTTCTGATATAGTTCCCTAGCATGTGCGCATTCGAGAGTTCTCAAGGATAATAGGCCCTTATTCCATACTGTAGGACATGACGCCTGAGAGAGCAAGCCAAGTGGCTCCACCGCCCGAGACCAATGCGGCCCCGACCATACCAGTGAACTCAGATTAGCTTTAGTAGGTGCTGCAGGTGATGATCGCGATTTGTTAGGGGCAGGCTAGGTGACTCGCGAATACACCCGCCCAGGCTGAGCAAGAGCGCACGAGCTCCCTTTTATGCGACTTCAGGCGACGTGATCCCCCGCGTTTCCAGAGAGGAGACCGGAAGAAAAACGCTCCCTCCAGTAGCTCCTAGCAGCAACAGTGTCGACGGCCACAGAGGCACAGGAACCGTCCATCCTTTAGAGCACCGGTAGCACCTCCAACACCACCATGGGGACCGTTCTCAAGTGTTCGCTTCAGATGTGGTGGAACAGGGCATCGTAGGCACGAGTGTCCCCGTCCTCAGTAGCAGCAGCAACGACCACAGAGAGGACATACACCTCCCTAGAAGGCCTAGGACAGATTCTATGCAGCCTAGCAGGACCCTCAGTCAAAAGGAGTCGTCGATGATTCATACGACCAGGCCTTAGGACCATCTTATTAGATTAGTCATTGATGAGACTGTGAGGCTGCATAGTATTCCAGTTTCGATTGTTTCTGATCTGGGATTTGAGGTTCAGTAGGGGTTATCATAGTGTAGATGAGGCATCTTGGAAGCGAGAGGCTGAGATTCGCGAGCGTTATTCCAATCTTTTCGATGTTTGATTGTACATTGTATGGTGTTTTGATATATATATATATATATATATATATATATATATATATATATATATTATATATATTACTATGATTCCTCTTCCCTTTACGAGTTCCCTCTAGTTGTATGATAGAGTAAATTTTAAGGATGAAATTTTTATTAGGAGGGGAGAGCTGTAAGGCCCGTGTCCTAGGCCGTACCGTTCCTTATATCACCGCGATCCTCCCCGTCAGATTCCTGCAATCAACGACTGGTAGTCAGTATTTGCGCGCGACCTTAAGTCATATCCTATAGATTTGAGTCAACTCGACTCGAAACTTGTACCCTAGAAACCGTGCCATCGCAGCGGTTCCAATGCCTTGTCTTGCTCACCAATGTGATACCCAGGCTAGGAGTTGTGGGCCTGCGTATATTTCGAGAAAACGCCGCACATTGCGAATCCCTAGAGAATCTCTATCCAATCTATCACATCAATCAATCAAGTACAAGTCAAGTACAACTCATACCTAGCCCATCATTCTCTTACCAACAAGGCTTGACACTCATCCCTCTCTCACCCAAAAGTCAACACAACTCACACCTCTCAAGTCACTCCTCTTACACCACCCATCACTCATCCCATCCTTCTTACACAACACCATCCCTCTCTCCCATCCATCACTCCATCCCATCCCATTTCTCTACCCAAATCCCAAGCAACTAAGAGAGAAAATTCTAGGAGAGAAAGAACCCAAGATCAAGGCCCACTTCCTACTCTAAATCTCACATCCCAGCCCTTCAATCTTCATCATCCTCCATCAAAGAAGAAGGCAAGGAGCTTAGCATTCCAAGGAACCAAGAAGAAGGACCATAGGTGGATGATCTTAGGTTTAGATCTTGATTTCATTCATGGGACAAGTAGGGCCTACTGGTTGATGGTAGAGATTCCATTTTGGACCATAGGTGTGGCTAATGACCCTCTGTGATGCATATACATATTCCATGATGGGGCCATTCTCCATGGATCCCACCATGATGTTTATTTTGATCTCTATTGCAAGAAGGTCATCTAGACCTTGCACTTAGTGGTGGAAAAAGGATCTCCACCCTTGATTTGATATTTGTGGACCCACAAGATTTGGGACCCAAGATGATGTATGTATTGTATTTTTATGGGAGGACTCATAGTGGCGGAGCTCCTCCCCTCCACACCTCTCTCTCTCTCTCTCATATTTTGTGGCCCACTTGATGAGTGTATGTGATATCTAGACCGTCCATCCAATGGACCACATGGCTGTCCAAACATTGGGACCGGCCCACCTTTGTAATGCCCTGAAAATCGGGGGTCGAGCATAAACTCAACTCCCGAGTTCCAACGCATCACTTATGCAACAAAAAGAATGATGATTGAATGTTGTCTGCATTAATGTAGTGAACATGAGTGAGATTAAGCCAAAATAGCATATCATACTCTAGAGACAAGTGAATTAGCAAGCGGAAGACTGTGATAGATAAATAAAATATATAAACTGTGGTGAGTCTTCAGAGTGTGATAACATTACCAAGTTAAATAATTACAAGAATAGTTCCAAAATATACCAAATGTGTAAGGTCCTCTAGTCAACATCCCTGTAACCCCGTCGATCAAGGCACAGCTTACAAGAAAGTTCCATATTCATTTGAACATTTTCACAAACACTTGGGCTACACATTTCAACATATATAGCGTATAATGGTCGTGGCGTGATTCAGGGCAAATCCTTTCATCAAAGGGGTATCGCCAATACAACAATCATATATCCATGACAATTAGTCATGGCGAGCACGAATGAAAATTCTATACTCATTCAGTCATTTTCACAAACACTTAGAATACACTATTTCAACATACATAGTGTATATTAGCAAAACATGTATTAGGGCTAGCCCTTTCGCCAAACAAGTATTTTATCCATATATAACATATTCATACAACAAATAATCATGGCAAACACATTTCCAAAATTTATACGTATACGGTACTTTCTACAAATACCTAGAGTATGTAAAATTTCATATTCTTCATCTTTAATCGAAACAAAAAACAGACAGCACTTTGTACATGTGCAATTGCATGCAGATCATGAATCTATCATTATCTGACATTGAAAGCATTGAAAACCATAACCTATACACCTAAAGTCCGCACCTTTTATCGTAGAATCGTAACGGATCCGATAGGTTTGCTAAGCTTTCGTATACGGCAGTTTGGTAACCTATAGAGCGAATTAGGTTAGCTATTTCATCACTTGAATCGAATCAACCCTTAAACGGGTAGGGTTAGGGTTTTCTTACCTAGAAAAGATGTCGGAATCACCGGGAAAGCGATGAGAACAGAGCGGTTAAGCATGGATAGCAGCAGGGAAGCAAGGCAAGGAGATTCTCCCACATCTCCCACACTTTCTCTCTCTTTTCTCTCTTCTCTCTCTAGGGTTTCTCTCAAATTTGTATGGCTGTGAGAGAGAGGGTTCTAAGGTCCTTATATAGCCTAAAAACTCACCGAAATAGACTCTAGGTCAAAGTATACTTAGGTTATAACCAAAGCGGGTCAGTTTCAGCTCAACGGAGGACTTCTGGCGGGCCTCCTTGAGCCAAAGGTCGGACTTAAGCTCACCAACCTTGGATCTAGGTGGAGTTAAGTTTTCGTTCCAGTGGGATTCCCAGATCACGGGTGGTGGACCAGTTTCAGTTCAACGGTCAGCGGATCTCGATCGGAGATTCCGAGTACATGGATATGTGTATGAAATTTCTCTTAATCCGAGGGTGTAATTTGGTCTGATTCTGACAGTCTGGTTGCTTAAAACTGATCTACAAGCGAGAGGTGCCAAATTACTATTTGAGATACTTATTTGTAAATAAAATCAAGTGTTTTCACACTCCTCGCTCCGGACTCAAGCGAATTACACTGGGACACTATCTGGATTTGATTTCTGAGATGGTTGTCAAGCCCAGCAAGGCGGTCCTAATTCCTTAACTTCGTGTTAATCAAACTTCCGACGTGTGGTCCAGATCTGATACGGAGTTTCGATGTGCTCCCAAGAGCAGCCGGGTAATGAGATTGATCCTAGATTTTAGGGTACCCTAGCATCAATGATTCTACAAGTTTTGGGTCTTGCAGATCGTATTTAAAGTGATTGGTACTAATTTCACGGGTACTCTAGTTTCACACTGGATAATTCTCACCTAATTTCTAAAGGATTTAGTCCTGAGTAATTTCCGTTTGAGGTGGTACTTGGGCCTTTGTAGTTTGTATATAAAGTGATCCAAGTTATACTACTTAGCTATTTTAAGATAGCGTCTAGGGTGAAAGTACTTAGAAAAATTAAAAGAACAAGGTGGTGAAGGGTGGGATTTGTGAAGGAAATGGGTTAAGGAGCGATTTTAGACTGTGGGATTCAATTCTGACAAGTTAATAAGGTGTTAGGATCGACCCATTGCCTAAGGACGTCTAATCCCAGGTTGGCAAAAATTCGGGATGTTACAACCTTGTTGCCCAACTGTTTAAGCATGGCCCATTGGGCTGGCCAAACTCACACATGCACCCATGCACACACGTGCACACTTTTTAAATATATGTATATATGCAACAGGAGGACGTTGTTACTAACATCCAGGGGATGCTGCAGCAAGCAGCGTTCCAGCTGCTTCAATCGAGCAGGGCTGTGGGACCACAGTAGGCCCCCCATGATGTATGTATTTAATCAACGCCGTCCATTCAATTTTCCAGCTCATTTTAGCCCTTGATCCCAAAAATGAAGCCAATCTGAATCTCCAGTGGGTCATATCATAGAAAACAGTGATACTTACTGTTAAAATCTGTTAGGGCCCACTGTAATGTTTCAGTATGTCAAAACATGCTGAATATTGGGCTCATTGGGTCTGTCACAAGCTATAGAATCCAACGGATGGACTGGATTATCTTGATGTGAGCCTCACCTATGAAAAACTACCAGAAAAGAAAACAAAAATAAATAAATAAATAAATAAATAACATAAGCATGTTGGACGTTGTTGCTGTCAGCGTCCAGAGGACGCTACAGCAAGCGGCATCCTGCTTCTTAAGGTTTTGTCAAGGACGGTGGGCCCCACCACAGGCCCCATTATGATGTATGTCTAATACAGCACCGTGCATTTGATAGGTCCCCTTTAGAGAATGGGTTCCCTAAAAATCAGCCGTTCACAGAACTCAGGTGGCCCACACCATCTAAAATCATGCCTAAAGCATATATAAACACTTGTTGGGGCCCACCTGAAATTTGGATGCTTCTGAAACTCGGTCTGACCCCTTAACCAATTGGGACACACTTAATGGGTGGGTTGGATTTGTGAACCACGGCTTGGTGAGCCCAATTAATGATTGTGAATATTTTAATGGAGGGTAAACCTCTCAACTGTGTGCATGGTGTGGCCCACACAAGCCATAGATTGACTTGATTCTAAGTCTCAGGCCTCACCATGATGTGTGTATCATATACACCCTGTCCATTATTTTTTTCTCTTAGGGCCATGGGCCCCATTGTTGTAACGCCCTAAAAATCGGGGGTCGAGTAGCAACTCAACTCCCGAGTTCCAAAACATCACTTATGCAACATATATGCTTATGATTAATTGTTGTCTGTTTTAGTGAATTAATCATGAGTGGGATTATACCAAAATAGTAATTCATACTCCAGATCAAGTTGTAAAACGCAAGCGAAAGACTGAAAGACAGAAATAACATATATAAGTCAAAAGATCACGATCGGTCTCCAGAGTATGAATACCTCACTGAGTTACTATATACATGTACTAGTCTCAACAATCAAAATGTCAAACAGTACAACTACCAAAATGTCAAACAGTCCAACTACAGTGATAATCCTTGTAACCCCGTCAATCCGGATAGCCTAAGCGAAGCCATCCGAGAACTGCATATAAGAGTACTCGTCCTGGTCATCGTAATAGTCAGGCTCTGCCACAGGGGTCACACCGTCATCTAAAATCAAGACAGAGTCTGGTTGGTGTTTAAAACACCGTCCCATAACGTGGGAGTGAGTGATCAACTCAGTGGAACAATAAAGCAAAGGTTAACATGTTATCAATTCAATCAAGCAGTAATGTTAAAGTAGTAAATCACACATCCCTAAGTACTCTTGTTAATGCAAGAATGGTATAAATGTATGATGCATGCCCTCGCCTACGCTCCCTCAGCGACTTCATCTCACATTCACGTATGAACAACACTACCTCAGTGCTTGACCTGCTACACCTGAACGTAAGCGTAATGCAGTGCATGCATATGATTACCAAGTTCTTATTAGTCCTTTTCATACAGCAGGATTGAGAAACTAAGGTCCCTCCCTTATATCAATTCCCAAACAATGATCCATCTAGGGTCGTCAGTCCTAGTTAATCTCATACGATGTTGCGGTTCTAGGTCGCTGCAAAGGGTTCATCACCAAATCAGTGCAGGCCTAGTTTATACTCTTGTTGCTACGAAAAGGCTTGTCGCCTCTACGTAGATCCAGAGTATGTTCGAGGTCACTATAAAGGGCTCGTCACCAAATCAGTGTTGGCCGATAGCTCGAATACAGTGTCTCATACCACCGTATTCGGTTCATGAGCTCTGGTTGCTCACTGGTCACTACGGGTAGACTCGTCGCCTTGGCGTAGACCGATAACTCGACCACAGTGTCTCATACCACTATGTCCGGCTCATGAGTCTTAGCGGATCGAGGTACCAAGGTTAACGGGATTTCACTGGTGAGTTTGGTACCTTAGGTTCAAGCAGTAGCATCCATACATGGTGAACATACATCGGCACATCGGGTTACTTAACGGGCTCGACTAGTACATGTGCACCCAAAGTTGATCGACGTGAAGTGCATAAGCTCTCCGTGTGGCCTAACCACTGCCAACAACTTAAGTACGACTTGGGTTCGTCAAACACGTCCTATGTGGCAAATGAATCTCAGCCACGACTTCAAGCCTGTTACCGATTGCCTGGACTATAACATAGCCCCAATCACATTCAATCCTTAACCAGAAAAACATGTGGAGTAGTCAAAGCAGAATTATCAAAGTAATTCAAACATGTTAACAAGCATGTTATAAAGCACAATGTAAGCAAGAAATACAAACACATACATTTCATAAGTAAGTGATTAAATTAAACAACTTGCATAGAAGAAATCATACACATCTCTAAGGTAGTTGAGAATCCTATCTCAACACCTACCCTAAGTACTATCATCTAAGTACTTACTCATACAAGCATTTTCACAAACACTTAGAATACACTATTTAACATACCTAACACATATTGGCCAAAACATGTATTAGGGCGAATTCTTTCACCAAGGAAGTATTACACATATACCTAGCATATACATACAGTAATTAATCATGGAAAACATACTTTCATAATTTGTACGTATACGGTACTTTCTACAGCTATACTGAATACACTAAACACCACAATTTGCATCGTAACTGAATCGCAAAACGAACATCGCATTTTGCATGTGAAATAACACCCAAATCATGAATCTATCATTATCTGACATTGAAAGTGTTGAAAACCATAACCTAAGCGTCTATAGTCCGCACCTTACGCCATAGAACCGTAACGTACTCGACAGAGACTCTAGGTCTTTGTCAACAATGAGATGACAACCTATATCACGAGTTAAGTTAGCTATTTCGCTACTTGCAACAATTGAAACTCTAGAACATATTAGGGTTAGGTTTTCTTACCTCAAAATGAATTCAGAATCATCCTAGTAGTGATACGGATGCGATGAATAAGCACGTAGAATAGTAGAAGCGATTCTCAAGAATAACTCTCACTCATTCACTCACTTTCTCTCTCTTTTTCCTTCTCTTTCTTTCTTCTCTCTCCCTTAGGTTTAGGAAATTCGTATGGAATATGAGAGAGGGGGTTTAAGCCTCTTATATAGACCCAGAATTGCCGAAAATAGGCCTAGGGCCAAGGTATACTTAAGTTATAACCAAAACCAGCCTGTTTCGACTCAACGGAGCATTTTCGGAGCCCCCCTTGAACCAAAGGTCAGACTTAAGCTTACTGACCTTGGATCTAGGTCGAGTTAAGTTTTCATTCCTGTCGGGTTCCCAGATCACACGTGGCGAACCAGTTTCAATTCAACGGTCACCGAATCTCAATCAGGGTTACAAGTACACAGAACTGTGTATGAAATTTCCCCTGATCCGAGGGTGTATTTGGGTCAGATTCTGATGGTTTGATTATTTATATTCGGCCCACGAGTGACAAGTCTCAGATTACTTAAATTCAAATAAATTTCTAAAGGAAACCACGTTTTCTCACACTCTCCGCTCCGGGTTCAAGCGAATGGCTTCAGGACACTATCTGGACTTGATTTCTGAGATGGTTGTCAAGCTCAGCAAGGCGGTCTTAATTTTATAATTTCGTAGTAATCGGACTTTCGACGTGTGGTCCAGATCTGATACGGAGTTTCAATGTGCTCCCGAGAGCAACTGGGTAATGAGATGGATTCTAGATTTTAGGGTAACCTAGTGTCAATGATTCTACAAGTTTTAGTTCTTGCAGATCGTATTTAAAGTGATTCAAGCGAATTTCACAGCTAATCTAGTTTAGCACTTAGTTAAACTCGTCTAATTTCTAAAGGATTTGGTCCTGAGTGATTTCTGCCTGAGGTGGTACTCAGGTCTTTATATGGAATTTTCCGAGACGTTACAATTGTCTTGAGAAGCGCACCCTATGGATGTGCCCAATCATGAGCTGCCTTACGCAGGCCCATCATGATATATGTGTTATATGCATGCCATCCATCAGTTTTGAGGCCCACCATGATATATGTTCCATCCAGGCCATCCGGGTACTGGACGTCCAACAGGCCCAGATGGGCTAGACGTCCAGCCCTTGGAGCCCATCATGATGATGTATATGTTGTATACATGTTATCCATCCCTTTTGTTGGGTCGTGGGCTGCTTTATGAGGCCCAATATGATGTAGGTGTTGTGTACACACAGTTCATCCATTCCCTAGATATTGGGGCTGTATGTGAGGCCTATTGTGGCTGTATGTGAGGCCCATTGTGGCTGCATGTGAGGCTCATTATGGCTGTATGAGAGGCCCATTGTGAATGTATGAGGCCCATTGTGTTGTATGAGGCCCATTATTTTGTGAAATCCACCATGATGGATGTGCTATATATATACCCTGTCCATCCATTTTTTTTTAGGCCATAAGGCTGGCCCGTGAGGCCAACCATAAAGTATATGTTGCACACGCGGCCCACTCATTGTTTTAGGGCCATGGGCCCCTTTGTCATGAGAAGCCCACCTTGATTTATATGATTATATGTATCCTATCCATACATTCCCTAGGCCACGAGCCACCTTAAGAGGCCCATAGTGATGTATATGTTTCATGCCTGTGTTAGGGGCTGTCTTGTGAGATCCACCATGTGTGAGGGATGTGTATACATTGTCCATCCACTTTCTAGATAGTATTAGGGCCGTGGGTCCCCATTATAAGCTAGATTCCATATCCCAAATGGGTCACACCTTAGGAGCAATGGTGGTTAAATGTCCACGTTGTAAACCTCCCTAGGGCCCATCATTACGTCCTTTTCCACCTTACCTTATTGGGCTAACCCAAGCCATTGGTTCCCATTTGATAATGATACTCTGCAGTATACCCTGTAGGACTACGCAAAACCTTAGAGCCCATCTTGTGTTCATACCGGGTCTTCCATAGGAAATGTGGCCCACATAGATGCGTGTGTCTTGCCTAAGTTTAGTGAATATATCCAAGGTCCACTTACATAATGAGCGGCCTACCCAATCCGTGTGTAAGGACACATCGTCCTAAATGTATGAACTCCACCAAGCCCACTTTGTGTATGTATTGGGCCCCATAAGAAAGCCCAGTTTATTCATGATAAGAGTTTGAGGAAGCCGAATTGTTCACCCTTTTAGCTTACCCTATGAACTCACCTCATTGTATACCCACTTGACTCACCCTGTGAGATGTATCCTACCTTATAATCAATTGTTAGGACCTCGTGTTATGTATGTATCATCCACACTGTCCATTTACCTTCTTAGGACGAGTGCGAGGCTTATCTTTGATATTAGTACATCATCATCATCCCCCTCCCCCCCCCCCCCCCCCTCTTACTGTAGATGGACGAATATGTAGTATCAGGTTGGTATATCCACTATGCAGAACCTATCTCGATCTATGGACTTTACCCGTCGTCCCCGTCTTAGATCATGCAGAGCCTTGGAAGGTTAATGTAAGACATACCACATGGGCTCCTATAGTTGTAGAAGGAGCACGTCGTTCAGTTTACACTCCTAGTATGCGACATGCCGGTGATAGTCGATTGTGGATTATTGTTGTCTGCCTTATCAGATAATCTTGCCTATGTACTTCATTACATTATGATACAAACCCATATGCATCATATGTATGCTTGTTATGAGGAGTGATTGACCATAGCATATGTCATTGGGCTGGTTTATTATGGGACTCCTTGTGAGACGGAGTTGCCCCACATGAGCGTGCGATACGCGTAAGTTTGATGCATGACTGGATTGTATGACTCATGCATCTCACATTTGTGTGACATGATCACTGTGCTCCCTTGCGACATCAGGGCTGCGGCTTCCACAGGCATATCATGGATGGGAAGCTGGGACACTGAAAATGTTTTGGTTCGAGCATATGGGCACGTTAGTTGTCCGCAGGTGAAAATTCCTAAACCCCCGAGGCTAGGGGATGCTCCAACGTCTACACCGAGTGGATACATAAGCGCACGAGTGCCGAATACCAGTAGGGCACGTCTCCCACTGTATCATGATAGGTTGAAATGGGGTGTGGCCTTATCCGCCCAAGTAAGGGGCTGTAAGCTAGGCTGAGTTCGACCAGCTCACAAATGGGTCCGCTATCAACGAGTCGGTAGGTATTGGTAAACTACTGGCTAGGCGGGTAGTGAGGTCTCTTCCACTCGCTAGGCCGTGCAATTAGGGAGGCAGCAACTACTGTGGAGTGTACTAGACCTTGGTGATATCCCAGAGATGTACAGTACTGATATTGTGACGCCCTGTCTCTATTACACACGTGAGAGGAAACTGATGTGGGCGTGGCCTAAGGGCCTGAGCGAGCTACCAGTAGCTGGCTGGCTCTTTTTTTTAACACACGCACACACACCCCACACACTCATGCTAGTGGAATTTCACCACCTATGGATACTCGATCCCTTGACCGGGTGTTGAAACTCGTAAGGATCCAAGGTTGGCAGGCTACTGTGCATACAGTGGGGCGGAACCTTGTCCCCACATCGGAAGCGTTGCGGTGGTTATATGTGGACTTACTGAGTAGGAGTTGCGTACTCAATATTTTAATCATTCATTCACTACCCACTCAAGTTGGTGGTGCGCAACTAAATCATTATGTGTACCTCCGCAATGGCCACGATTTCGGTTAGGTACATGACCAACCTGAGATCAGGAGTTTACCACAATGAGTCAGGCTATCCAAATTTAGGTATGAGACTGGTTTGGATAGAAGTCCTTTGTAATGAACCCCATAACTCGCGACACCACGTATTATCATTCTGACTACACACTCCAACTTCGTCATTTCTTATGCATTACATCCTCAGCATATGACATTGATTTATTATGTTTCTGCATTACATGGCCTAGATACGGCTGACGGTATTCGTGGACTCGCCATGATTTGCATATTGCATTGCACCCTCAGCATATGACATTGGCTTATTATGTTTTGCATCGCATAGTTTGGATAAGGCTGACGGTATCTATGGACTTACCAGTATTTCCACTTACTTTGGTATTATACGATTTATGGATTAACAATATTTTCACTTAATCGGATATTATATGCTTGGCACATGCATTGTGCACACACGTACACCACCCTCTAAGCTTTGTAGTAAGCTTATGCTTGACCGTTGCATGTAGGTAACGTTAGGTCGCAGTAGCATTGAGACAAGAGTAAGTGCCAGAGCTTTGGAGTTTTGTTTCATATATATTTATTTCTCTTTTTAGCATTGTACTCAAATGTTTATATTAGTGGATATGTGGTGATGATGTTGTTCTTGTGATTTGGGTACTCATGTGGTTATGCTTCTTTACAAATTTAAAAAAAAAAAAATCATATTGAAAATCCTCCTTGTAGGATCCCAGGATCGGAATCTGGCGTACAGGTGCTGGGAGCCGAGAATGGAGTACTACGGAGGTTGTCAGCACCGGATTCGGCGATTGAGAATTTTGTCAGCCTGGTTCCCGAGTTTGGGGCGTGACATGTGGGGTCTCCACTGTACAGCTGGGATGTGGACCCTACCATGATGTATGCTTTGATCCACACCGTCCGCCGTCCAGCACCAGAACGGTGGGACCCACCATGTTAAGGGTTTTATCCACACTGTCTACCATCCAGCAATGGACAGTGGAGCCCACTGATGCATGTGTTTTATCCTCACCATCTATCTGGACAGTGGGACGCCACCGTGATGTATGTGCTGGATGCACACCATCTTCTCAGGGGCCACCGTGATGTATATGATTGTCCAGCACCATCCACACGTGAACAGTGGGACCCACATTAGGTAAGTGTATTATCTACACCGTCCGTCTGACAGGCCCACCTTGATGTATGTTATCCTGCACCGTCCAAGGGCCAGGACAGTGGGGCCCTAACTTGATGCACGTGTGGCATCCACACCGTCTAGCGGTCTGAATGGTGGAAGCCACCGCGATGCATGTGTTCTATATCCATGCCATCTGCCCGTTTTGCTGGACACAGGCCCACCTGTTGTACACGGAGGGCTCGCCTACCGTATATGCAGGGCTCACTTGTGATGTGTAGGCCCAATATGATGTATATGAGGCCAGTGTATAGGGCCCATTGTGATGTATATGCGGTACGTGTATGAGGACCATTGTGATGTATATGCAGCCCGTGTATAAGTCCTATTGTGATGTATATGCGGCATATGTAATAAGGCCCATTGTGATGTATATGCGGCCCATGTATAAGGCCCATTGTGATGTATATGAGGCCCGTGTATAGGGCCCATTGTGATGTATATGCTGTCCATATATGACTCCCATTGTGATGTATATGTGGCCCATGCAATGAGGTCCATTGTGATGTATATGCGGCCCATGTATGAGGCCCGCTGTGATGTATATGAGGCCCATGTATAGGGCCCATTGTGATGTATATGCGGCCCATGTATGAGGCCCAAGTAATGTATATGTGACCCTTATGTGAGGCCCGATGTGATGTATACAAGACCCTTATATGAGGCCCAATTGTGATGAGTGATTCCACCATGATGTATGCGTTATATTCACATCGTTCATCCATTTCTCTAAGGTTGTGGGTCCCATTGCCTTGAGAGGCTCACCCTAATTTATGGGCTATATGCCCACCATGGGGCTGCCTTATGAGGCCCGTCATGATGTATGTGTTACATACACGATGTCCATCCATTTCCCTGATTTGTATAAGGGTCGTGGGCCCCATAGAAAGTTAGATTCAAATCCCAAGTGGACTCACACTAGGAGACAATAGTGGTTAAATGTCCACCGTTGAAATCCTCCCTAGGGCCCGTTGTTAAGCCCATTACCTTGGGAGCAATGATGGTTAATGTTCACGTTATAATCTCCCTAAGGCCCATTGTTAGGCCCATTCCCATCTCCTCTTATTGGGCTTACCCCAAACTGTTGGGCCCTCATTGATGATACCCATCTCACGCTACCAGGCTAACCCAAATCATTGGGCCCCCATTGATGCTAGTAACAATCATCTTTCCCTTGTTGGGTTATCCCAATCTGATGGGCCCCCATTTGATAATAATGCTTTCCACCATACCCTGTAGGACCACCCAAGCCTTGGAACCCACCTTGTGTTCACACTAGGCCTCCCATAGTAATGTGGCCCATCTAGATGCATGTCTTGCCCAAGTTTACTAACCATACCCAAGGCCCACTTAGGTGTTGAGCGGGCTACCCAATCTGTTTGGAAGGACACATAGTCCTAGATGTAAGAACTCAATCAAGCCCAATTTGTGTATATATCAAGCCCCATAAGGAAGCCCAGTTTATTCATGATAAGAGGTTGAGAAAGCCCAATTGTTCACCCTATTAGCTCACCTTGTGAACTCACCTTGTTATATACCCACTCGACTCACCACGAGAGGTGTATCCTACCTTTATACCCCATTTGCTAGGACCTCGTGACATGTACGTAACATATCTTCTGCACCATCCATTTCTTCGTTAAAACAAGTGCGAGGTCCATCCTTGACATTAGTGTACCATCTGGCCATCCGTTGCTTAGTACATCATCACCCCTCGCCGTAGATAGAAGAATATGTAATATCAGGTTTTGTATGTCCACTATGTAGGACCTATCTCAACGTATGGACAAGACCCGTCGTCCCCATCTTGGATCATACAGAGCTTTGGAAGGCTAATGTAAGACATACCGCATAGGCTCCTATAGTTGTAGAAGGAGCACGTCTTCTAGTTTATACTCGTAGTATGTGATATGCCGGTGATAGCCAATTGTGGATTATTGTTGTCTGCCCTGTCAGATAATCATACCTATGTACTTTATTACATGATGATACGTGCCCATACGCATCATATGTATGCTTGTTATGATGAGTGATTAATCATAGCATATGCCAATAGTTTGGTTTATTATGAGACTCATTATAAGACAGAGTTGCCCCACATGATCGCACGGTATGCGCAGGTTTAATGCTTGACTGTATGGTATGACTCATGCATCTCGCATTTGTGTGACTTGATTACTTGGCCCCCTAGCGATATCACATCGTGGATGGCCAGATGGGATACCAAAAATATTTGGTTCTAGCACTATGGGCGCTTTGGATGTCCTTGGGTGAAAGTCCCCGAATCCTCTTGGTACCGGAGGATACTCCAACGTCTAGATAGAGTGGATACAAGGCAACGTCTCCCACTGTGTCATGGTCGGTTGGAAGGGGGTTTGACCTTACCCGCCTGAGTGAGGGGGCAATATTTAGGTTGAGTTTGATCAGCTTGAGGAATGGGTCCGCTATCAACGAGTCGGACCCGATATTAGCAGGCAGATAATGAGGTCTCTTCCACTTACCCAGTTGTGCACTCGGATGGGGGCGGCAAGCTGGCGTTGAGTGTACTAGACTCTGGTGATATCCCAGAGATGAGCCATACTGATATGTGGACTTACTAAGTAGGAATTGTGTACTCAACATTTGACTCATTCATTTATTCATTCACTATCCACTCGGGCTAGTGGTGTGTAACTAGATCATTACATGCACCTTCGCAATGGCCATAGTTTTGGTTGGGTACGCGACCAACCTGAGATCAGGAGTTTACCACATTGAGTCTAGCTATCCAAATTTAGTATGAGACTGGTTTGGATAGAAGTCCCCTGTGATGGACCCCACAGCTTGCGATACTACGTACTATCATCCCGACTTAATACTCCAGCTTGGTCATTTTTTTTGCACCGCATATTGTATTGCATCCTCAGCCATAGCATTTGGTTTACTATACTTTTGTATTGCATAGCCTAAATGAGGTTGATGGTATTATGGGCTCGCCAGGATCTACATATTGCATTACATCCACGGCATATGACATTTAAGTTACCATGTTTCTGCATTTATATGGCCTAGATGAGGCTGATGGTATTCGTGGTTCATAAGCAATTGCTTATTGCATTGCATCCTCGGCATCTGATATTTGGCTCACTATGACTCCGCATTGCGTAGCCGATCTACATTGCATACTCTAATATTATATGACTTATAGACCTGCCAGTATTCTGCTTACACTGATATTGTATGCTTAACACATGTTTTGTGCACACACGTACACCACCCTCTAAGCTTCTTTGTAAGTTTATGCATGAACGTTGCATGCAGGTGACGTTAGGTTGCAGTAGCAATGAGGTAAAAGCGTGCGTTGAGCTTGTGGAGATTTTGTTATTCATGAATTTTCCTTTTCAGCACTGTAATCAAATGTTCATATTAGTGGATATGTGAAGATGATGTTGCCTTTGTGATTTGGGTACACTTGTGGTTATGCTCCTTTACAAAAAAAAAAAATCACACTGAAAATCCTCCTTGTAGGATCCCATGATCGGAATCTGGCGTATGGGCGCCAAAAGCTGAGAATGGGGTGCTACGGAGGTTATCGACGCCAGATTCGGCGATCAGGAATTCTATGAGCCCGGTTTCCGAGTTAAGGGCGTGACAACAACTGAATCGAGGAGAATCCGTCATGATGAGTTGGAGAGATCGAGGAGCTATACTCTGCGGCGGCAACCTTTCGACTGCAAGCTTATGGGGGACAGACGCATGTCAGAGGTCGAGTAGACGCAACGACACGATGAATATTGAGCTGCTGCATGTAAAGTGGTGGATGAGAAACGACTCTTCCTTATCTCCATTTAATGTTGTTCATTACAGTTTGTGCGCGGCTCAGGGATTCGTATCAACCAGACTAATTAGGTGTTACCACGTATGAGGTGGTGCTCGGTCGGGTGGCTCTTGGCCTCCAATAATTAAGGCTTGTCATGATTGCTTTCGACCGAACACTATATAAAAGCAATCGCTTCCTTCACTAAAACGGTCATTTGCTTTTGCTTAGAAAATTTTCATTTATGACACACTACAAGAGCAGGCGATTTTCGGTGAGTCCTTCTCATTATCCGACTTTATTTTCAGTCCTTTTTTCCTTCCTTTAGCCCATTTTCCATTTTACTTTATTCTCTTAATTTTTATAAGCCCTTTTCATGTTAGGCACGACTCCTACAACTCAAAGGATCAAAAGTTATACTCGAACTAAAACTTACTATTTATAGTAAAAACAAAAACAAAAAGAACTTTTGATTGTCGATATGATGGAATCTGGCATATCCGATGTGGACAACCCAACATAGTGGGTTGGTTGGCTAAAGTAGCTTCTCCTACCCCAAAATCATATATGATATGCCGAAAAACTCATCCCAATTTGAGATATGACTGTTTTAAGGTTTTAACGGTTTAGATCATTTTCTCCTCCAATCAGGCCTTCTCTGGTCCATCTTTGCCATGAAACTGTCTGCGACCGGCTCTAAATCAGTAATGAAAAATAAAAATTCTCTGCATGAAGTGACAATCTTGTCCTTTATAGTATGGGTCCCATGGCTCCCGCACCCATATGGTATTTTTTTCATTGACGACGCATCATTGTTGCATGGTGCAGCAGGCACTACATTCAATCCAAGTCCAAGCATGAGTTCCTCCCATACCCTGTTACTATATTTTGGTTGTTTTACAGGAGAAATTCCTACATAAGCATGGAGAGAAAATTGCTAGCAAAACCACAATAATGAAATATTCAACACATCGTCTCTCTTACAAAACCATGAAAAGAGGCAGTATGGTTGGGGTAAGGCCCATACTTGGAACTTAATCATTCCTCAAATTGCTCTCTCTACATTTTCAAAGTGGCCATAAACTCCATAATTCTCCTAGGGCTTGTTTCTTTTGATTTTCTTCAGAAAAAAAATAATAATAATATTAATAACAAATAAATTTGGTGTTTCCCAGGAAAATGTGTTTTGTTAGATCCCTTTCCTATTTTCTTATTTCCCAAAGGCCCCACTTTTCCAACCTTTTATGGGAATTACTTCCCCAACTAAAAGGTGGGGAAAAAAATTAGCTAGTAAAATCTAAGTGAACTCGTAAAATACTAGCACCTCATCCTTCTCCCTACAGCTCTCACTCCACTGCAGGGATCTAAATCACTAATTAACCTTCTCTAAGATAATAATATGGTCCCCACATTGATAAATAGTCTAGATCCCATCCATTGATTGGATGATTAAGATCATTATTTCAAAGTGATTTTTGGTAGTGATGGGCAATCATAGGTGGGCATCTACATTATGAACAATGATTAGACATTTCCTAGAATAATAAAATGGATCATCCATTTCCTAATAGTTAATCCAATAGTTAGGATGATGTGATCAAAGATACTTTTCATGATGTGTTGGCGTTAAAAGGTGGGCCCCACATGATGGACAGTCCAAATCAATTATTAGATTTTGTTTAATATAAAAAAATATGAAAATTCAATTTCCTATCCAATGGAAACACTTTCTGTCACATATGAAAGTGATTTTCGGGAGGGATAACAATTAATGGTGTCCTCCTAATAAAATGATTGAGACTTTCATGTAATAAAATAAATCATTTTATTGTGGATCAAATTGTTAAGGTAATGTAATCAAAGTGGTCATGTGGCCGAACATGATGAACGGCCAAACGATCAAGCCTTTAGTTTAATCAATATGAACTGCTTATTTTCTGTTCAATTGAATATGATCATCTAATGAAAAGTCACTTTTAAGAGGCATGTGCAATCAAAGGTGAGCTGCAGATGATCGATTATCTAGATCAATAATAGCATTAGGCGGCATCAATGATGCAGAGTAGGTTATAGACACTTTCATGGGAAAGATGGACCATAAAAGGCTGGACCAAAGGCGGATATGATTCGGACCATTAAAACCTTAAAACAGTTGTATTTCACAAACTAGGACGGGTTTTTTGATACATCATATATGATTTTGAGGTAGGAAAAGCTACTTAAGCCAACCAACCCTGATATGTCGGGTTGCCTATGCCAGATTTGAGAGATTCCATTAGATTGACAGTCAAAAGTCTTATTTACTATCATTTTTACTATTAATAGTAAGTTTTAGTTTGAGTATAACTTTTGATCCTTTGAGTTGTAAGAGTTGTGCTGACCATGAAAAGGGCTTAGAAAAGTTAGGAGAATAACATAGTTGGGCTAAATTGGATGCTCACTATTTTTTGTAAAAAACCACGAAGTCTAGTAGGAATGGAGATTGTCTACAAATAGTAAGTTTACTATTTATAGTAAGTCACGTTTTTAGGGTGTTTAAGTTGGAGTCTAAGTCTAAAACTCTATCATAGGTTTGAGCTCACACTACACCAAAATTGTTTATTAGGTACGGCCAGTGCTTTAGTTCAGGAACGTTATTAAGCCGTTTCTAATTACACACGGTTCTGAACCGTTTCTGAATGCAGAGACTATACCCTCTTTCCACGTACGTTATTAGGCTCTTTTGCTTTCCCCTTTTCTTCGATCTCTCGTCTCGCATCTCTCTCTCTTCAAATCTCCAATCTAGGTCGTTTTGCCCTCCTACTCGTCCTGCTATTCTTCTCTACACTCCAACACCAAAACTTCTCCTCTCTCTCTCTCTCTCTCTCTCCTCTCTCTCTCTCCTCTCTCTCTCTCTCTCTCTCTCTCCTCTCTCTCTCTCACACACACACACACACACACACACACGTCTCATTTTGGCCTTTGAATTGTAATGGAGAAATTTCAAAGCCCTAGCTCTCTCTCTCTCGCTCTCCGAAGTTGGGAAGGTGAGCAATTTCTCATTCTCTTTTCTACGATTCCAATCAAAAATCTCGACTTCCTTTGAAGAAATGAGATCTTTCTTCCATGATTTTAGAATGTCTCTCCTTGCTTGATGCATCTACATGTCTTTCTTTTCCCCGATTTTTTGCCCTCTAATGATTCATTTAGGGTTTCTTTCATACTAGGCAACAAGGTTGCGAAGTTTTGATGCAGAGCGATGAGATATAACCTGAGAATGGTTGTAGGATATAAGATTATTGGAAAATAAGGGCTGATGACTCTGACAGCGAAGTGACAAGTGGAGGCACTTACAGTTGCGAGAACAACAGGAGGCAACGACAGAGATAGCGGTGTCAGGTTAGAAAGGGATGGGTATTTGATGGATGATGATGAGGGTTCTGAGGTTCGTGTGTGTTGCTGTTACCGGTGGGTGTTTTGAAGGTTTTTTGGGTTCGGATGTGTTGCTGATGGCGGTGGGAGATGGTGGTGCGTGAAGTGTTTTATGGATAGGTGAAGTGAGATTTGGGTTCTGGGTAGCGGGAGATGGCGGTTGAACACTGGATTCAGGTGAGTGGTGGATTTTGGGTAGTGGCAAATGGTGGTGACAGAGTTGGTCAATGATGGATTTTGGGGGTTTTGGAGTGGAGGGGAAGAGGGTTTGGAGTTTTAGGGGTTTGGGATTTTCGGTGGATGGGTTCAAGTTGTTGGATGGTGTATGGGAGCTAAGAAATTGTGAGTCTTCGGGTCTGAGACATAAGTGCATGCAAGCTGATATGGGGAAGATAGGTTATGTGGAAACATAGAAGATGATACACTGAACCTGGTTGTATAGCTCTGGCCCCATGAAAAGCTCATAATAAAGAAGAGTACAAATGAGATGAACATGTGTTCCACTCAACCTGAGAGGTGGGTACCACCAGTACCGTCCAGATGGACGGCTGGATGTAGAATACATAAATCAAGGTGGGCCTCACCCCTCACATGTGCAGCATGTGTGGGGGGTGGTCCCATGCACTTCCAAAATAAATAGATGGTGTGGAGAATACATACATCATGGTAGGGCGTCCATGGTCTAGATGGGACCCACAGAACTTGCTGACATCGGTGCAGCAACTGCTGCTGCTACAGTGGCCTAATGGCCCACCGTCCAGATAGTGGATGACTGGTATAAAACACATATTTCATGGTGGGTACCCACCATCCAGACCTATTGGACGGTGCAAGTAAGACCCATACATCATGGTGGTGTCACACAGCAGTGGACGATGTGGATCTCACACACCAGAGAGGTGGGTCCCACATACACGTGGCCCACCAGGGCCTGCTGAGGTCATAAACAGCTATGTAACCGCTGCAGTTACACCGAACAACCTACTTCCCATAGTAGGTGGGTCCCACGTACCACGTGGATGGTTGGGATCAAACTCATACCTCATGATCCGACCGACACTTGCTGACGTGGATCCAGCACTAGGTGTTACTGCGTGGGATGAGCAGATGATGGTGTGGATAACATCCTACATCAAAGTGGGCTACACATCAAGAGAGAGAGATAGAGATAGAGGGACATGTGTAGCAGAGGGACCCCGCCACTATGGGTCCCTCTCTAAACAATGCATACATCAAGATGGGTCCCACCATATGTGGGCCCTCTAATCATCAAAATCCTAAAAAAATCACCCACCTCAAATTCCTTCCTTCCTCCTTCCACCTATAGGCTTTAGAACTCCAAGGGGGTCGATTTAATGGTTGAGATCGACTTTGAAGGGTTGAATTGGGTGGTAGGGAGTGGGCCACACCTAGCTCTATCCATGGAGCTTTGGGCTTGGATGTGGGTTGCTTGGAGAATGAGGGAGAGAGATGAGAGAGAGAGGGAGAGAGAGAGAGAGAGAGAGAGAGATGGGTGACTGATGGGTGTGAGTGATGGGTGAGGTGATGGAATGTTGACTTTTTGGGGTTGCTTTTGCACTTGGGGATGGGATAGAGTAATGGGTTGAGTGATGGGTGTACTTTTGACAAGTGAGGTGGTTGATGAGATGGATTTCCTTGGGTTTGCAAATGCGCAGTGTTTTCCTCGAACTGAATGCGGGTCCACATCTTCGGGCCCTAGTATCGCCTCGGCGCACGAGACACGGCGTTGGAACAGCAGCGACAGCACGGTCACAAGGGTACAAGTCACGGGTCGAGCAGACTCTTGAATACGGAACACAAGTTAGGATCATGCGGAAATGCCAATAACAGATCGCGGGTCGCCAGAATTCTACCGGGAGGACCGCGGAGGCCTACGGAACGTTATGGGCTAGGATACGGGTCTTACAGTACATGACCAGTCGAGTAGCATGTGTAGGGTGTTTTTAAGGTGAGTAAAACCACTTTTTCTTCCCTTCTTCATCTTTTCCAATAGCCCCTTTCATGACCGGTCGAACCCACCTTCGATTGCAACTTGGTTAGTGCGTCTTTTCCATTTTGGTTTCATATTTTAGTTCTTTGCACTTCTATTTGCTTGATTTTATGATTTATTTCAAGATTTCTAGTGGTTTCCTTGCATTATTTGGGTAAAATCTGATTTGGGTGAAATCCATAAACCATTCTTGCATTCTAATTTTGCTTCTTGGAATGGAAGGTAGATATAAGAAAACAACCACTCATGGCCCTTCTTCTTCCCGTTCCACACCGATTTCGGTGCATACTCTTCGACCACCCGAAGAAGACCCAGAGTATGTGTGGGATATTCGTCTCTGCAACGTCATTGTTGAGTGGACTGTCAATTCCAACTATTTGAGTCCTTTCAATATCGTTCCCCTCCTTGAGGCTGTAGGATGGGCTAACATATTGAATTGGGGTGGACCCGCATATCGGTCCATTACCCAGGCCATGTTTGCATGCATTAGTGATGTGTCTATTGAAAATTAAACCTTCATTATTTCATTTCGAGAAGGTACATTTCCAGTAGATCGTCACTTGATTTCTAACTTAATGGATATTCCTGTTATTAATGAAGGGATTCTAATTACCACATTGTCTGAGAGATTAAATGAATCTGAAAAATGAATGTTAACCAGAGTTTTATGCAACATGAACTTGGATTGGAATTCCAGGATTGCACTCTGATCCAATCATATGTTACTCAGATACAGAATTCTTCATCGTATCTTTATCTTGAACATTTACCCGAAATCTGGTAATAAGGCTGAATTAACTTCTTTCATGGTGCACATTCTTCACTCTGTTGTTTCTGGTATTCAAGTGTGTCTTCCATCGCTAATTTTCTATATGATAATTCAATTTCGTCTCCATCCGGGCCATAGCGATACACCTTTCACTTACTTGATGACCACCCTTGTTATTCATTGTCTTGTGGTCATGCCTACTAGAGAAGCTCCTATTACCCATCTTCCTTTCAACAATTCCAACATTAACAAGATGAATTTGAAGTTGGCACCTGGCCAAGTTGATAGGAATGCTGGAGGAGCTACTGAAGAAGCTGGAGAGGAAGAAGCACTACCCCTGATGATGTGACTATGGATAATATCTTTAATGAATTAGAATCTGATTCTGAGGCTGATCCTGATTATCAGCCATCTGATTTTAATGAGCAGTTGAGAACCTTAGAGGAAAAGGTGAAAGGTTTGCATGTATCCCAAGAGACTCAATTCAAATATATGTGCAAATACCTTCGGTGTATTAACAAGGGATTACATCAAATTGATCCATCTATTCCTGCTCCATCTTTTGGTTCTGACTAGTCGTTATTCATGTTAGGTTTGTAATAACTCTTAACTTTACTTGTGCTTACATAGTACTTGAACATGTTATTATGCTTCATGATGATATTTTGATATTACTCTATGGACATGTTTATGCTATTCACTCTCATAAATCATACTCTTCTCTTATATTTTTTTCTCTTTCATTTTCTTTCCTTTGTCATATTATGACAAAAAGGGGGAGAAATGTGATATGATTCTTGATGATATATGTTTATGATATATGATGATTGTTGGGGATGTGTGATTGTGGAGATATAATTGTGGAGATATATGGGAATATATTTCTTTTTGGATATGTATTTGATTAATACAGGTACTCTACAAATCACTTCCCCTGGATTGAGGGGGACTATTGGATTATGGGGGAGTTGTAGTGAGTTGTAGTGTAACACCCCGGTTCCCGGAACCCGAGTACACTACTCGTTTTCCAAAAACCCGAGTGTTAATCTCTAAAATACCCAAAATTTCATGTACATTTTTTTCTTTATCAGAGTTAACCATTTAAGCGGAATAAAAACAATCCCAGTATAAGAGGGAATCCAAATATACATAACCAAGGTTTCAAGCGGTTACCCAAAAACTTATACAAACCAATGTCCTAACTTTTACAAAATACAACAGTATAAATTAAATACAAAAGAAGTTATGAATGGAAAGTCGCAAGATCATCTAGCTCCTCCCATTCCACATGAACACCAGCATACGTGTCATCTACGTCTCCTGCATACTGAGTATGGTTTGATAGCGTCAATGGCTATTGCAGTGAGGTATATCCCTCAAGATTTATCGTATCACCCAGATAATTAAGCATAGTTAACAAAAGATAGTGTATGACAAATATTGTACAAAGATTATCATGAAAATCAGATAAGGTTCATCAAATACGCATTCATTAAATAAATCACACAAAATAATCTTATTTAAATGCATGAATGTATGCACATGCTCACAAACCTGGGGATGCACATCCAGCTGGTAAAAGTCGCCCAAGGAGAACTAGCCACCCGGAAAAGACTATGATATATAGATCACCCAAGGAGGACTAGTTACCCGAAAAAGTACACGAAGGTACACCCAAGGAGATCTAACCACCCAGAAAAGACCATAATAAATAGATCGCCTAAGGAGATCTAGCCACCCGGAAAAATACACAAGGTACGCCCAAGGAGAATTGGTCACCCGGAAAAGACCATGATAATATATAGATCGCCCAAGGAGAATTAGTCACCTGGAAAAGTATGCAAAGGTACACCCAAGGAGAACTAACCACCCGGAAAAGACCGTAATATATGCCATGAAAATGCATGATTAGCCCAACCATTATTATTCCAATTTTAAATAATCTTTTTAAGAAAGCTCAAAGGTCACTATGGGGGGGTTTGTCACCCAGCATAGGCCGACAGCTCAGGCGTAGTGTCCCATTCCACCATCCCTAGCTCATGAGGTTAATAAATAGGGTGTTTAAAGGTAACCTACCCAACTAATGGTCAATCGTAGTCCAACAAGTGGAACTTACCATCATAAGGTTATACAAGAGCAATCCATTAGAGCCTCATGAGACAATTGTTCCATAAAAGCCGCAAAGGCCGAATATTCCTTTTAAAGGTGCGATAAGAAGGGATTATTCCCCAAAAGTCACAGGGGCCTAAATAATTCCTGAGATGGTAAATTCACACCAAACATTCCTTTTTGCCTATTAGACACAATAGCCACTAACTCGAGGACCTTCAAGCATTCTATCATGTAATCACATATAACAATTTAAATTACGTCTAATATTGATAGCGCAAGCATGTTTGAAGCATTTGTTTTAAATTAGAATAGAAGTATTTAAATCACATTGCATGTTCAGATATTGAATTTAATTCCAAATCATCTGTCATTTATAAGAAATCAAATCAATAAGAGTGATGAATCACATTAAGCAATCAATAAGATAATGGAACGAAGATGAATGAACAAGCTAACTATCAAGATAATGAAAAGCTTGAAGGGTGATCCTCACCTTTAAATTAAGTGATTGCAACAAGAATGCTCCAATGCACGAATCCAACTTGGACGGTTTAGATTTAAGTTCCGCACAGCATCTACGGTTAAGATCTAACCTCAGGATTTGATCTCCTACCTACGTTTTAAGGTTAGTCATTTTAGGAATTCTAAAATCCTAATTGTGCAACGGATGAAAATGAGTAGTAGAGGTTATAATTGATGATGATAATAACATTACTTAGTATAACTATCTAATATAAATTTATAACCTCAATTATAGTCTTCAACAATAGTAATAGGATGATATTAATTGTTAATTTTAAATTATTTTAATAATGAAAGTAAATAATGACAAAAATCTGATTTGTGAAGAGAACGAGAACAGCTCACCTGCGTTGACTCGGTTGAGTCAACTCGGCTCACCCTCACATATTCTTCCTCATTTCTCTTTTCTCCTCTTCTTCTCCTTTTCCCTTTTCTCTTTTCTTCTTTTCTTCTTTTGCAAAGAATTTCCAGCAGGGTTTGGATCTGACCAGCTGGTGAGCCAGAGACCTGACTCGGTTTTGAACCGAGTCAACTCAGTGACTCGCCTTTCTCCTCTTCTTCTTATCTTTCATTCTCTCTTTCTCCTCTTTCTCTTCCTGTTTTCTCCTTCTTCCTCTCTCCCATTTCTTCTCTCTGTTTTCGCAGGGATTCAACATCACTCAGACCAAACCCAAGCCTGGATTCGACCCACAACTCGGCTGCAACTAGAGCTAAGTTGACTCAACTCAGTGTGTTATAAGGTGGACAATACCCTTCCCTCACCAATCTTCTTCTTTCTTTTCTCTTTTGTGGGACCAAACAAAGTCTGTACTCGACCAGACCGCACCCTACTAGGTCTGGACTCAGTCCAGATCTAGCTGCACCAGGCCCAGCTCGGTGCGGTGCGGCGACTGCAACAGCAACAGGTTGCGGCACTCTCCCTCTCTCTTCTTCTTCCATCTGCTTCTTCCTCTTCTTCCTTGCATCTTCCTTTCTTTTCCTTTCTTTCTCACTCCCAACTGGAGAATGTCCAGTAGAGTTCACCTAACTCATGGCGACTCAAACTGAGTTGACTCAGCTTAATGTTGGTCCAAAATGGTGCAGCCCATCAGGGATTTCTCCCTTTCTCTGATCTTCTTCTCCTCTCCCATTTCTCCTTTTTGTTTTCTCCTTCTTTTCTTCCTCTTCTCTCTCTCCCCCCTCAACCAAAACACGCCTGAACTTGGCCCAGACTCGGACCAAGTCGACTCAACCCATTGCGGTAGCAGCAGCGGCGCACTCTCATACTTTCTTATTTCCTTCCCTTTTTGGAAAGGATGCCCTAAAAGGCAGCCTTAAATAGGGTGTAATAATCCTCTTCTAGAGGATTCGAATGCAACTAATCCAGGGGGTTAGTTACGGATTAGTTACGATTTCTCAGTTTCAAACCGAGAGATTTTGGGATGGTCCATCGAGCCTTGATTGCATGGATTTGATCAAGTGTCATGGATGCACTTCTGGGGCCATGGTCCATCAGTTGGATGGCCCTGATCAAGAGATGGGGCCCATAGCAGATGGTGGGTCTTTTCGGGCGGACTAAGAAGATGATGGGTCCGATCATGGCAATTCCTGATCCATGGCCCCATCCTTCGATCCATAGCTCTTGGATGGATCAGATGGGTCACAAAGACCGTGTGGGACCCACCATTTGAACGAATGACCACCATTTCTTGGTGGCTTCCAAGACTATGGGTTGCGGCGGCTCTTGTTAAGCAATGAAAGCCCTAACCGCATCTTGGAAAGCCCTAGGGCGGAGGGCTAAGATAAATCCACGTGGATAGCTGATATGAATGGAGAGAATCGCATGCAAGCTGTCAGACTGCCACAGACAGTTACCATTTTCGGAAGTCACTGCATGCAACCAGCTTGCGGACATGATTGTACGTATGTGTGGATACGTTCACACATAGGAGCTTAGGGTTTTGATCAGTAGTCCATCCGAGATGCGATGGATGGTTCAGATTAGTTGAGTTGATCACAGTTGTGGGCCACCGATCACGGCAGCAACGGAAAGTTTCCATTTTTGAAAAACAGTGCACGCCGCACCTGCTCGCAGTGGAAGTTGTGTATGACTTCGGGTGAATCTTATACACTCGGTAGAAATCATGTGCTTGACATGGTGAATGGTTCAGATTTCTGGTTCAGATTGTAATATTGGCCCGATCTGGATCAAACGTCCTCTGTACGTTAAATCCCAGCTTCTTGCGCTCGAATCTGTGTGTTCCTACGTGTGTTTTAACCTAAAATTTCAATGGGGTTTTGGTCAGATCCATCCATGGAACACGATGGACGGCTTGGATCTTTCATGTGAACACAGGAGGTGGGCCAAAATGACCGCAAACGAACGTTGTCCGTTCGAGCTGTGCGTAGTGGAAAATGTGAGAGAGAGAGAAAAATATATCTTTTGTCGGGTCAGCGCCCGTTTGACCAGGCTTGTTGAACCCATGCAGTGCAAGTGAGCACGCCCTTGGTGCACTCGCACCACAGTTGTGGGGTCCACATTGATGTATAGTGAAATCCACACCGACCATTAGATGTTGCAGCCCTATTAGGACTTCTAGTCAGTGACCTGGGAGATCCATGGTGTCTGTTGTTAGTTCCAGGCAATCTTTCGGTTAGATCAATCCATATTTAACTCAAGTGAGTTCTTAGGTCTTTAAGAACTGTTAAATTTGGAGTTTAGCTATTGATTTAAGGATCCAGTGATGGATTGGAAAATCGGTCATTATGGACAGATTAATCTTAGTGGCTAGATTCAGGTTACAGATGTGGGTTTCATGATGGTGTGATGGTCTATTTTTAAAATCAATGGTTGGATGGCTCAATATATGGGTGGGGTTTGTTTCAATAGTCAAATTTAGACTAGATTGAATGTAATTGTTTTGATAGGTCAGGTTTGTATTTATACCAAGTTAGGTTACATAGTAACACCCGAGTACTAAAAAGTACGTGGTGTTACATGTAGTAGCATTTTTGGTGCATGATTCTTTATTAAACTGGTGCATGATTCTTTAGTTAGTTTTGTCACAAATTTGACAAAGGGGGAGATTGTAAGTGCTATATTGGAAATCCAACACCTAGATTTGTCAAATTTTGTTGTGTCAAACTATTTAGAATATGTATCATGTTTTGATAAGTTGGAAAGATCATCTTTATGCATTTTGAGTTGTCCACATCATCGTTGAATTTTTTTATATATTCAAGTTGAAGAACATTGACAAAGTTCAAGACTATAAGCTCAAGTACAAGAACTGAAGTTTGAAGCTCAAGCTAAAGTTAAAGATCCCTACATTAAGTCTAGCTCAAGTTCAAGACTTCAAGGACAAGGCTCATATACTTCAAGTAATCGAAAGTGATCGATGTCTCGATGTTTTAAACTCACAAACAAGGTATGGATGACCCTAGATTGACCATAAGATAGGTCATATTGATTGCATATTGAATTTGGGTCAATATATAAGTATATAAGCTTTTCTTCGAGTAGTCCTAGCCTTTGTTCGACTAGTCCAAGCACTGGCTCGACCAGTCCAAAGTGTTTCTCGACCAGTCAAAGATTTGTTGTGAATTTTTAGGAATTTTTTGTTATGGCTCGACCAGTCATGGACACTGCTCGACCAGTCGAGTGAACAGTCTCGACCAGCCGTGCAGTGCTCGACTCAAAGTCCAGCAAGCTTTTCTAGTCCCATTCGACCAGTCAAGTGCATTGCTTGACCAGTCGAGTAACGGGTTTATCTTATCTCGCCAGAAATTTTAAAAATTGGTTGGTGCTTCGACCAGTCGAGGGAACAGAATTTTCACCTATAAATAAAGGATGAATCTCAGAGTTTTTCATTTATTCCAAGCCTAATCAAGCCATCACTCTGAGAGATAAGTTCATGCAATTATGAAGCCACTACTTATTCATTTTAGATTCTATTTATAGCTTTTTGTATTTTATTTTGTAATCTCTATTCAACTCTATTATATTAAAGAAAAAAAGGGGGGAGGGGAATTGTGATTTACCCTTTTGAGATCAAAATCAAATCAAGCTAGCCCAAGGTTGATTTAATTTAAAAATTATTTAGACCTAAAACCCTTTCATTTGTTAGATTGGACATTGAATATCTACGTCTACCTCGAATTAGTTCTACCAGGCTACATCGGAATCTAAAGATAAGTATTTCATTTTCTGTAATTTGGTTTGTGAGATTCGGTTAGGAAAAACTCATTGTGGGGTTTTTGTAATTGTGTAAGCCCATTTGAAAGACATAATTGTTAAGGTTTTAAGGTGAACCTTGGAAAACCTTATTTCATAGTAAAAGCCAATATCCTGTGGGTGTAGATATTAGGAGTAGAGTAGTTGTGTGGCTGTTTACTAATAGTTGGTGTACACACAAACGAACCACTATAATTCCTGGAGTTGTGGTGGATGATAGTATTTGTTTATGTGTGTAAATGTTGTAATTTACTTTATACACTTGTGGTGAATGGTGTATTTCCTTTTATGCACATGTGGTGAATGTGGTAATAACTTAGTTTATTTTATTTGCCTCTTTCTAAGTTTGACTTTTTGATACTTACCATCATTCTAGCAAGGTTGTCCTACCATAAGCCTTTGGTTTTTGGTGTCACGCCCCAAACTCATAAACCGGGCTCACAGAATTTCCGATCACCGAATCCGGTGCCGACAGCCTCCGTATACCCCATTCTAGGCTCTTGACACCCATATGCCGGATTCCGATCCTGGGATCCTACAATGAGGATTTTTAGAATGATTTTTTTTTTTTGAACAGTTGATCTATTTAGGCGATTACACATTTTGTACATGGTATCAACGCATATCGAAGAGATGAACCTGTTTGATATATCACATATACTATGGTGCACAAGCTCAATAGTAATGAGGGAAATAATAGCAGCTCCAACAGCTCTTGCATGCATCTTGAAAAAGTGTAAGTCATCTATATGAGCAAACCATAGCTCGTGAGTCTACTTCGTGCCGGGAGTAAAATAAGGCTTATCAGGGCACTCCCGTAAAGACATCCAAAACAACCATAGGCATGTTATCAACCGAGCATGTTATCATATGTGAGCAGGTTGTCAATTAAGGATGTCGTATAACTGCATAGGTTATTATGAACAGGACATCAATAATAGGCATGTCACTCAACAAGCGACCATGAATCATTAAAATAGCTAATCATTATGAACAAGATAATCAAATTCCATTTTCTACTCTATGGCGTACGATAGAAAGGCAATGGCAGAGCTAGCATGTGGAGTCATAGTAAGCCAAATGTCATATGTTGAGGATGTTATGCAATATGCAATTCAAAAGAACTAACAAACTACAGTGTGTAGTCGGGATGATAGTACGTGGTATCGTAAGTTGTGGGGTTCATCACAAGGGACTTCTATCCAAACCAGTCTCATACCTAAATTTGGATAGCTAGACTCAATGTGGCAAACTCCTGATCTCAGGTTGGTCGCGCGCCCCAACCAAAATCCTGGCCATTGCGGAGATACACATAATGATTTGGTTGCACACCACCAGCCCGAGTGGATAGTGGATGGATGAATGAATGAGTCAAGCACTAGTATGCAACTGTTGCACAGTAGCCTGCTAGCACAGTAGCCTGCCAACCACTGGTAGCTCGCCCAGGCCCTTAGGCCCCACCCACGTCAGTGTCTGCCCACATGTGACAGCCCACGTGAGCAACAGTGACAGGATGTCATCATATCAATACCGTACATCTTTGGGATCATCACCCAGGTTTACTATAATGTTGTCAGCTATATCAAGGCTATGTGATGCAAGGCATGAATGTTATCTGTCGTATCAACGCTATGCAATGCAAGGCATGAATGCTATCTGTCATACCAAGGCTATGTGATGCAAGGCATGAATTTTATCGTCCACACCAAGGCCATACGATGCGATGCAAGGCCTACATAGCCAATGTCATATGCAAGATGCAGCTCGAGTATACCAATCCACATCAATCTAGCTTATCTCTGAAGCATCATATATCATTACAGTTCTCTCTGGATAATCACCGGGGTCTACTATACACCACATTGCCGCCCTACACTTGACGCACAACCGTGCAAGCGGAAGAGACTTCACTACCTGCCTAACCAGTAGTCTGTCAATATCTACCTGGCACATCGGTAGCGGACCCAATTATGAGCTGGTCAAACTCAGCCTAGCAATTACCCCCTACTCTCGGGCGGGTAAGGCCACACCCCCTTCCAACCGACCACAACACAGTGAGAGACACGGCCTCCTAGTATTTGGCCCTCAGGCCCTCATACATCCATTCAGTCTAGGCATTGGAGCATCCTCTATAGTACCATAAGGGTTTGGGGACTTTCACCCTGGGACATCATTCGTGCCCCCGTGTTTAACAAGAATTTTTGGTGTCCAATCCTACCATCCACGCTATATCTGCAGAGGCTACAGCCCGGATGTCACTAGGGCGTATAGTAATCATAATCACACAATGCAAGATGCATGAGTCACTCAATCCAATCATGCATCAATCCTACGCATACCGTGTGCTCATGTGGGACAACTTCGCCTATCAGGGAGTCTCATAAACAACCTGCCCAATGGCATATGCAATGGTCAACCATATCTCATATCAAGCATGCAGATGATGCGTATGGGCATGAATCATGGTGATGATGTACTCTCCTCATATCAAGGATGGGCTTGGATGGCCTACTCATATCAAGAATGTGCCTAATAATTATGGGGGACCAATGATTTAGGTTAGCCCACTAAGAGGAGATGAGAATGCGCCTAATGATGGGCCTTAGGGAGGGTTACAATGTGGACATTTAACCACCATTACCCTTACAATGTGGACATTTAACCATCATTGGTCCCAAGGCATGGCCTATTTTAATACCAACTAGGAAGACGAATGGGCATCATAAATATCTTTACATAAATTATGGTGTAATCACACATCACAATTGGGCCTCACACAAGGGCCTCATATACATCACATTGGGCCTAACTCATGGGCCTCATATACATCACTTGGGTATCAAGCATGGTGGTCAACTAGCATGTTTTGTCATCATGTGTGTGTGTGTGTCTATATATATATATATATATATATATATATATATATCATCATTACCATGACGATCATTTTCACTTCATGTTTAACATAAACAATGTCATAAGTGTTACAAATACTTACTCATCCATCATCAATGCATATGTTATAATTCACCATCCATTAAATCATATCTATCATTTCAACCAACAACTCACAATCATCATTATCATTTTACCATACATGTATCATCATCTCACCCATCACTAGGTGCGTCCTACCTAGTGTGACTTCCACACTGGACTTGAACTACATGCAAGGCATGGGGTCGTATCGGTCAAGTGTGAGTCCCACTTGGTGAACCAATAGGCTAACCTAAGGGCATAAATGTCCAACCACAACGCTTTCAATGGTGTGGATCTAATTCCACAACTAAGTGGGCTCCACACATTCCACCAACTAAAAACAATGAACACTCTCAAACACAAAGGATAACATGCTAACATCTTTCATGTCATATATCATATTGGGCCTACTAGCCACATACACAACTGTAACGCCCTGAAAATCGGGGGTCGAGCATAAACTCAACTCCGGAGTTCCAACGCATCACTTATGCAACAAAATGAATGATGATTGAATGTTGTATGCATTTGAGCATTGAACATGAGTGAGATTAAGCCAAAACAGCATATCATACTCCAGAGACAGTTAAATTGCAAGCAGAAGACTGTGATAGATATATAAAATATAAAAACAGTGGTGAGTCTCGAGAGTGTGATAATGTTACCAGGTTAATGAATTACAAGTACAATTCAAATTATACCAAATGTGTAGTGTCATCTACTCAACATCCCTGTAATCCCGTCGATCAAGATACGGCTCACATGAAGCCGTCAGCATAGCATATATGAACAAGCATCATCGTCATCATACAGGTCCGGCTCCGCCTCAAGTGTAGCGTCGCCATCTGCAATCAGACAAATTCTGGTGGGTGTTCGGAACACCGTCCCGTAACGTGGGAGTGAGTAGCTAACTCAGTGGAACAATAAATCATAAGTTAACATGTTATCGACTCAGTCAAGCAGTAATGATAAAGCAGTATAATCAAACACTCCTAACTACTCTTATTAATGCAAGTATGAATGCAGTCATGACGGATGCCCTCATCGACATACTCCCTCATGCGACACCATCTTACGTTCGCGGAATGCTTGCTTTCCTCAGTGCTCCACATCTTCCAGGCACATGCAAAGCATGATGAGCATGATTACCGAGTTGTTATTAGTCCATTTCAAACAGCAAGATTGGGAAACTAAGGTACCTCCCTTGTATCATTCCCAAACATGATCCATTCTAGGGTCGTTAGTCCTAGACAATCTCATACGATGGTGTGTTTCTAGGTCGCTGCAAGGGCTGCCAGGGCTATTACATGGAATCGTTGCACCACTCCCCCATCACCTTATCAATACAGGCCTAGTTTATATTCTGTTACTATGGGAAGGCTCACCGCAGATTTAGAGTATGCTCGAGGTCACTACACCGGGTACGGTCAGGGCTGCTAGGGCTGTTACACGGAATCGTTGCACCACTCCCCCATCACCCATCAAGCAGTGTAGGCCGACAGCTCGAATATAGTGTCACATACCACCATAATTGGCTCACGAGTCTGGTTGCTCACTGGTCACTACGGGGAGGCACGTGGCCCCAGCGTAGGCCGACAGCTCGACCACGGTGTCCCATACCACCATGCCCGGCTCATGAGTCTTAGCGGATCGAGGTGTCATGGTTAAAAGGGATTTCACTGGTAAGTTTGGTACCCTAGGTTCAAGCAGAGGCGTCCAAACATGGTGAACATACATAAGACAGATCAAGTTACTCGACGAGCTTGACTAGCTCGAGTGCACGACAAGTTGAACGATATGAAGCGCATAAGCACTTCGTGTGGCCAACCACTATCACCAACCGAAGTACGACTCGGGTTCGTCGAACACATCTCACGTGGCAAATGAAACTCAGCCACGAATTTGATCCCGTTACCGACTGCCTGGACTATACAATAGCCCCAATCACATTCAATTTCAGATATTTAAAGCAGTAATGGATAAAAATTCAAATCATACAATCAAAGACTGATATTATCCGTTTAGGACTGCCAGGGCTATTGTACGCACTCGTTGCTCCACTCCCCCATCACCCACGACGGATCATACAATGTAAACATGAATTTAAACATATGCATTACATAGATAAAATCATAAAATCAGTTGAGCATGTTATGAAGCACAACACAAGCATGAGTTTGTACATATCCAATTCCTAATCACACAGTTATCCAAGGAAATCATACACATAGTTAAAGGAGTTGAGAATCATATCTCAACACCCTTATACATTACAATTTGCTAACTATTACTCATTCAAACACTTCAACAAACACTTTAAAAGACATACATCAACATACATGACATATGTTGATCACATAGGCATTAGGCCAAAACCTTTCACAAGAGAGTTGCCCCAATCATAACACGCATACACCCACGACAGATAGTCATGGAAAGTAGGAATCCAAGTTCCATATTCATTTGAACATTTTCACAAACACTTGGGCTACACATTTCAACATATATAGCGTATAGTGGCTGTCGCGTGATTCAGGGCAAATCCTTTCGTCAAAGGGGGTATTGCCAATACAACAATCATATATCCATGACAATTAGTCATGGCGAGCATGAATGAGAATTCTATACTCATTCAGTCATTTTCACAAACACTTAGAATACACTATTTCAACATACATAGTATATATTAGCAAAACATGTATTAGGGCGAGCCCTTTCGCCAAACAAGTATTTTATCCATACATAATATATTCATACAGCAAATAATCATGGCAAACACATTTCTAAAATTTATACGTATATGGTACTTTCTACAAATACCTAGAGTATGTAAAATTCCATATTCTTCATCTTTAATCGAAACAGAAAATAGACAGCACTTTGTACATGTGCAATTGCATGCAGATCATGAATCTATCATTATCTGACATTGAAAGCGTTGAAAACCATAACCTATACACCTAAAGTCCGCACCTTTTATCGTAGAATCGTAACGAATCCAATAGGTTTGCTAAGCTTTCGTATACGGCAGTTTGGTAACCTATAGAACGAAATAGGTTAGCTATTTCATAACCTACAACTATCAAAACTCTAAAACAGGTTAGGGTTCGGGTTTCTTACCTAGAAATGAAGCTGGAAACGCGATTAAAAAGAGGTGGTGAAGCACGTACAGCAGCAAGGAAGAACGGCAGGGAGATGCTCCCACCTCTCTCAAACTTTCTCTCTCTTTTCTCTCTTCTCTCTCTAGGGTTTCTCCTAAATTCGTATGGCTGTGAGAGAGAGTTTTTAAGGTCCTTATATAGCCTAAAAACTCACTGAAATAGCCTCCAGGTCAAAGTATACTTAGGTTATAACCAAAGTCGGTCAGTTTCAGCTCAACGGAGAACTTTTGGCGGGCCTCCTTGAGCCAAAGGTCAGACTTAAGCTCACTAATACCGGATCTACGTTTAGTTAAGTTTTCATTTCGGTCGGGATTCCAGATCGCAAATGGCGGACCAGTTTCAGTTCAACGGTCAGCGGATCTTGATCGGAGATTCCGAGTACATGGATATGTGTATGAAATTTCTCCTGATCCGAGGGTGTAATTTGGTCTGATTCTGACTGTCTGGTTGCTTAAAACTGATCCACAAGCGAGAGGTGCCAGATTACTATTTGAGATATTTATTTGTAAAGAAAATCAAGTGTTTTCACATTCCTTGCTCCGGACTCAAGCGAATTATACTGGGACACTATCTGGATTTGATTTCCGAGATGGTTGTCAAGCCCAGCAAGGCGGTCCAAATTCCTTAACTTCATGTTCATCGGACTTTCGACGTGCGGTCCAGATCTGATACGGAGTTTCGTGATGCTCCCGAGAGCGGACGGGTAATGAGATTTATCCTAGATTTTAGGGTAATGTAGCGTCAACGGTTCCACAAGTTTTGGGTCTTGCAGATCGTATTTAAAGTGATTGGTGCTAATTTCACAGGTACTCTAGTTTAACACTGGCTAATTCTCGCCTAATTTCTAAAGGATTTAGTCCTGTGTGATTTCTGCCTGAGGTGGTACCTGGACCTTTGTAGTTTGTATATAAAGTAATCCAAGTTATAATACTTAGCTAGTTTAAGATAGTGTTTAGGGTGAAAGTACTTAGAAAATTTTAAAGAACAAGGTGGTGAATGGTGAGATTTGTGAAGGGAATGGGTTCAGAAGCGATTTTAGACTGTGGGATTCAGTTCTGACAGGTTAATAAGGTGTTAGGATCGACCCATTGCCTAAGGACGTCTAATCCCAGGTTGGCAAAAATTCGGGATGTTACAATCTACCCCACGTAAAACAAAATTTCGTCCCCGAAATTGCCTAAGGGTAATAAGGAAAAAAATAATTATTTCTTTTGCCTAAGTTTTATTGATTTCGAGTTTCTACGCGTGGTAGGGTATATACTAGCCTGGTTCATTTTAGTCTACCCCCCTTAAAACTTATTTCTTTATCCATTTCTCATACCCTGATGGTTTGCTACAATTTATTTCTTTACCTATTTGGAGTCTCAACGACAATTCCCAACAATTTAGAGTAAGATACTTGTTTTCATTGTTTAATCAACACAGAGAGACGGTAATAGTGGGCTTGATCCCGATACATCGATCATCTACCGAGCTAAGGTAGGAAGCTCATCGTATCCCTTCTGAATCCTGGTGAATCCTGGTCTTCTGCTCGGCTAAGCAGTGAGTCCATTGGTAGTCCCCCAGGATTGAGAATTGGGTCAAACCGCGAATGTTTCGCAGTTGTATATTTCAGTAACTCCGTAATCCGATCACTCTAGAAACGTGGGGAATGTCCATCATTGAAAGGCTTAACTTGTCTATGTCTAAGGTTGCCCTTTAGGTCTTAGTCTTAGAGAGTCCTTGTTATTATCTATGCCCAAGGAAATGATGAATCAAATCTTACTAGATCATCCTAAAATGGTTTCTCATAGTAGAACTTGCTAGGGCTTCTATAATGTTCATATTCAACGAGCACAGTTTCGATCCTGGGCCAGTGGGGTAGGGTCCACCACGCTTCCGCTGCGCCACCCAGATCAAAGAGGTGCAATAGGTGACCTAACAAGATTGGGCTCATAATGTTCTACCCCCCTTAAAAATTTATTTTCACCCTCAAGGCTCAAGATTTATGTCCTGCTCCGTATATCAGAACAAGGTGTAACTTAGGACCTATCCTTGACATGAAATGGGATGCGGTCTCCTACTACATTGGTCTTCTTTTCATCGATGATGTGTATTATGGCATTGGTACCTATAGTTATCGAAAGGAGCTAAAAATGATGGGTAATGTGGTTGATTTCAGGGGCAGGTGTGAGTTTGAGGCCAGATGCCTAAGTCTACCAAAGGAGGACTATCATCACGGTCCTGACCTACCTTATTTACTCATGTCAAGCCTAACAGGCAGGCTATCTTTCAACGTTCATATGCACCATATGTATGCCAACATGGCATGTGATTTGGGACCTAATTCCAAACTGTCTGTTGCTCACTTGGAAAATTCCTTAGGCCTAAAAGGAAAAATCTCTATTGGCTATATATTCTTACACTTCTCAAAGATGAAGTTATAAACTTTTGGTTGTAAGTGGTCGAGCCAACACAGAAGGAAAGTTGTACAGTGGGTCAGAATCGGATACATGGACCTTCTGCCTCGCGAAGACAAAAAATTGTCGTATCAGTTCTGAATCCTAGTTGATCCCAACTCTCTGCTTGATCAGAGCATAGAGTTCATTGGTAACTACCAGGATTGAGAATTCAATTCAAACCGCGAATACCTCGCTGATATATATCGTTTCTCTACTCCGTGTTCCCGGTTGTAATAAGTCCTCGAGAAGGCAACTCTAAGGGATGCATTGATTTGATCTAACATTAAATCCAAAGGATATATAAGTTTCCTCTAAGCGTGACTAGTTCTACGTCAAACAACTTTCCTAGGAGTTATCAAAGAAGCCTAAGAGTATTTGTTGAGTGTCAAATATTGCATATCAGACCTCAATTATTGCTTGCATTTATGAACATGGTACTGTTTACAGCTCATTTTAATCGTGTTTTCGATGCAGGATGTATTTAGGAGCTTGAATTGAAAATGGGTATTAGAAGCATGGTTTTGCGCTCAAGATTCACCAAGGCAAGGAACGGACTCCATGGGACCAAGATCAATAGATTTACAAGCCAGGGATCCGAGAAGATCAAGCCGTTCATGTTAAAGAGGCCTGAAATTGGTCCAGAATGCAAGATCACGGGGTTCCCGCCATCGGATTGACACGAAACTTCATACATGGCCTGGGGACCATAAATCAACCGTACATATAAAATTTCAACCATTGGATATCTCTGGAAGTGGGCTAAAGGATGGACCAGCCCAGTAATTCATTGAGTGGGGCCCACCTGATAACAGGATATGCTTCAACTTTGGTCTCAACCCCTTAATCGGGGAGACAAAACATATGGATGGTTCAGATTTCTCATAAACATCACGTTGGGACCCATATACGTACGGTGTGTGCACCGTGTACGTGCACTGGAAGTGCGCTGGACCACCGCGTCCAGTCAGAGACGATTTGACCGACCGTCTTCCGCAAAAACGGAAGTTTCTGTTTTTTTTGAAGCAGCGTGCGCATGAGTTTTGATCGGTTACGTTTGTGGGCCCCACCCATCGTCCAAACGGACAATCCAGACCGTTCATTCCTTTCCTGGGGCAGCGACAACCCATGCCTAGCTGGCTGAATCTGAAGAAATAAAGCTTTTAGGGATCTCAGTCGTTCAAATACAAACGGACGGCAGAACAGAAGATACGGTGGGCCGCATCAACGGACAACCAAAACCATTCATGTCCGTTTGATTTTTCAAGAGCAACTCAATGGATAGCATGGATTTCATAATCGACGTTGATAGTGGGCCCCGCCATCAGAATAGCGGACGAATGTGCAGGTCCCTGTTTTCGCATATCTAAGAAATTCGGCCGCTGTGGGCCCCATTGCATTCGTGATCATCGTCGGATCGTGATCCGTTCCGTCCAGCTTATACATCACCCAAACACGTCCCAAGGGACGTTTTCCTTTCAGAAAACAAGCATGGGAAGAAGGGTTCGGTGTTGTTTTGTGGACGCATAAACAGTTTCTGCGCAAGGAGATTTCCGAATTTGCAGTTGCGTAAACAGCTGTCCAAGCTGTGTTTCGCACGGACTCTCCACCGTCCGCACCTCTCCACGTCTCAGCCGATCTTCAGCAACAGTTATAAAAATTTTTTAAAAAAAAAAAAAGAGAGAGAGAGGAGAAGGACAAGGAAACCGACGGCAGTGAAGAAGAGAGAGAGAGAGAGAGAGAATTGTTTATGCTTTTGCTGTTTTCTTTTCTTTATTGTTGAGAGATCAGCCAATCATGGTTGGCTAAACCTTTTAGCTAGGGCTAAGAGGTGAAGCTTGTAGCGGGATGGGAGGATTCTGCGGCTTGGATTATGTCAGTTGAACTTGTTTTGATCGGTTTGATTTTAAGGAAGATTTGGGTTTTTAATGGTTTAATGTGACTGATATTACATTAGATCTGCAATGGCTTGAGTTTTTCCTCTTTATTATTCTGATTATGCGATTAGGAAGCCCTGTTGTTCACCATCGTCTCCTAGGCATGGTTGGATGACGGAACTCTTCCTGACATTCATACATCACACAAGTTGATTGTGGATTGGTTTTTACTTTGTTGTTTGCTTTATCTCATGGGCATGGTTTTGTGATGGAATCTGTTCTAATTTACAACCATCTGATCTATTGAAACTAGATTAAACAAAGTTTAATCTTGATTTTTAGATTATGTCTCTCAACTGGATGAAGATGGGACTCTAAGTTCCGTTGAGTACTTGAAACAAGCGTAGATCTCCCTGATCTCTACAAGTGGATCCTCTGAATCCCTAGTTTCCTTTCCATGAATTCTTTAAGTTTTAGATAACTATTTCATCATTATCCCTCAATTTATACTTGATTTAGTTTCATCTCATTCTAGTTCTAGTTCTAGTTAGTTTCAGATCACGTACAGGTTTTAGTCCCTGTGGATTCGACCTCGGTCTCACCGAGTTTATTACTACATCACAACCCTATACTTGAGGAGTGAACAGTATTAAGGGGATTCAATGAAAGAACGGGGTCTCGCTCCAACCTACTTAAGCCGACTAATTAAATCTATCTTTCAAGTATCTTAGCATAATGAATCTTTTACATTCTTTAGTGCCTAGTCGCAACGTATGAGTAGCGTAATCCCCTAGTTGTAATCCAAAGTCTATGCTTATACACTAGATAATTTTACACCATTTTTAATAAAGGAAATTATTTGTTTGTTTGTTTGGAATTGAGTTGCCCGAATATGAATGTAACTACGCTCGAACACTTCACATATGCTCAAACCAACTAAGGGGTTCTAGAGTTCACGTTCTTTTTGTTGGATTTCCTATACTGTCAGTCTGCTGAGAAGACTCTAGGTCCAAACTCTATGGGCCTATTTGGCCAGTGATCTTAAGTTGTATTAAAGGGAAGCATGGCTAATCCCACTTCGGGATTAGAAGGGGTATGTTTGGTAGGAGGTGGGTGGGATTAAAATTGAGTTTATAGACTTTGAAAATGAGTCTGTGTAAGCGCAAAAATGGCCGTAACCAATTCGATTAGGGCCATGGAAAGTGAATGAAAAGTGAAGGGGAGAGAGAGTAAGGGCTGGAGGTTTGTTTCTCCACAAGTTTGAGCCTCAACAGATGTTTGTAGAAGCTCAAGTGACAGGGAATGAAGAAGGTAAAAGGGAGAAATGGGATAGGTTAGGAGGCTACACGTTTTGGAGCTTCAAACGGGTGGTGTAGAGAGGCTGAAATGAGAGGAAATCAAATGGGTAGGGGGTGTGGACTGCTGTGCATGAAGGAAAGGGATGGGTGGTGGTCGAAAATGGGAGATTGAGTGTTTGGAAGGGCGTTTTGAGAGAGAGGACAGCAGCTTGGAGAGGAAATGAGAGCTTGGAGAGGGAGTTTGTGAAGGAGGTAGTAGATTAAGGTGGTGGAAATGAACGGGAAGTATGCCAGGGGGTTTATAAACCCCCAAGTGAATCGGCTCGAGCCCCGGACCGGCCCAGCCAAAAAACTGGCGAGGCCTCGCCGACCAGGCGAGGGCCTCGCCGACCAACTTCCCAGAATTCAAAGGGGGGCCCATGGACGAGACCCCCAGGCCCCCTAGGCTCCAAAAAATCCTGGGTCCCACCCTAGATCCCTCTGGAAGTGCTCCATTTGGCCCCCCGACTCCATTTCGCTCAATTTCGGGTAGTTTCGGGGTAAATCGGACATATCTTACAATCCGGAATGAGTTATCTGACGTAAAATATATGAATTTGGGGTAGAACATGCTAATGAAGCCAACCAACCCCACTACGTTGGGTTGCGCAGCCTAGAATTGTGAAAAAATCCCCTGATTGACGGTCGTTTCCCTGTTTCAATTTCGTTTTACTAAAAATAGTAGTTTTAGTTTGATTACTCTTCATCCGTTGGGCTTTAGGAGTTACGCCCATTGAGAAAAAAGCTTATAATAATTAGGAGAACGGTTTGGTGAAGCAAAATAGGACACTTACTATTTTTTGGCCGAAAACCTTGTGCACTAGTAGACATCACGACCTTATAGTAAGTCGCGAATTCTAGGAGTCTTAGTTGTAGTTTGATTTTGATTTCTTTCCCATTAATTGGTATCCCTATTTAAAGGGTTGTGAACTCGTTGTTAGTCATTCATTAATCAATTTCGAATTTATTAGAATTTATTTCTATTTTTTGTTATCTTTCCTCGTGGATTCGAGAAGTCCCTATGAGGAGTCCAGAGAAGCTCCGAGGATTCGAAGTAGTTATCATCATCACGCTTATCCCGTATTCTACCGATTTTCAACGGTTGGGATGAGGTGGATTATGATCAAGACTCATTAATAGATGGCCTAAGAATGTTTTAATAAGGTCGACCCGTGTGACCATGGTTGAATACAGACTCGATTTCGGCATTCGTTTTCAGTGAACTTCGCCAATTGGCAAAATCGAGATACCTATGACTGTTTGTACGTTCCGTCGCTCCCTCCTAAGTCAGAGTGCGTCAGAGTGCGTCGTGTGACCATACCCAGGTCCGGTTTAATCCAAATCATGCTCTGATACCATCTTATAAAGCCCTGAAAATTGGGGGTCGAGCAAAACTCAACTCCCGAGTTCCAACGCATCACTTATGCAACAAAATGAATGATGATTGAATGTTGTCTGCATTTGAGCATTGAACATGAGTGAGATTAAGCCAAAACAGCATATCATACTCCAGAGACAGTTAAATTGCAAGCAGAAGACTGTGATAGATATATAAAATATAAAAACAGTGGTGAGTCTCCAGAGTGTGATAATGTTACCAGGTTAATGAATTACAAGTACAATTCAAATTATACCAAATGTGTAGTGTCATCTAGTCAACATCCCTGTAATCCCTTCGATCAAGACACGGCTCACGTGAAGCCGTCAGCATAGCATATACGAACAAGCATCACTCCGCCTCAACTGTAGTGTCGCCATCTGCAATCAGACAAAGTCTGGTGGGTGTTCGGAACACCGTCCCATAACGTGGGAGTGAGTAGCTAACTCAGTGGAACAATAAAGCATAGGTTAACATGTTATCGACTCAGTCAAGCAGTAATGATAAAGCAATATAATCAAACACTCCTAACTACTCTTATTAATGCAAGTATGAATATAGTCACGATGGATGCCCTCACCGACATACTCCCTCATGCGACACCATCTTACGTTCGCGGCATGCTTGCTTTCCTCAGTGCTCCACATCTTCCAGGCACATGCAATGCATGATGAGCATGATTACCGAGTTATTATTAGTCCATTTCAAACAGCAGGATTGGGAAACTAAGGTACCTCCCTTGTATCATTCCCAAGCATGATCTATTCTAGGGTCATCAGTCCTAGACAATCTCATACGATGGTATGTTTCTAGGTCACTGCAAAGGTTGTCAGGGCTATTACACGGAATCTTTACACCACTCCCCAATCACCTTATCAATATAGGCCTAGTTTATACTCTGTTACTATGGGAAGGCTCATCGCCTCACCGCAGATTTAGAGTATGCTCGAGGTCACTACACCGGGTACGGTCAGGGCAGCTAGGGCTGTTACACGGAATCGTTGCACACCACTCCCCCATCACCCATCAAGCAATGTAGGCCGACAACTCGAATATAGTGTCTCATACCACCATAATCGGCTCACGAGTCTGGTTGCTCATTGGTCACTACGAGGAGGCACGTCTCCCCAGCGTAGGCCGATAGCTCGACCACGGTGTCCCATACCACCATGCCCGGCTCATGAGCCTCAGCGGATCGAGGTACCATGGTTAAAAGGGATTTCACTGGTAAGTTTGGTACCCTAGGTTCAAGCAGTAGCGTCCAAACATGGTGAACATACATAAGACAGATCGGGTTGCTTGACGAGCTCGGCTAGCTCGAGCGCATAACAAGTTGAACGATATAAAGCGCATAAGCACTTCGTGTGGCCAACCACTATCGCCAACCGAATTACGACTCGGGTTCATCGAACACATCTCACGTGGCAAATGAAACTCAGCCACGAATTCGATCCCGTTACCGACTACCTGGACTATACAATAGCCCCAATCACATTCAATTTCAAATATTTAAAGCAGTAATGGATCAAAATCCAAATCATACAATCAAAGACTGATATTATCCGTTTAAGGCTGTCAGGGCTGTTGCACGCACTCGTTGCTCCACTCCCCCATCACCCATGACGAATCATACAACGTAAACATGAATTTAAACATATGCATTACATAGATAAAATCATAAAATCAGTTGAGCATGTTATAAAGCACAACACAAGCATGAGTTTGTACATATCCAATTCCTAATCACACAGTTATCCAAAGAAATCATACACAGTTAAAGGAGTTGAGAATCATATCTCAACACCCTTATACATTACAATTTGCTAACTATTACTCATTCAAACACTTCAATAAACACTTTAAAAGACATACATCAACATACATGACATATGTTGATCACATAGGCATTAGCTCAAATCCTTTCACTAGGGAGTTGCCCCAATCATAACACGCGTACACCCATGACGGATAGTCATGGAAAGTAGGAATCCAAGTTCCATATTCATTTGAACATTTTCACAAACACTTGGGCTACACATTTCAACATATATAGCGTATAGTGGCCGTGGCGTGATTCAGGGCAAATCCTTTCGTCAAAGGGGGTATTGCTAATACAACAATCATATATCCATGACAATTAGTCATGGCGAGCATGAATGAGAATTCTATACTCATTCAGTCATTTTCACAAACACTTAGAATACACTATTTCAACATACATAGTGTATATTAGCAAAACATGTATTAGGGCGATCCCTTTCGCCAAACAAGTATTTTATCCATATATAATATATTCATACAACAAATAAATATGGCAAGCACATTTTCAAAATTTATACGTATACGGTACTTTCTATAAATACCTAGAGTATGTAAAATTCCATATTCTTCATCTTTAATCGAAACAGAAAACAGACAGCACTTTGTACATGTGCAATTGCATACAGATCATGAATCTATCATTATCTGACATTGAAAGCGTTGAAAACCATAACCTATACACCTAAAGTCCGCACCTTTTATCGTAGAATCGTAACGAATCCAATAGGTTTGTTAAGCTTTCGTATACGGCAATTTGGTAACCTATAGAACGAAATAAGTTAGCTATTTCATAATCTACAACTATCAAAACTCCAAAACAGGTTAGGGTTAGGGTTTCTTACCTAGAAACGAAGCTGGAAACGCGATTAGAAAGAGGTGGTGAAGCACGTACAGCGGCAAGGAAGAATGGCAGGGAGATACTCCCACCTCTCTCACACTTTCTCTCTCTTTTCTCTCTTCTCTCTCTAGGGTTTCTCCCAAATTCATATGGCTGTGAGAGAGAGGGTTTTAAGGTCCTTATATAGCCTAAAAACTCACCGAAATAGACTCCAGGTTAAAGTATACTTAGGTTATAACCAAAGTGGGTCAGTTTCAAACTCAACAGAGGGCTTCTGGCGGGCCTCCTTGAGCCAAAGGTCGGACTTAAGCTCACTAATACCGGATCTACGTTTAGTTAAGTTTTCATTTCAGTCGGGATTCCAGATTGCAAATGGCGGACCAGTTTCTGTTCAATGGTCAGCGGATCTCGATCGTAGATTCCGAGTACATGGATATGTGTATGAAATTTCTCCTGATCTGAGGGTGTAATTTGGTCTGATTCTGACGGTCTGGTTGCTTAAAACTAATCCGCAAGCGAGAGGTGCCAGATTACTATTTGAGATATTTATTTATAAAGAAAATCAAGTGTTTTCACACTCCTCACTCCGGACTCAAGCGAATTACACTGGGACACTATCTGGATTTGATTTTCGAGATGGTTGTCAAGCCCAGCAAGGCAGTCCAAATTCTTTAACTTCGTGTTCATCGGACTTCCGACGTGCGGTCCAGATCTGATATGGAGTTTCGTGATGCTCTTGAGAGCAGACGGGTAATGAGATTTATCCTAGATTTTAGGGTAATGTAGCGTCAACGGTTTCACAAGTTTTGGGCCTTGCAGATCGTATTTAAAGTGATTGGTGCTAATTTCACAAGTACTCTAGTTTAACACTGGCTAATTCTCGCCTAATTTCTAAAGGATTTAGTCCTGTGTGATTTCTTTCTCTGCCTGAGGTGGTACCTGGACCTTTGTAGTTTGTATATAAGTAATCCAAGTTATAATACTTAGCTAGTTTAAGATAGTGCCTAGGGTGAAAGTACTTAGAAAATTTTAAAGAACAAGGTGGTGAATGGTGAGATTTGTGAAGGAATGGGTTCAGAAGCGATTTTAGACTGTGGGATTCAGTTCTGACAGGTTAATAAGGTATTAGGATCGACCCATTGCCTAAGGACGTCTAATCCCAGTTTGGCAAAAATCCGAGATGTTACAACAACAACCAAGAAAAAGCCCAATTATCAAGTTTATGCATTATAAAATAGGCATCTCTAATAGTAAGCGAATTACACTAGGAGCTACCGGAGGGGTCTTTCCTCTTCCGGTCTCCTTTCTGAAGAATAGCGGTCATTGCTTGCAACATCTGCAATAGCTGGTCCGCACTTACGGACATGGTCGGTGCTGCGCTAGACTCGGATGGAGGTGCAAAAGTCTCAGCTAGGGGAACAGGAATCTCAAGCGAGGGAACGAAAGTCGCTCGGGTCACTCTCTTGGGTGCCATGTCCTACAGGAAGGAACAAGGGCATATCATCCTTGGGAACTCTCGAATGCACACATGATAGGGAGCTATATCAGGGAGTTTCTAAGTTATTCGAACTCGGGGGTCTAACCATTCTAAGTTCTCAACAATCACACAGTGTAGTGTAGCTATCAGCAGATATGTGATGTTATCCTCAGGTATTCCCAGGTTATGCTTTGATACCAACTTCTGTCACACACCAAACTCGGAAACCGGGCTCACAAAATTCTCGATCGCCGAATCCGGGGCCGACAGCCTCCGTAGTACCCCATTCTCGGCTCCCAGCGTCCATACGCCAGATTCCGATCCTGGGATCCTACAAGGAGGATTTTCAGCATGAATTTTTTTTTTTTGCAATGGAGCATAACCACAAGCATAACCAAGACACAAAACAACAACACCACATATCTACTATATCAAAAACCTTTAAGTACAATGCGGGAAGGAAAATACAATGTAATGATATCAAAGAAAACTCCAAAAGCTTCAGAAGACTGCTGCACACTCCGAGCTCAACGCTACTACAACCTAACTTCACCTGCACGCATCTATCATGCATAAGCTTACAAAAGCTTAGAGGGTGGTGAAAATGTGTGTAAGGCGAGTGTCAAGTGTACAATATCAGAGTAATGCGAAAATATGCGGTAAGTCCGTGAATGCTATCAGCTATACTAAAGCTATGTAATGCAAGGCATGAATGCTGTCGGTCATACCAAGACCATGCGATGCGAGGCCTATGTAGCCAAATGTCATATGCGAGATGCAAATCAAGAGTGCCAGTACTCATAAGTACACATATCAGTATAGTTCCTCTCTAGATATCACCGGGGTCTAATACACCTCACACTGACTGCCTCCTCCCTAGCAGCACAGTCAAGCGAGTGGAAGAGACCACACTATCCGCCTGACCAGTAGTCTGCCAATACCTACCTGGCTCGTCGATAGCGGACACATTTGCGAGCTGGTCAAACTCAGCCTAGCTTATAGTCCCACTCAGGCGGATAAGGCCACACCCTCTTCCAACCGACCATGACACAGTGGGAGACGCGGCCTACTGGTATTCGGCACTCAGGCGCTCGTGTATCCACTCGGTCTAGACGTTGGAGCAACTCCTGGTACCAAAAAGGTTCTGGGATTTTCACCCAAGGACATCCTAAGTGCCCACAGTGCTAGAACAAAGTATTTCCGGTATCCGATCCGGCCATCCACGATGTGCCTGTGGAGCCACGGCCCTGATGTCGCTAGGGCGTGCAGTGATCAAGTCACACATATACGAGATGCATGAATCACACCGTACAATCATGCAGCAATCTCACGCGTACCACGCGATCATGTGGGGCACTCCGTCTCATAAGGAGTCCCGTAAATGTCTCAGCCCAACAGCTTATGCTATGATCAAACATTCCTCATATCAAGCATACAAATGATGCGTATGAGTAAGAATCATGGAGCTATACTAAGCATGTTATAAAGTGGTGAACTATCAACAAATATGGGCCTACTAATGGGCCCTAGGGAGAGTTATAATGCGGACATTTAACCAACATTATTCTTACAACGTGGACATCAAACCAACATTTCTCTCAAGGCATAACCTGTCATCAAACATTATTACACACACTATGGAGGAATCCCTCATTGCAATGGACCCTAAGGACGTCCTATTGGGCCTCGACCCATGGGCCTTATATTCATCAAATGGGCCGCATCATATGGGCCTTTTATAAATCAAGTGGGCCACATCAAAGGGGCCTTATGTACATTGCAATGGGCCATATCCCATGGGCCTTTGAATACATCACAATGGGCCTTGTAACATGGGCCACAATTACATTGAATGGGCCTCACAACATGGGCCTTATGCATATCAAATGGGCCACATCAATGGGCCGCACCAATGTAAGTGGTGATAAAGAATTCCACCATTAAAATTCCTAGGGCCACCATAACATTTATTTCTCATACAATCTGTTCATAGGGTCACCAAGAACTTGGTGGCCCAAGGGTCTAATGGTGGACGTTCAATCGTCACCTATACAGTGTGGTCCACATGATAACTAGATCTATCTTATTTTTTTGGCCCCAAGCCTTAATACAAGCTTGCCAAATGGTGGACTGTTTGGATGCAACACAAGTACATGGTGGGGTCCACATGAGGGCCCCACCATAATATATAACATATAATTTATATAATATATATATATATATATATATATATATATATATATATATACACATGCACCCACATACACTCACACACACACACAAACGCATGTACCCACCCACACACCCGCACACTCACACACATGCACACACATGTGACAGGGGCCCCACCGTCCGTCTGGACGGTGGGATAGAGCACAAACATCACAGTGGGCTTCCACCGTCCGCTGGACGGTGGAAATAAGACACATACTTCACTGTGGGCTCCATGTGGGGCCCACTGTAATGTTTACATTCCATCCAACCTGTTCATGAGGTCACACAGACCTGGAAAAGAAGAGGAAAAATAAATTTCAGAATGATCCAAACTTCAGTGGGCCCAGGAGAGGTTTCAATCGTAGAGTGCAATCACCGCTGTTTCTTGTGGTGTGGGCCACCTGAACGTTGGATCGAGCTGATCTTTGGAGGGGACCCACCTCAGAGGGTGGTCCACCTCATGGACGGTGTGGATACAAAATATACATCATGGTGGGGCCCACAGGTGGAGCCGTGGCCCCTGACTCGTCCGCCCAAAACGGAGGACGCCTGCGCGTCCTCTCAGTGTCAGCAGCAGCAGCAGCAATGCTGCTGCTGTTGATTTTTTTTTTTTTAACCTGTATTCCTGAGGTTTTTCAGGTGTGTGGGGCCCACTTTAGATAAATCCTCTCCGCCCATTACGTTCTAGGGCTCGAAAGGGATTAAATAAGTCCGATATCCAACATTTCTTGGCATGTAGAAATAGAAAGGTGGGCCCAAATAGCTTTGAACGGTATGAGACACGGTTTTCTACTGCATGGCCCGTCTGATTAACCGATCAGGCTCATTTTTCTGCTCAACACCTCAAACAATATGAAGAATGGAATGGACGGCTTGGATTGGATGCAAACATCAAGGTGGGTCCTATGCAAGTGGGTCACCCCAATGGCTTATAAATCCAAGACAATATTTGTGTTTTCCTTTTCACGTCAGAGAGTCCCTGGACTCTTCTTTTCTTTTTTTTTTTTGGGCATGCAATGCCTTTAGGGTGGGCCCTTTGTAGATGGGCCACCACATGGTGAGGTGGTGTGGTCACCATACGTATGTAAAGTAGGCCCCACCTTTAGATGGTTTGGATTCCAATGTATGCTCCTTTGTGGGGTCCATCCAAGTGGGCCACACAACTATATCATCACAAGAAAAGAAAAATGTAAGAGAGAGGGAGAGAGAAAAAAAGTGGGACACACGTGTGATGGAGGGACCCCGACACTATGGGTCCTCCCTTGCATCTAATCGTACATCAAATGATAATCAAAGTGGGCCATTGGCCACATCTTAGGGTCCCAAGTGAGATCCATACCATTGATCGGTAGGCCTCACTTGGCCCATCACAAAATTTATGAAATCTAGCCTATGGAAACACCCACCGTCGATCTTCTTCGGTTCGTTGGAACGCCAACCTTCTTGTGCTCCTCTTTGACGGTGGAGATGGAAAATCAAGGGCTAGGATGAGAGGTTTTGGGAAGGGAAAGGTGGGCCACACAAGGTCATTTTTTCCATGGAAGGCTTGGACGTGGGAGCTCTCTTTGCTCTTGGTGTTGCTTGAAAAATAGTGTAGAGAAAGAGAGATAAGGAGAGAGAGTGATGTGAGGTGAGTGATGGATGTGAGTGATGGGTGAGGGGATGGATTGGTTGACTTTTAGGCTTGCTTGTCTTGTGGAGAAAGGAAGCATGGGTGCTTGTCATTGAAGTGATTGATTGATTGATGTGATTGATTGATGTGATTGATTGATGGGATGGGTCGTAGAGATTCTCTTGGGATTTGTAACGCGCGGTATTTTCTTCGAATTGAACGCCGGCCCGCATCTTCTGGTCAGGGTATCGGATCGATGCGTGAGTCGCAGCGTTGGAACCGTGGCGACGGTGCGGTCGCAATGATACAGGTCTCGGATTAAACCGACTCGAATCTAAAGGATGTGACTTACGATCGATCGCAACGTCGATTATCAGTCGTGGATTGTCGAACTTCGACGGAAAGGATCGTGGGATTCGTCAGAACAGTACAGACTAGGACACGGGTCTTACAACAAATCACTTTGGTAAATTTTCTAAGTGCACTAGGGTATAGTGTATGGTCTATCAACGGTGTGAGTTGGGACACGTGTGCAAACGAGCGATGTTGCAAAAGACCGGGGTCCCACATTTGGTGTAAGGTTATCCTTAGAACTGAGTTTATATCAACCTCTCAAGACTTGTGCATTTGAGGTTGCTTTTATTAGTGTTATCTATCTTTGTATATCTTTGAATTCCGCATTTATTTTTTAATTTGGCATATCCTATTCACCCCCCCCCCCCCTTAGGACTTAGAGCTTGGCCATTTCACATTTATGATCTGAAAATTTCACACTATGTTTATTATCACAGATCTAATATATGCTCAAAATATTATGTTTTAATCCTTCAATATAAAGCACATTTTCAAAAAGAGGTAGGTTGGGAAGATGTACATTACCTTGACCTATTATTTTGCGATTGCTTCCATCTCCAAAAGTGATTGAGCCGCCATTTACTTCTTTGATATTCGTGAATATCACCCGATCACCTATCATGTGTCTTAAACATCTACTATCCAGGTACCATCTTGAGTGGCTAATGGCTTTGAAAGCTGTGTGGACAACAAGACGCTTAGCCTTTGGAACCCATTTCATTACAATTCTAGGTTTAGGAGTATCTCTTGATTTTTGCTGTATTTGGGAGTTAGGATTTCTTCTTTTTCTATTAACTCTAATTTCATTTGAGTTGGATTTCAGAAGCTCTTTAAGCAAGTCCACAATTTTTTCAGCTAAGGGTGATTTATTATTCCTTTGATGTTTATAGACGAAGACATTATTGTTTATTTTAGAGACTTGAGAATTTTTTGAGTTTTTGAAATTATAACAATTTGAATCTCTTAAAGTCTTTCCTTTAGAATTCGAGGATTCTCCTCTTACAAAGATAGGAGCAGAATCCTTGGTTTTCAAAAAATTATTTTTAATATAACCTAGACCAGACTTGTCACCACATCGTCTCGAAGAGGTTAACAATTTTTCAAGCTTTTGGTCACCAAGGGCATATTTTCAAATGTCCTTTGAACTCAGAAGGGAAGAAACTTCAAGTTTTAGTTTCTCATTTTCTGTTTTGAGTTTTTGCAATTCAGAAGATTTAAAACTTAAATCTAATTTTGTTTTTTTAAAAGAATCGAAAAAATGAGATTTTTCTAAAACTGATTTTTCAAGTTCTTCTTTTAGTTCAGCATATTTTTCTTTTTAAATTTTCAACTTGACAGCAATTTTACAACTCTCTCTGTATAGGGCATTGTAGGCATCTTGAAGATCGTCTTCATTTTCATTTTCAAGGTCACTTTTAAGATTTTCATAGTAAGATATATTACAGTTATCTGATGAAGTGACTCTGGCCATTGTCATAAAGGCTTTTAGCTCATTTGCATTTTCTTGGTCTAATTCATCAGACTCAGAAGTACTTTCAGAATCAGATGATTCATCCTAAGTAGCTATCATGCCCTTTCATTTAGATCTATCATTTTTAGGACATTTATTAACCAAGTGCCTATATTCATGACAGTTAAAACATTGACTGTCCTTTGTTTTAGATTTCTAAGAATTAGATTTTCATTTTCTTTTATCAAATGGTTTTTGAAAATCTGTTCTTTTCTTATTTTTGAAAATTCTATAAAATTTCTTAGCTAATATTGTCATATCATCTTCATTTTCTTCAAAATCAAAATTAGTTTCTTTTGAAACAGATTTAGAAGATTTAATAGCAATGGACTTAACTCTAGGAGCTTTAAAATTCAACTCATAAGTTTGAAGAGAACCAACTAACTCCTCAACCTTCATAATATCAGTATCCCTTAATTCATGTATAGCAGTAACCTTAGAGTTGAACTTATCAGGAAGAGATCACAGTATTTTTTCGCAAACCTTACTTTCAGGGATTCCATCTCCTAGACCCCACATGGAATTTACTATGTCATTCAGTTTCGTGTAGAAGTCCATGAAAGACTCGCTTTCTTCCATACAAATTTTCTCAATCTAATTGTGAGGATTTGAATTTTTGATTTCTTGACAATAGTAGTTCCTTCATGTGTCATTTCGAGAATGTCCCATGCTTGCTTAGTTGTATCGCATGAAATAATTCTTTTGAATTCATCAAGCGATAGAGCGCAAGTTATGGCATTTAAGGCTTTTGCATTAGCATTGCTTTCACTTTTCTGACTAGCAGTCCATAAATAAAATTCAGTTTCTCTCATAAATATGGTTCCATCCTCGACTACTACTTCAGTCATAGGAGATCTCCATTTAGTCATAGTGGCTTTCCACACACTTTCATCTAAGGATTTGAGAAAAATCCACATTCTGGCTTTCCAATATGAATAATTAAAGCCATCAAAAGGAGGTGGCTGGGTAATAGATAAACTATCAAAATTTAACATTATAAAGTTCTGAATCTTAAAACAAGGAAGTTAATCCATAAAAAAAATATATAGAGCAACCCGCTCTGATACCACTTAAAAATGAGAGCTTAAGAAGTCCTAGAGGGGGGGTAAATAGGACTATGCCAAATAATCGAATAAAATGTTGAATAATAAATAAATCAGATATCTCAATTGCCTAAGTATTGAGATATTGATTCCAAAAGATTCGTACAACAACCTTCACATAAAAGTTTAGGCAGGACAACCTTATTTCACGAATTCCTTTAAAATCAAAATCTCAAACTTTGTAAGAGTAAATAAAAATAAATATTACAATCATTCACCACTTGAACTGAAATGTAAATATAACCATTCACCACATAAAAGAAAAAAATATTCACCACATAACTCAAAGAATTATAGTGGTTTGGTGTGTCAACAACTCTTCTAAAATAGCCACACCTACTCCACTCCCAAAATTACTCTCCACATAATCTTGGCTTTCACTATGAAAAAGGTTTTTTTCAGGGTCACCTTAAAACCCGATATAGTTCTTGTGATTTTATCGGTCTATCACAATCAAACCCCTAACTGAGATTTTCAGACTATCTTAGACAAAACCTACACTAAGATTTCGTAGCTATCTCAGAAAAATCAAATAAAGAATTGAAGGTATACTTATCTTCACCGTAGAAGAAGTTGTAGCTAAAGAACCTCTCTTAAATGTTGATTGTTCAATATTCAATCAGATAAAAAAGGTATAGGGTTCTATTGATTTTAATTAAGTTCAAACCAATGGCTACTTGAGTTAATTCTCTTAAATCTCAAAAGAATAGTAGTATTTATTCTTTTTAGAATGAGAATGAAAAGATCTGATATTAAGGGAATTAAACAAAATCTATAAAAAAAATTTATAAATATCGTTCAATAGCTTGCTAAAAACTGGAGTTTCTCTCTCTTTTGCAGAAGGATTTTGATAATAATAATTGATATTTTGGATTGAGAGAAGAACACTATTTATAAGCAAAGAAGTTGAATCTTCAACTAGCCCGAGGGAGTCTTCGACTAGTTGAAGAAGACTGGATTCAGTTCAACGGATTTCAGATTTGCGCAGGATAAGATTTATCCAAACTTCAACAAGCCCGACGACCAGTTGGACTAGTCAAAGAGTCATGTTCGATTAGTCAAATTTGGTCTTCGATTGGTCAAAGATCTAAAAAATCAAAAAGTTTTAGTTGCTGGACTTCGAGTCGAATTATCTCTGGCTGGTCGAAGGTCAAGCTTCGACTAGTCGAACCAAAAATTCGACTAGTCAAATTTGCAACCAAAATTTAGTTTCGCTTCGACTTGAACTTGGACTGGCCGAGAAAAGTTAGACTAGTCGAACCAAACCTTCGGTTGGTCGAATTCCAAGCAAACACAAATATTATTTTAAAAAAATAATAATAATAATTTAAATAATTTTTGAAAGCACCTAATCTTAAGGCCTTTCTAGGGTTTTATACCACCTGAGATATGTGAAATATCTGAATTTCTTTGTCTTGAACTTGATTACAGACTTCATCTTGACTTTTAAGCTTGATCTTCTACTTGAATATCAGTTGATCTTTAGCTTGATCTTCTCTTGAGAATGTACCAGACTTGAGCTTGATCTTCTCTTGATCTTAAGCTTAATCTTTTCTTGATCTTGGACCGGTCTTGAAGATCTCTTGTCAAGTTGTTTTGACTATATGAAATTTGACAACTAAAGTATGCTTTAATCATTTTAGCACTTACAACATCCTTTCTTGTTTCCTTTTCTTTCTTCCTATATTTTTTTTTCTATTATGTAGGGTCCACTACTGGATAATCCATTCCATCCATGATATTGGCTAATTCTTTATGGACCAAAGGAGTCCAATGATGGGTAGGTCCACCACCTACACACACAACAGTCGACCTTAGAAATTCCAACAATGGGACTTTGTTTCCCTCGGTGCAGTCCACTAGGAACTCGTATCTGTCTCATTTTTCGGCCCATGGCCTAAAATAATCTGTAGAAACTGGTGGAAGGTGTGGATTAAACATACACATCAAGGTGGGGTCCATGACTGGGACGTCCCCACCCCCACGTCCGCATGGCTGACGTGAGGGGTGTTTCCAGCCCACCGTCAGTTGTGGTGTGGTCCACCTGATGGTTGGATCGGCTAGATTTTTGGGGTCCATAGATAAATTAAGCCAGTGGATGGATGGATGGTGTGGATCTAAGAAATACATCAATATGGGTCCCACAAGTGAAAACTCACTCCAAACCTCCCATGCAAAGTAAGAAATGACGATGGGTAACCCAACTCCTTAGTATTTGTAGTATGGCCCACCTAGGATTCAGATTAGCTTCATTTTTTAGCTCAACACCTAAAATGAGAAGGGAAATCAGATGGACGGTGTGGATGATACACACACACACACACACACACACATCATAATGGGCCCCACGAGAGAAGCCCACATGGTGGCTTTGGAAGGTAAATGGTGCGAGAGACATGTACCTAGACATTGTTGCGTCCAACGACGATGGTGCCACTACCCCCCTCCCTCTCTTGTGTTTTAAGGATGAGATAGGGCCCACCTAGGAAATCCACTCCATCCATTTGAATGTCCAACTCATGGTGGGACCAAGAAGCTTTGAATCACATCCATTTTTGGTGTATTTTCACTATCCAAGTGTGCATACACATTCAACTGGTTTAAATAGAAATTAAACATCACGGTGGGCCACACAAGGTGGTCCACGCTATTAGACACGCTCTCCAATAATGTCCACTTGTGAGTCCCACAACACCATGAGAATAAGAAAAGAAATGGAAAAGAAGGAAAATAGATCCGGCCATCGGGGTGCCCCCCGCCACTATAGCATCCACCACATACTCAATATATGATCGAGGTGGGTCCCACCCTTATGGACCCACCAAAATAGAGAAATCACAAAGGGGAAGGTTTTGACCCTCCCATGCACTCACTTAAAAGGATGGACGGTTGGATCGGCTTGAATCGGCGATCAGACGGTCCACCAAAATATTAGAAAGATTAGGGAGAGATTAAGCTCTCTTTCTTTTCTCTTAATCTCTCCCTAATCTTTCTTTCTTTTCTCTCTTTCTTTCTTAATTTCTCCCTAATCTTTCTAATATTTTTCTCTCTTAATCTCTCTCTACTCTTACTACAAAATGGTATAAATGAGAGGGAGCTAGGGAGTTTTTATGATAGAGATTTTAGGATAGGGAGGGAAGAAGGGGAAGATGGAGGGGTAAAATGGGGAGGAAAAAAAATAAAAGAATGATGGCTAGCATAGGTAGGGGTATGGGTTGCATGAGAATGGCATGGGTTTGTTTGACTAATAGGGAAAGAGTGACATGAGTGATGGATGGCTTGATTGATGGATGGATTGATGGATTAATGGATTGATTGATTTGACAACATGGGGATTTGTGCAGTAGGGCCCGCGTGCATTACGCGGCCCACCTCGAATTGTGCCGAAATTATCACTTCTAATTTAAGGGTCGAAATGGGGTGTGTCGCGCGGCGTTAGAATCATAACACGCACCCACATGGTCACTAGGGTATAAGTCTCGGGGTATCGCGATACAAAAGTACGGTAACGATCAAAACTCGTCGATCTGGTCTACTAGGAACATGTCATTGTTTAAGTAAAAGTGTACATAATGTCTCGCAAGGTTACGGGTCTTACATAGATGAGTGATAATTGTTCTCACTCCAATAATCGCGTAATGATTTCTTAATCGGTAAAGTGTAATTATTCTCCCTCATATGATCGCGTATGGACTTCTTAACCGATAGAATACCATAGCCTAGTTGGCTCTCAATCATAGTTTCAGCTAAATTTCGAGACATAGATTGTTTCTTAACATAATCATTTGACGGCCCTTCACGGTATCTGTCATCTTCTAAAAGTATATTAGAGTATTCACGTGTCCACTCTTGCATAAACATGATGAAACTCTAATAATAAAAAATTTCTATAGAAAAAATCCTACAACAATAAGGAAAGTTAGTAGAGGAGGTAAGGAAGGATCTTACCAGAAGAGAGGAACTAGAATTGAAGATCTTAAAAGATCAAAACAACCAAACTATGTTAGTAATGCTATAAGAAGAAAGAGAAGAAATAAGATAAGATGAATCCTAAAAACAAAATTCTGAAATTGAAAAGTTTTGAAAATACTAGATTAGAAAAATTCAGAAAACAAGAAAAATCTAACCTAAAACAAAAAATCAAACCTATAAAAAACTAAACCTAATCATGTTCAACACCACTCCCCAGCAACGGTGCCAAAAACTTGTCCACAACCCCAAGTGCAGGGTCGTGATGCAGTAATAACTCAGTGAGACCGAGGTCGAATCCACAGGGAATGGGGAACACTGTTTAGAACTAATATAAATTTAACTTGGTTATCTGTGTTTTTAATCCAGCAATGAAGAAAAATATTTTAAAATAATAAAGATAAAAGACTAAGGATCCAGGAATCTACCTATAGCAATCTCAATATTTAATCCACTTGATTCAACGATAACTTGATTGGAATCGAAGTCCTATCCTATCCAATTGGATGATGGAACAGTTAAAACATAATCTAAACTTTTCATTAGTTTAGTCCCCAAATATCCGTCTAATTGCAATGATCGCAAGGAATTCAATCATCCATCACGCCTATAGATGATGGTGAACAATGAATTTTATAGATCACACAATTCCAAAGCCAATAAGATCATATCAAAAGCTTTCACATCATCTACTGTAATTTTAGTCACAATAGAGCATAGAAAACTGAAAATATATCTTTATTTAAACTAAAACTTAATGGAAGTTCAACATATACTTGAATCAAAGCAAACTAAACATTAAAATAAATTACAGGTTTCATCCATTAGCCTTAAGTAAGAGATTATCCTGAGAAGACTAACATTCTAGAAGAAAAATTAAAAAGATCTACTAGAACTCGTGAAGAAATCAAAGTAAAAGAACGTTGTCGGCGCTTCACCTAGGCCTTCTATTCCTTTTCAAACCCTAAAAGGTGATTTGGAATAGCCTATAGACTGCTTTAAAGAGTTTTGCAATTCAAACCTTCGCACCGCCTCGAAAAAGTTTACTAACCGCCTCAAATTTACGCACTCTGCGTATCTTCGATAACAAACTTCGATGACACCTTCGATATCATCGAACTGGCTTCAATGTCATTGAAAATTGTCCAAAGCTGTCCAGCGAGTTGAGCCTGAAATTCATAAATTGTCGATGCCATCTAAGTCTATTTTGATAATAATTTTAGAAATTTCTCTTTTAGACTCGGAGTTTAAGAATATCATTTTTCTGGCCAATTTTGAGGATTCCTTTTCTTCACTTCAAACCTTCGATTCTCTTCATTCCTACCTTGGTTTTCTTAGATCTTTGGCATGTGAATTCTTCATTAATGACATCCAAATCTCTGATTCTTCATTATCTTCTTTTGAGCTATAAATCCATCCTTTTAAGCGCATATTCATCATAAGCTTCTGAATCACTTCATATGACAAAAAGTATATAATTAAATCAAATTATCAATTAAATGTCAGGAAAACTAATGTAATTGAAGGGTTAAATATGCAATATTTGAGTCTCAACACTTAGCTGGTTACACGCGAAGGTGCCACATAGACAAGCGGTTATTCTCACCTAAAGGCTATAAATATCAAAGCCATTTGCAAAGGGAAGGACCTTGAATCCTCAAACAACCAAAATCAAAACCCAACTAACACAATGATGTTTAACTTCGTTTAGTTTACCTTCCTCACAACTCATTAGCAGCGGGATGATTAATCTCTAGGAGTAGTCCAATTCAAGTTTGTCCTTGTAATCACGTCGGACCGACTTCTAACTGTAGCCAGTAACTGTAATTCCCTTTCATATGTTCCTGCATGTTGAATCTTAAGGAAGATCTTAATTTTAGGAATCATTTTCCTACACTCATATGCTGGGTCAATAATATTTGTTGTTTATGGCATCGCTTCAGTCTCGCTCATCAGCGCATTGCTTCATAAAGCACACTGCTGCTCTCACCCAGGTTAGCGATCCCGTTTTAGTGGTAAGTATCAATCATTTCCACATTCATCCTTTCTCTTTTCCGTTCGACCACACAATTATCGCACCTTTAAAAGTCCTTAATTTCCAAGGTAAAAAAGAATTCACAAGAGGAAGAGCCCCAACCTCCACCAGTCGCTTGATATTGCACGCACTCAACAGTTGGCTGAATAGACATATAGTCAAGCCATGATCAAACCTCACTTTATGTCGATGTCAGGGATCGGTGGTCACAATTTAAATCAGATCCAATCGGTTCTGGCATGTCCGTAAACCTTACACGTGTACCGCATGGCCGAATTCGAGACCAACATCATGACTCACCAACCATATTGCCTCTAGTTCATTTTGAGTCATCCTGACTCAGGATCTAACATGTGTCGCCACCTGGAGCACACATGCTGAGATTTCCAATGATTTAAACCATCCACATTATTGCTACTAACATATATAGGCTATTCTCTGGTGATCATGCTTTAATAATGATCCTAACATTTCATTTTTTTAAGTTGAACGTGAGCAATGAAAATTTTCTTTTCATCATTCTAAATATATATACCAATAATGATGGTCACGATCTTTACACAATTCAATCAAACATGAGGCCAGAGGCGTAAGCGATGGCCTATATTCGGTTTTCATGTGCAATTAGGAAAGTGCATGCGTGCTAGGGTCGTACTCGACTCCATGTTTGATTGGACACTGGTGCCCTCATGCTGAGATGGACCATTTAAGACCGAATTCTAGGACTCAGCCACTCTCTCAACCACCAGTTGTAATAGCGATCAGGCGATTTGCAGAAGGGTAGGGGTTAGTCCTCCTTTATGTATTATTTTTTCCTTGTGTCTTATGAATTTGTTCTTTAGCACGATTGTAGTTGTAGTTCAATAATAAAAATAATAGAGAAAGAAGATAAAAGTTGAAAGTATTCTTCAATTAATGATTTTTATAATATTGGCACTCATGATTGGCTTGAGGGATAACAATCAGTTCATTGCTTAGTGCACACTAAGCTTCGTAGCAAGACAGTCGTGATATGCAGAATGGACATCTGTTCGTTGCTTGATTGGAAATCAGGCCTCGTGGTGAGATAATCAATGGAGAACGGATCTTCAACAATTTGTTCGTTGCTCAATTGAAACTGGGCTTTATAGTAAGATGGTCGGTGAAGCGACACCCTGTTCATGGTCTCGGTAGGAACTAATTACATGGCAAGACTATGGTGATTTGATTATCCATTCGTTGTCTGGTGTGCGTTAAATTTCGTAGCTAAATGGCTGACAGAATCACTTAGCACGTGTTAAGAAAGCTCCACAGCCTTTCTGTTCGAAACCGAGCAATCATCATTATGATCTAGCAAGAGGCCATTGATGAAAGGTGGAGAAATAAATTAAAAATTAAAAATTAGGACACCATGCTACGAGTAGTGATGGGAGACTAAACTAAAATAAAATAAAAAGATAAATATCTATAGTTAATAGGTGGCATAGAGCTGGATTTGGCTATAATGGTGTGAAGTTTGGAGTTCTTTGTCGCGTATAGCTTTTAGGAGGCGATGGCTATGCATAGATTGTGCTTTACACCACATGTATGAGTAGGGATTGATTGAGATTGGGACTATGTCTATAGTCCAGACATTCGGTACCAGACTTGAGATCGTGGCTGAAATTCATGTTGCCACGAAAGATGTGTTTGACGAACCCGAGTCGTACTTTGGTTGGCGATAGTGGTTGGCCACACGAAGTGCTTCTGCGCTTCATATCATTCAAACTGTTGTGCGCCCGAAGTAGCCGAGCACGTCAAGTAACCCGATATGTCTAATGTATGTTAACCATGTTTGGTCGCTACTGCTTGAACCTAGGGTACCAAACTTACCAGTGGAATCCGTTAACCATGGTACCTGGATCCGCATAAGACTCATGAAGCCGGACATGGTGGTATGGGGCACCGTGGTCGAGCTGTCGGCCTACGCTGGGGGCCACGTGCCTCCCGTAGTGACCAGTGAGCAACCAGACTCGTGAGCCAATTATGGTGGTATGGGACACTATATTCGAGCTGTCGGCCTACACTACTTGATGGGTGATGGGGGGGGAGTGGTTGCAACGATTCCGGTTGTAACAGCCCTGGCAGCCTGACCGTATCTGGTCCTCGAGCGTACCTAAAACTATAGTGAGGCGCGACGAGCTTCCCGACGTAGTAAGTATAGTTAGCCTCTGTATTGTTAGGTGTATTGATAAGGTGATGGGGGAGTGGTGCAACGATCCGCGTAACAGCCCTGACAACCCTTGCATTGACCTAGAAAACACACAATTGTATGAGATGTAGGTCTAGGAGACGACCCTAGAATGGATCATGTGGGAAGGTGATCAGTAGAGGGAGACTTTTCTCAATCCTGCTGATTGAAATGGACTAATAAAAACTCGGTAATCATGCTCATCACGCATTGCATGTGCCTGGAAGATGTGGAGCACTGAGGGATGAAAGCATGCGCGGCGCTGATGGGACATGACAGTAGAGAGGGTCGCAATTCATAGCGAGAAGAAGAGAGAGTAGAACGAAGATTCGTGAGTGAGTGCATCCATCCATGACTATATTCATACTTGCATTAATAAGAGTAGTTAGAAATGTTTGATTTTACTGCTTTATCATTACTGCTTGACTGAATGATAACATGATAACTTATGCCTTATTGTTCCACTGAGTTAGCTACTCACTCCCATGTTACGGGACGGTGTACGCACACCAACCAGACTCTGTCTCAGGTTTAGATGAGCTGATGACTCAGGAGGCGAAGCTGGCTACGACGAGGACCAGGACGAGTTCTCCTATATGCAGTATGCTGGCGGCTTCGACTAGACTGCCGGATCGACGGGATTTGCTGGGATTATACCTAAGATGTATTTTTTTCTTTTTGAAACATTAAATAGATATATGTATATGGTGACTCAGATGGGTTCATACTCTGGAAAAAGAAATGATTTTGTATCTTTTACATACATGTATATACAGTTTCAGTCTTCCGCTTGCCTTTATACAATTGATATGGAGTATGAATTGCTGTTTTGGTATAATCTTACTCATGTTTATTGCTCTAACACAGACAACATTTAATCATCATTATTTATGTTGCATAAGTGATGCTTGGAACTCGGGAGTTGAGTTATACTCGACCCCGATTTTCAGGGCGTTACACACAGATGAGTGATAATTGTTCTCACTCCAATAATCGCGTAATGATTTCTTAATCGGTAAAGTGTAATTATTATCCTCATATGATGCGTATAGACTTCTTAACTGATAGAATACCATAGCCTAGTTGGCTCTCAATCATAGTTTCAGCTAAATTTCGAGACATAGATTGTTTTTAACATAATCATTTAACGGCCCTTCACGGTATCTGTCGTCATCTAAAAGTATATTAGAGTATTCACGTGTCCACTCTTACATGACATGAAACATGATGAAACTCTAATAATAAAAAATTTCTATAGAAAAAATCCTACAACAATAAAGAAAGTTAGTAGATGAGGTAAGGAAGGATCTTACCCAAGAGAGGAACTAGAATTGAAGATCTTTAAAGATCAAACAACCAAACTGGTAGTAATGTTATAGAAGAAAGAAGAGAAGAAATAAAATAAGATGAATCCTAAAAAACAAAATTCTGAAATTGAAAGTTTTGAAAATACTAGATTAAAAATTCAGAAAACAAGAAAAATCTAACCTAAAACAAAAATCATGCCTATAAAAAACTAAACCTAATCGTGTTCAACACCACTCCCCAGCAACGGTGCCCAAAAACTGTCCACAACCCCAAGTGCAGGGTCGTGATGCAGTAATAACTCAGTGAGACCGAGGTCGAATCCACAGGAAATGGGGAACACTGTTTAGAACTAATATAAATTTAACTTGGTTATCTGTGTTTTTAATCCAGCAATGAAGAAAAATGTTTAAAATAATAAAAATAAAAGACTAAGGATCCAGGAATCTACCTATAGCAATCTCAATATTTAATCCACTTGATTCAACAGTAACTCGATTGGAATCGAAGTCTTATCCTATCCAATTGGATGATGGAGCAGTTAAAACATAATCTAAACTTTTCATTAGTTTAGTTCCCAAATATCTGTCTAATTGTAATGATCGCAGGGAATTCAATCATCCATCATGCTATAGATGATGGTGAACAACGAATTTTATAGATCACATAATTCCAAAGCCAATAAGATCATATCAAAAGCTTTCACATCATCTACTGTAATTTTAGTCACAATAAACCATAGAAAACTGAAATATATCTTTATTTAAACTAAAACTTAATGGAAGTTCAGCATATACTTGAATCAAAGCAAACTAAACATTAAAATAAATTACAGGTTTCATCCATTAGCCTTAAGTAAGAGATTATCCTGAGAAGACTAACATTCTAGAAGAAAAACTAAAAAGATCTACTAGAACTCGTGAAGAAATCAAAGTAAAAGAACGTTGTCGGCGCTTCACCTAGGCCTTTTATCCCTTTTCAAACCCTAGAAGGTGATTTGGAATAGCCTATGGACTGCTTTAAAGAGTTTTGCAATTCAAACTTTCGCACCGCCTCGAAAAAGTTTACTAACTGCCTCAAATTTACGCACTCTGCGCATCTTCGATAACAAACTTCGATGACACCTTTGATGTCATCGAACTGGCTTCAATGTCATTGAAAATTGTCTAGAACTGTCCAGCGAGTTGAGCCTGAAAATTCATAAATTTTCGATGCCATCTAAGTCTATTTTGAGAATTATTTTAGAAATTTCTCTTTTAGACTCGGAGTTTAAGAATATCATTTTTCTGGCCAATTTGAGGATTCTTTTTCTTCACTTCAAACCTTCGATTCTCTTCATTCCTACCTGGTTTTCTTAGATCTTTGGCATGTGAATTCTTCATTAATGACATCCAAATCTCTGATTCTTCATTATCTTCTTTGAGCTCTAAATCCATCCTTTAAGTGCATATTCATCATAAGCTTCTGAATCACCTCACATGACAAAAATGTATATAATTAAATCAATTATCAATTAAATGTCAGAAAATTAATGTAATTGAAGGGTTAAATATGCAATATTTGAGTCTCAACACCAGCTGGTTACACGCGAAGGTGTCACGTAGACAAGCGGTATTCTCACTAAAGGCTATAAATATCAAAGCCATTTGCGAAGGGAAGACCTTGAATCCACAAACAACCAAAATCAAAACCCAACTAACACAATGATGTTTAACTTCGTTTAGCTTACCTTCCTCACCACTCATCAGCGGCGGGATGATTAATCTCTAGGAGTAGTCTAATTCAAGTTTGTCCTTGTGATCACGTCGGACCGACTTCTAACTGTAGCCAGTAACTGTAATTCTCTTTCATATGTTCCTGCATGTTGAATCTTAGGAAGATCTTAATTTTAGGAATCATTTTCCTACACTCATACGCTGGGTCAATAATATTTGTAGTTTATGGCATCGCTTCAGTCTCGCTCATCAGCGCGTTGCTCCATAAAGCACACTGCTGCTCTCACCCAAGTTAGTGATCCCGTTTTAGTGGAAAGTATCAATCATTTCCACATTCATCCTTCTCTTTTCCGTTCGACCACACAATTATCGCACCTTTAAAAGTCCTTAATTTCCAAGGTAAAAAAGAATTCACAAGAGGAAGAGCCCCAACCTCCACCAGTCGCTTGATATTGCACGCACTCAACAGTTGGCTGAATAGACATATAGTCAAGCCATGATCAAACCTCACTTTATGTCGATGTCAGGGATCGGTGGTCACAATTTAAATCAGATCCAATCGGTTCTGGCATGTCCGTAAACCTTACACGTGTACCGCATGGCCGAATTCGAGACCAACATCATGACTCACCAACCATATTGCCTCTAGTTCATTTTGAGTCATCCTGACTCAGGATCTAACATGTGTCGCCACCTGGAGCACACATGCTGAGATTTCCAATGATTTAAACCATCCACATTATTGCTACTAACATATATAGGCTATTCTCTGGTGATCATGCTTTAATAATGATCCTAACATTTCATTTTTTAAGTTGAACGTGAGCAATGAAAATTTTCTTTTCATCATTCTAAATATATATACCAATAATGATGGTCACGATCTTTACACAATTCAATCAAACATGAGGCCAGAGGCGTAAGCGATGGCCTATATTCGGTTTTCATGTGCAATTAGGAAAGTGCATGCGTGCTAGGGTCGTACTCGACTCCATGTTTGATTGGACACTGGTGCCCTCATGCTGAGATGGACCATTTAAGACCGAATTCTAGGACTCAGCCACTCTCTCAACCACCAGTTGTAATAGCGATCAGGCGATTTGCAGAAGGGTAGGGGTTAGTCCTCCTTTATGTATTATTTTTTCCTTGTGTCTTATGAATTTGTTCTTTAGCACGATTGTAGTTGTAGTTCAATAATAAAAATAATAGAGAAAGAAGATAAAAGTTGAAAGTATTCTTCAATTAATGATTTTTATAATATTGGCACTCATGATTGGCTTGAGGGATAACAATCAGTTCATTGCTTAGTGCACACTAAGCTTCGTAGCAAGACAGTCGTGATATGCAGAATGGACATCTGTTCGTTGCTTGATTGGAAATCAGGCCTCGTGGTGAGATAATCAATGGAGAACGGATCTTCAACAATTTGTTCGTTGCTCAATTGAAACTGGGCTTTATAGTAAGATGGTCGGTGAAGCGACACCCTGTTCATGGTCTCGGTAGGAACTAATTACATGGCAAGACTATGGTGATTTGATTATCCATTCGTTGTCTGGTGTGCGTTAAATTTCGTAGCTAAATGGCTGACAGAATCACTTAGCACGTGTTAAGAAAGCTCCACAGCCTTTCTGTTCGAAACCGAGCAATCATCATTATGATCTAGCAAGAGGCCATTGATGAAAGGTGGAGAAATAAATTAAAAATTAAAAATTAGGACACCATGCTACGAGTAGTGATGGGAGACTAAACTAAAATAAAATAAAAAGATAAATATCTATAGTTAATAGGTGGCATAGAGCTGGATTTGGCTATAATGGTGTGAAGTTTGGAGTTCTTTGTCGCGTATAGCTTTTAGGAGGCGATGGCTATGCATAGACTTTCGTATCATGA